>VYZM01008074.1:107863-182289 GCA_013398915.1 Dromas ardeola | reverse complement strand
TTTTTTTTTTTTTTAAGTTACCATGATCCATATCCCCAGTTATCCTTCTTGCCTTTCTTTGTACAGTCTCAGGAATAAGTCTGGTGATGTATTTCAGAAAAAGCAAAATATATTTCCTCACTTAGACTAAGTGTAATGCAGGCTGAACAAGTCCAGAGTAGAAAATTGTTCATAATGGGGAAGACAGAGAAAAAACTTAGGAAGCCATTCTTAAATTCAGTACTCACTTGGTTACTATTATGTGACTGAGACAAGAATTCTTATTTTTCACATGTAAACATGAAACCATTAAATACCATAAAAAATTCATCCTGATATATGGTGTTTCCATTTACTCTTTAGACAATTTTAGCCTCAGCCTCACTGCACTAAAAATTAATTAAAAAAATGTTCCCTTTTCCCAGATCTATTAAAGGATTCCTCAGCTACCGGCAGATTTTCCTTTCAACCTCAGTCCCTAAAATATACAATTCTTACTTTGAAACAAGCAAGACTTACTGCATCTAGCAACCAAAAAAAAAAGATCACAGATTCTGATGTCTAAGAATCCCATTATTAACTTTGACTTTCAATTTTTCTTATCAAAAGCAGAGAATGAAAGTTCGTGCTAAAGTTCACATATTTCATCAACCTCATCAAGATAAAGATAATGTCCAGAAATAGAGAGATACTATGTGGACCTATCAGAAACAAGCAATGAGGTTTGGGGAAAAAAAGTTTCATTACATTGTAAGGAATGAATAGAAATTTTTCATAAACAGTTGATTTGGTTATTTTGCCAGCTACAGCTAGTCCAGAATTTAGTCAGGATAAATACGAGGATGAGATTTTAAGACTGAGTTGAAGACAGCATGACAACACTGAAACTGGACTTATCACGTAGGTAATTTTAAACTGAAAAGCAAGTGTTTGGCATGAAAGGGAAGAACATCAAAGCAACCAAATTAAATGCAATATTAAAAACCAGACAAATACCAACAGCGGAACTGCAAATGAGCATGTTAAATTAAACAAGTATAGTTAGTCTGACTGGTAAGTTGAAACAAGAAAGAAAAATAGTTAAAACTAACTGTTGGGATAAACCTCTCCTATCATCCTGACTGATACTATCTCATTAATATTGTTCATCATTATTCATTGTTTTCTTTTGTATTTTAACTAAATCCTGAGGGGTGAGGACCATTTTTTCACTTACGTGGTACAGTACTCAGCACCATGTAGTCTGATCACTAACTGAAGCAGGTAGATACCTGAACCATACAAATAAGTAAGAAAGACTAAGGCTCTAGAGAAATAATTTGGTCAGCAGTAGAAATGAGAATGACAACTCGTTGAAGAAATTTTTAAACCAACGTTATTTAAGAGGCCAAGTCTGGTTAGGAAATGCTAGATTAACTACCTATGCAACCCTAATTCTGTGAATGCGGCCAATTCGCAATAGTGCAGTATCTAATTATGATAATGCACTATTTTCCCCACAATACTGCACTTAATTTTACGCACAGAACGGATATACCTAAGAAAATGGAGCTAAGAATGCACTGGCAATGAACAAGTTGATCTATTTCAAACCTCAAGTATTTTACTGTCAAATCACACTCTTGTAATTAAGGAGGTGAAGAAGAACAAAGTTTCTATCACCTCTATGAATTTTAAACAGTAGACATAGATCTACACTATGAAGTATGAAATTTTATGTTTATGGAAATGTAAAAATATCATGCAGTAACTGAAGGCACCTTCAAAGTTAGAAAAGTTAAAAATCTCTGTTTTTTCAACAGGTTAAAATAGTAGAAGATAACATTTGAAGTAATTTCTAGTATTATTGCTCAAAACTCAAACATAAGAATAAAATGAAGAACTTTAAAGCTTTTACTAACATGCAAAAAAGGTAAATTTAAGTTGAAAAGAAAACAGGGGATGATTTGGTAAGGTACCTGACTAACTCTATTGACTTCCTCCTCTTCTTCTTCAGCTTCTTCCCCAAAGGAAAGCAGGTTAAAATTTCTTTAAGAGAGAAAACACATTTTCTAGTACGACTTGAAATACTGTCTTATTAACATTCCATAAACTTTACACATATTACTTTCATATTGTATGTGATTTTTTAAAAAACTTTTTGTCCTGCTAAATGTACCAATTTCAAACAACTACAACATGTTGTTTCGCAATAAACCATGAATATTTTGAGAAGCATGTTCTATTCTATTCCTAAGACGAAACAATCAGGATAGCTAAGCATCAGTTAGAAAATGGTAAGATGGAATTTAAGAAATTCTGCCTTGACTAAGTTTCACAGAATCTTAAATGCTGACAGCTCTGAAAACAGAGAAGTTGTATTTTTTCTTTTTTTTTTTCTTCTAGCAGAGCAACACTGAAGTACCAAACACAAAATTTTCAAGATGTGACAGCTCAGAAAGGCATCACACAGACACACATCCACAGAATGTAATTAAAAGGAATAATGATCTTTTATATTTTTTCAATAGTAATTTTTTATAATATGTTGGAAATAGTTGCAACATATTGTGTTTCTGTCCAACAGAACCGACAGCATACACACACTTTAGATTTCCTATTACTTTTCATGACACATTTATGACTACCAAATTTCATTCACAGAAACTGAAATTTCCCATGTCAAATGCCTGCCTTTTGCTAAGTTGTTTAGTGGGAGAGAAGTGATAGCTGATAAAATAAGTTCAAAAACCTCAAACAACTGAGCTATGACCTAGTTACTAGTACGTATTAACTTCAGTGTCGCCTCAGTCACAAAAAGCACAATTATACACTCTGGTCAATGGGAAAGGTTTAAGCTACCTTGTACCTCTCTTTTACAACAAATTATCAGCACACATGAAACAGTTACAGCTCAGCTGATGCACAGTAACCACTTCAGTTACAGCAACTAAATTTGTATGATCTCTTCAGAAACAGGGAAGACAAGTTTGTTAAGATTAGAGAACATTCCTCTGCGCATTTTGGTAAAGCCTTGTGTTTCAAAAGCAGAAATAGAAAACTACCAAGCTGCAAATTAAAGATGAAAGAAAACTAACCACCACTTGTTTAACAAAAAAAAAATTAACCAACCACTTGGAGAACAAGTCTTAGGAAGAGTGGCTGAGGGAAATGGAGTTGTTTAGTCCAGAGAAAAGGAGGCTGAGGGGAGACCTTATCACTCTCTACAACTACCTGAAAGGAGGTTGTAGCAAGGTGGGGGGTCAGTCTCTTCTCCCTAGTAACAAGCAGTAGGACAAGAGGAAATGGCCTCAAGTTGTGCCAGGGGAGGTTTAGATTGGATATTAGGAAAAAATTCTTCACTGAAAGGGTTATCAAGCATTGGCACAGGCTGCCCAGGGAAGGGGTTCAGTCACCATCCCTGGAGGTACTTAAAAGACGGGTAGACGTAGTGCTTAGGGCCATGGTTTAGTGGTGGTTTTTGTCAGTGTTAGGTTAATCGTTGGACTCGATGATCTGAAAGGTCCCTTCCAACCTAGACAATTTTATGATTCTATGTTGCATATATTTACTTTGTGCCTTTTACTTTGGACTTTTTAATTTCTTCTTCTGGTTTGTCCTTCTTCAGCTTTCTATTTGGTCTTGGAACAATGTCATCAAAAGGATTAAACAAAACCTGTTAAAAAAATAATATTTTAGACACATCTTTAATAAGCATTCTGTTATAATTAAATTATTCCATATTTTATAAACAATATATAAAAAGACATGCCAAGTTTTCCTACTAGAACACAGTTTTCTGAACACAAGAATTTTGAACCTTCACATTTCAATCCAGAACATACTCACCTCACTACTTCTTATTTTGTGTGGACTGAGAGGTCTCTCTTCCTTGTCCACTTCTACTTCAGCCAGGCGCAACATATTATATATTGTATCTCCTGTAACCTGTCAAATTTATAAAAGAGGTTTGAAAGTCCTTGCCTATATTTTTGTTAACTATTCTGCAAAATTCAAGGCTATTATTATGTAAAGAATTTTCAAAATACAAATGATATAGGAAATACTGTAAGCATGTAAGACAGCAAGTAGAATGTCCAAAGGCTTTTTTTTTTTTAAATTTAACAGTTGAAACAGTTTAAAAGTTGAAGGAATACAGGTAGCTAAAACTGCATTTTTGAGACCACACTGTGGGGAAGTGAGCTGTGAAAGAGGAAAATAAAAGACCATGTGAAGTAAAAAAAAATAGTTGGCTTCTTTTTCTTCCAAGTAAATTGTGAGAGTGGTAAATTTGTCTTATGGGTTTTTTTTCCTCTGATTTTTCTTGGGTAACTAGAATTTACAAACAGAATTTTCTAAAAGTCATTAGTGTTAGATGAACTGATTAATAAGACAGAACCACAATACTATTAGTAAGATTATTCAAAGGAAGCACAACACAAAAATGTAATTTAGAACAATAACAACAGCAAAGTAGATACTTATGGGAACAACCCATAGAAACATTTCCACCAGACATAGGAAACAGAAAATGGAGACAGCTTAGAAAGCAGTGAAATACATTTCAAATGTACATAGCAGCAAACAACACTAAAATAGCTTTTGAATACAGAGGAGCTTCTGTCAAACTCAAACTGGGACTCTAGTCTGTGTAGCAGACCTTTCCAAAGATTGTGTGCTTGTTATTAAGTTCATCTGCACGACCCAATGTAAAGAAAAATTGACTCCCGTTATCATGGGGCCCAGCATTTGCCATAGCAACAAGTCCTCTTCGATTAAATCGCAGTCGTGAGTGGAACTCATCCTGGCAAAGACAGAAGAGAAATGAACACAGTTTAAGTAAGTAACTATATTTTCCACTTTTTTAGCTACCGGCTATTTACATCAATATGTACACACAGAAAATATGCTGTTAATTTTCTTTTAAATTCAGATGGTAGTAAAACTCTAAAAACTCTTTTGAAACTTAATGCCACAATTGTATTTAAAAGCTTCTGTTTTCAGCAGAAAAGATATTTTTAACCAATGTTTTTTTCTTCTTAGTGCCTATAATAATGCAAACAAATGAACAACCTTCTTTCAGAAGAAACCATAAACACAAAACCAACAAACATCAAAAGACAAAAATTAGAAACTGGTATATCAACAATAGAAAGACATACAATTTAATAAAAAAATCTAAGTTCTGTCTTGTTAGCTTTCTCTTTTTTTAATCATTGCCAACTAATCAATTGTTATTCATTACTTTTGTTGGAATTTATTATCCCCCTAATATTAAAAAAATCCAAAGCATTTCTAAAAGTAACTGCATTTCATACATTTCTTGTAAAACTAGCATTCTTGTTAACCATTGTATTTAGGGGACAAAATCCTACTTCATGTAAAATAACTGGAAGCTCAGTAACAGTACATTACAAAAATCCACACAAAGAACATTTTCTGGACCATAAGAAGAAAGGACTACTTTCAGAGCAAGGTGAAAGCCATGAGCAAATAATAATACCATGATAGTATCACAATTCCAAACACTGCAGTATTGAGATACCACAGATTTTAAGCAGCAATGCTACTACAATATTGGTCATGTTTGTTTTGTTTTCTGATCAGGTACCAACCCCTTCCACAAACTTCACGTTCCTGTTGTAGGTACGAATCTACTCTAGCAGTAGGGAGTTGGAAGGCCTAGAGACAGGCTATGCAGCTTCAGTCACGAGTTAAGGTGCCTGCCCCACCTGAAATAAAACAATTGGGCAGAACAGAACAGAGCTGCTGTGCATGTGTAGCTTCACTCAGGATCTGAGCCTCCTGGTTAAGAGATGAGCCATGCTGGCATCAACACTACTAATGAACACATATACAACATTGAGACCTTTGCTAAATAAATTACAATATGCGTAAACAATGTACATTTCTGCATCTGAGTTTGACACATATCAACACCAACTCTTCACTCTTGTGAAGTTCATACTAGTATATATTATACATGCTAGTGTACGTTATACATTTATCATAGTATCAGGACAGCTAGATTAAGAACTCTCAATTCAAAAAGGCATACTCAAAAATACTGAAGCAACATGTGAAGGCAATTACTGTATGCGTATCATGTTGCATTTCTAATATAAGATTTGTTTTCTCACAATCTAACACAGTAGGAAGAAAAACTGATAGAGAATAACCAAAAATTAATGCATAAGAGATACAGATACGTACTTTGAAAGGAGCTCCATAGATTGAATCTCCACCTGATCCAGTACCAGTGGGATCACCTCCCTGCACTATAAAGCCAGGCACTACTCTGTGAAATATTGTGTTATTGTAATACTCTAAAAAAAAAAAAAAAGAAAAAGAAGATGATAATAAATAGATGTAAGTGGGCTAAAAAAATCAAACTTTCATATAAATTATGCAGAAATGTCCAGAGACTAAAGTTCCAGAAAGCAAGTACTATAACTGGATTTCTGATATTTCCCTCCTCTTCCACTGTCTTGCTCAGTGTGACTGTATCTCAGCTACAAAGTATTGATGATGACATTTATGAAAAAAAAAAAAAAAAGAGAGTGGTGTCACATGTTTCTGTTGCAAAAGACACTGCACATCACTGACAAGATGATATCGATGAATTATTTTCTCTGCAGCTTTCAAGTTTTATCACTGGAATTATACTATCAACATACATCAACTTAAAAGGAATGCTAAAACTACTATGCCTTGTCCCAGTCAACATCTCACATACATCGTTAGCCATATCCATACACCAAATGATTAGCATTTTCAATCACCAGCATGGAACACAAGTGTCACCTCTTTCACCACCTACACTGTACCCAAACTGATAATTTTCAGAGAATGAAATATTCTGCTCCCTAATTTATCCTCTTTTATCTATCTGTCAGATAATGGTGATGAGATAATAAGAAAGCAAAAGGAATGAAAACTTAATTTTAGTCGACATATATTTCTGGTTGATTTTTTTTTTTAAGAAATAAAAATAAATCTGCAGCATGCTGCAAGGCAAAGCAGGATGTGCAAATGTTACAGCTTAGCCAGATGTATTCATGGATGGTTATACGCTAGGATACTCACAAGAGAAATACTAAAATTTATTATACAAAGCACAGGATCCTACACAGCAGTCAGACAAATTCAGAATGGAAATAAAGCACAGTTCTTAAACAGTGAGGATAAGTGAACTCTTAGGACTTACCAAGTGCTAAGAAATTGATTTACCATTGCAAAAAATCTCCACATTACATCTAAGAAACGGAATAGGCTGGATCCATGCTGGAGGCATAAATCATAGACTGCTATTTTTCCTTAACAGAGGAGGGATAAAAGAACTCTCAGCTACTCTATAAATGCATAAATGGGATAACAGCAGGAGCTAGAAAACACATAAAGGCACCAGGTCCTTCACAAATTCTTGCTACCACTTTCCTAATAGGAAGCTTCTCATTCTGGTATCCACTACTTCAGTGAAGAGCATTACAGAGCTTCCATCAACAAAAAGCTATAGCAAATGAAACATTAGAAGCCCTCAAGAGAAAAATGAAAAGGCAGTAAAGATGGTGAAATGAGAATTTTGGAGGATGGAGGATCATTGCCGTTTCATACATACATTAAAGTAGTTGTTATAATTTGTAGAGACTTGCTGAAAATAAACATTCCCAAGCCTCTGACATACAACTTTTCAGTAATACTATGTCATCTGCTCCATTTAAGAAAACCATCTAAATTTTTTTTTTCCACTGGGTTCCTTAATAACTTTGAAAAACATTTTAACTATTAAAGTTAAAATATAATTATGACCTCTATTTTACAAAAAAAGGCACAAAGATTGCATATGAAATAATTTCAACAACTCCTATCCCATTCAGTCATTACCTTCCATACAAAGCTGGATGAAATTTCGACATGCCTTTGGTGCTTCTTTTGACCATAATTCTATATCTATATCTCCTGCTGTTGTTCTAAGCAAAACCTATAAAAACACAGATAAACACACCATTAGTTTTATTGTAACTTAGTCACCAACCACAGAATATCATTGCCAAGTTAAAAAAAATACTTCTGCATTCATTATATTATTAACAATAGTAGACATTCAAATGTGCCATGTAGCTACTATTAGGTCTAGATAGCATTGTCAGAACTTAAGATACAGTTCTGACCCAATATGTACAATAAGGCTTCAAGGCCAATGACCTGGTACCTGACACATGATTGAAACTTAGATACCCTTTAACACTTCCATAATGAAACAACATGGGGGAAAAAAAAAAAGCCATATATCTCAAAAGACATATAGAATCATAGAATGGTTTAAGTTGGAAGGGACCTTAAAGATCATCTAGTTCCAACCCCTGCCATGGCCAGGGGCACCTCCCACTAGACCAGGCTGCTCAAAGCCCCATCCAGCCTGGCCTCGAACACTTCCAGGGATGGCGCATCTACAACGTCTCTGGACAACCTGTTCCAGTGTCTCACCACCCTCATAGTGAAAAATGTCTTCCTGATATCTAATCTAAATCTACCCTCTTCCAGTTTGAAGCCATTACCCCTCATCTGATCACTACATGCCCTTACAAACCTCTCTTGCAAGTAATAGCATTAAATTCAGTAAGAGATCATAAAAAAACTAAGAACCTAAAGACGGTCAAGAACGCAAGAAATAAAATGCTTCAAGGACTGCTCTGTGTTATGTATCCACACGTCGTGCTTTAACTCAGGTAATGTCTGTACGGGCTATATCACCTCCAAGTAACTTTAACCAAACCAGCACCACAACACGGAAGCCGCCGCCGCCACCACACGCAGACAGCGCACACCCTCCTGACCTGTGTCCCCCCCACCGCCTGCAACACCCCCACAAACACACACACGCCTGCAGAGCCCCCTCGGAGCACAGGGTTTCCCCACCCGCACCCCCGAGGAGCGCACACCCCCCCAGCGGCAGCTCCGCGCCCTCCCGCCCGCCACGGGTACCCTCTCACCGACGCCGCAGCACAGCTCGCATCCACCCCACGGCCCGGCCGGGACTGGCCTGGCCTGGCCTGCCCCTGGCCCCCCGCAGCCTCTGCCCCCGGCCTCACCTTGCCGTTGGTTGGGGGCTCCTGGATGTAGATGTTGCTCATGGTGGGGAAAGGAGGGTCCCCGCAGGTCACCGACCGCCCGGGCTCGACGCGCCGCTACGCTTCGCCTCTAACGCTTCCTACCACTCCGAACCTCCCGCCATCTTGGGCGCCTCTATTCAGAGCAGGGAGGTGGGGAGGAGGTCGCCCAAGGGAGGAGGAAGGACGAAGGAATGGGTCCCCTGTCGGACTCTCTCTAGGAGTCACTGAGAAATAAATTCCTTTCGGAAGGACACAGAGGCCTCTCCAGGCACCTGCAGTCCTTACCCGTGTCTTGCGCCCCGTACTGATGTCCCCCGCCCCCTCTGTGAGTGGCACGGCCCGAGAGTGCGCCGAGCAAAGCCTTCCGGCGGGGAGAGGCGCCGCTGCAGGCCCGGGCCGGGTCGGCGAGAAGGGTGGCGGGAGGCGCCATGGCTCTGCCAGGTAAGGCGCCGCTCAGCCGCGCCTGCGGGGAGAGAAGGGGGTAATGGCCGGCTATCCCCAGGGCTGGCGGGGAAGGGGAAACAAGCGGCGGGTTGGTGGAAAATTACGCGGGGAGGGGAGGCGCGGGTCGCAGCATGAGGCGGGGACGGCGGCGGGACGGCGCGTCTCCCCAGGGCCGCGGCGGGCCCCGCGTTGCTGGGGTCTGCGCGGCCGGTTTGCTATAAACCAGCTGGTGTTGGGGCAGCGGGAGAGAAGGAGGGAGACGGCCGGGCAGGGAGGGGGGTCAGGGCAGCCGTCGGTGAGCGCAGCCATGCCGTCACCTCCCTCTGGGCCTGCGGGGCCTTTCCCCGGCCTGTTGGACCGGGGTGCCTCGCTCTTGTCGCCTGTTAGCACGGGCTACCTTCTTTAAAGTTAGATCCAACGAACGGTTCTTGTCAGACTTGGCTTTCCTCTTCGTCCTTTGTTCTGGGTTAACGTTTGTGTGTGTCCCACTCGACTATTGTTCAAATAGACGCGTTGGGAAGGATGGTGAGACAGGACAGGCACAAACGCGTGCACTGTTTTCATGGTATTTAGATCTATGTTAGCCAAATATAGAGCCGCTGTTTTGTTGTTTTTTCTTGATCCTGAGACGTGAGGAATGTTTGGAGAACAGCTGAACAAGCGTGAGCTTTGGTAAGCTGCTTCTCTTAAGAGAAAAGAAGACCGTAATAAGCTTGCTCCCATTCTAGAAGGGCTTCTTGAGGAAGACGGCTCATGTTTGCATTCAAAGGTTTCCAAAGCTTCTCTTGCAACCTTGTGCTCCAATGGATGAATGAGGTCCTTGGTGGTGGTTGCTGCTGTGTTCGTTGTTAATTTTCTTAAGGATTAACACTTGGGAAGAAGGGAATGAGAAATGGAAGCTTCTAGTAATTAGTTTGCTTTTAATCATCTAAAACGTCATCTAATCTAAAACCCGACTTCTAACATTATTATTTAAAGCTAAAAGTAATAACAAAATTTCAGTCTTGGGATTTTGGTGTGAGTATTTGGTGGCAATATTCTTGTCATCTGAGGGGTGTTTCTATTGGAAATCCTCACAAATGGCACCTGCACATGTTACGGGAGATTTTGTACGTGACTGTACGTGACTTCCCTTGTACGCAACACCAAATCTTTCTTTACCTACAGGTCAGTTATGCAGCAGGGCTGAAGTTTACTGAGTATTTCAGAAAGCTGAGGCATAGTAGGTAGCTTGTGTGATCTTGCTTTCTAGTCCCAAGGTAGGGAACAAGCAGATGCTGTTTTGAGTATCTTTGACATGATATTGCAAGATACAGGTATACTGGTGTTCTTTGCTTCTTGACACTTTCTTTCATGTTCCCTACCTCCTTACTTACCTGTTGTGGATTTCCCTCAAAAAGTAGTCATAAAACAGGCATGTAAACGGTGCTGAGTTTGTAGACCTTGAAGGGCATATGCAATAGTAAGATTTTGGGATCCATAGAAAACCATGTGTCATAATGGAATGTATGTATCTTTATTGCTTAGCTTTCCAGTACTCCTCAGGGCATAGACCAATGAGTTGTCCAAGTTTCCAAGTTAGTTTTTCAACTTGGGGTTTGAAGTTTTTTCTGTTGTTTTGAGTAGAATTTTCTAAAGACAGTGCTTGTCTCAGTAATATCAGTTTAAATTCATGGAGCAAATATACTCACTTTCTGGTTCAGTGGAGCAAATGTACTCATTTCCTGGTTCTGTAATTTCTGTCATGGATTTCTTGTTATATTGGCTTATTTATTTATTTAAATAAATGATGTAGTTGTTCAGAAAACTATATATAACTATATATAACTCTGTCACTGTTTTTTTCATACTCTATTCAGCTGGAAGATAGAAGGGCACTATCTGATTTTGGAAATTCAGTTGTGACTTTCATTATGAATAGGCTCAGATGATTAAAAATAAGCCTGATCTATTTTTGGGGGGTGGGTCTCTGGAGTTTCTCTTTTTCGGAGTCACAGAATCACAGAATGGTTCGGGTTGAAAGGGACCTTAAAGATCATCTAGTTCCAACCCCCCTGCCTTGCGCAGGGACACCTCCCACTAGACCAGGCTGCTCAAAGCCCCATCCAGCCTGGCCTTGAACACTTCCAGGGATGGGGCATCCACAACCTCCCTGGCAACCTGTTCCAGTGCCTCACCACCCTTACAGTAAAGAATTTCTTCCTAATATCCAATCTAAATCTACCCTCTTTCAGTTTGAGGCTGTTACCCCTCATCCTATCATTACACTCCCTGATAAAGAGTCCCTTCCCATCCTTCCTGTAGGCCCCCTTTAAGTACTGGAAGGCTGCTATAAGGTCTCCTTGGAGCCTTCTCTTCTCCAGGGTGAACGACCCCAACTCTCTCAGCCTGTCCTCATAGCATAGGTGCTCCAGCCCTCTGATCATCTTTGTGGCCCTCTGCTGGACCCGTCCCAACAGGTCCATGTCTTTCTTGTGTTGAGGACTCCAGAGCTGGATGCAGTACTCCAAGTGGGGTCTCACGAGAGCAGAGTAGAGGGGCAGAATCACCTCCCTCGACCTGCTGGCCACGCTTCTTTTGATGCAGCCCAGGATGCGGTTGGCTTTCTGGGCTGCAAGTGCGCATTGCTGAGTCATGTTGAGCTTCTCATCCACCAGCACCCCCAAGTCCTTCTCCTCAGGGCTGCTCTCCAGCCATTCTCTGCCCAACCTGTATTTGTGCCTGGGATTGCCATGACCCATGTGCAGGACCTTGGAGTTGGCCTGATTGAACTTCATGAGGTTCACACAAGTCCACCTCTCAAGCCTGTCAAGGTCCCTCTGGATGGCATCCCTTCCCTCCAGTCACATCTTACTATGTCTGTTTAACTTAACCGTGCGCTCAGATGGGAAAATCATATACTTTCTATAGTATATACCTATATATACCTAAAATTTTCACTATTCTGGTCCTTCTTTCTGCATAGCATCTATGGACTTTTCTGTTACTCTCTACACTTTATTCCCCATCTGTGTTCTTGTACACATTAATTCTTTGTGTTTGGTGCCTTGTTGCCTGGAGTAAGAATCATTTAACAATTTATTTAGCATTGGTTGGTTTGGTATCTTCTGTCTGTCTTTTGCCCCTTTTCAGAAGTGATTGTTTATCTCTCTTTTTTTTTTCTTTTTTAATTACCTTTTTAAGACAGTTCTTTGAAATAATTTATATTTTAATTACGAGTTTCCATTAAATGTCTGTCAACATCTATGCACTGCTAGAATTTATAAGTACACTTGTAGTGTGCAGTTGCGGATCACTGGAATGTCAGATAGCTATTACACTGTTCATACTGTAACTAAACAAATGCATAAGCTGTCAGAGAACTGGAATAATTATTAAAATTATACTGGAAAGGTCATAATCAAATGAGGATTTGGCAATAAGTTAAGTGAAACTAAATGATCTGTAGCAGTTTATACTAGCCAAATTTGTTCTGATAGATTACTGCACAGAAAAATGATCTTAAAAATGCACTGTTTTGCTTTTAAGTTTTTTTGAGAGACCTTAGTGTACTTAATATTCTCAGGAGTGATCAGTCCTGTCTGTGTATTGAAATTATCAAGCCAGATTTAAAAGAAACTTGAGAGTTCTGTTTAGCAACACCTGATTGATGAAATTTTCTCTTTCAGGTGGAAATAAGGATAACATCAGAGCAGGATGCAAGAAGTGTGGATACCGTGAGTCTGTAATAAGCAATATGAAATTACAGTGTTTTTTCTTCAATTTATGATGTTGGAACTGCCTTTGGCGGGGGGGGGAGGAATAAAAAAGAAATGTTCTCCCATGTTGCCCAGACATTTGTCAGTTTAAATTACCGTAACTTACTTACTTTCTTTATTTCCTATTTATTCTCTGGCTCCTCATACCTATTGCTGCTTTTGAAAATCCTTGAGTTTCTCAGAGGAAAAAAAAAAAAGTATGCTATTGTGTTCATATATATTGCATTTGGATTGCTATAGCTTGAGAAACTTTGAATTGAAAGTATGGTCTTTGATATTGTCCTGGATTGAGCGACACAGGACTAACTTCTCTTCTAATGCTTGGGAAAACTCCACTTTCAGAAGACTCTAGTGTCTGAATTCATGAAAATATTTACTTTCTAGCCAGCTAGGCTATGTGGGATTCTCAGTGTTTTTAAGCCTTGCCAGGTGCAGGGAGGAGGAGGAGCAAGGCCTGGGCACTTGACCCAGGCTGGCCAACAGGATTATTTCATACCACGAACGTCACATTCAATATAAATTAGAAAGTTTGCTGTGTAGTTCCTCTCTCCCTTGATGGCGGCGGTCCAGAGAAACTCCTTGCCCCGGTGCCGGACTCCTGGGCCTTTCCCTTCCTCCCGAAGCCACAGCGCTCGCAGAGTCCGGCATTTGCTGTCCCCTGCTGGGAGTGCAGAGCTTCCTACTGATAGAATGGGCTGAGTATAATCCTTGTATATCTGTTATTAGTATCGGGTTCAATACTGGTTCTTTAGTATTGATGTTAATTATTTAGTCTTATCCTATTAAATCTATTTATATTTCAACCCTTGTATTTCTTGTTTTCCCTGGTTCCCCTTTCTGGGTGGGGAGGGGTCATCATGGGGACAATCATAGAATGATTGTCTAAACAACAACAAATTGTTATGGGTTTCTCAAACCATAACAAACATCTACTGAGATTAGCATTTATGCTTCTGAGTCTCACTGCAAACCTGGGCAGGCATTTCAGCTCAAGTTAAGTCCAATCTGTTATAAAAGAAAAAGTAATTTTGAATCTGTATGATCTTCTGTGCTAAGAAAACAGACTTTGGGCATTCTACATTTCAAGAAACAGTTAATTTTTTTACTTACAAGTTCTGTAATTAGCATTTAGCTCATGCATTGCGTTATGCTCTGATCATATAAGCGTGTCTGTGGCTACTCTCCTGATGAATGCAGACAGGTCTTAGATTTTAATTTGTTAATCACTAACTCTTATTTTTATAATGATGGAGGGGTGGACACTGATTTTGCAGTGAATTGTGTTGAACTTCTAACAGAGTGACTTAATCTAATTTTTTTTTTATGAGCATTATGTGGTGTGACGGGGGAAAAAAGTTTGCTTCATTTTTTCACTGTAGACTTTGTTTCCAACAAATGTCATCAATGAATTGCACTGTGTATCTGTTCTTCCAAAGGAACATAGATATCAATATAGATTTAGTGCTTCATTTCTGCATGCAGTAAGTAGCAGAAACTTTCTGGAAGAGGAGGAAACTTGTAGTCAAATCACACAACTTGTATTTATGTTCCTAAAAGCTTTGTCTTCAAGATGTAGGTGTTTTGATATGAAGATGAGTTCATTTCAATTGCTACTTGGATTTCTGTGTCTTTAGCCTAGCCTTTTTTTACTTCTCAAAACTGATTAATACTAAAATGGGTGTTCTTTAGTATCTGATATTTTTTTGGTAAATTGTAACTTTCCTTTCTGAATATTTGTTTTGTTCAGCTGGTCATCTGACATTTGAATGTCGAAACTTCCTCCGAGTAGATCCTCAAAGAGATATTGTTTTAGATGTTAGCAGCACTAGCAGTGAAGACAGCGAGGAAGAAGAACTACAGAGATTGCAAGCCATGCGTGAAAAAAAAAGTAAGGTGTTATTGGATAATGATCTTCTGAAGTACTGGAACTCTCATTTTATCCTTTTCGGTAACTACTATTAGTTCTTGTAGTCTGTGCTTTGAAAGCAGGTCTTTTACTTCATGTGTTCAGACTTCAGAGATTTGTTACACCTGCTTTTTTTTTTTTAATTATTATTAAGTCCTGTCATAGGAAATGAACAATGTACCCATTTGGAACATCTCAAAAAGGGCTCCTATGTAAAAAAGATTGTAAGACTGTTACTAAGAAACTGCTTAGGAGAAAATGACATGGATGTTTTGAGTTAATCTTTTGATTATGACATGTGGTTTAAACATCTTAAAGTTGATAGTAACTCTTAAAACTATTGACAAATGTAGCAGATGAATTCCTCTCCAGTTTCTAGTGTGTTGACTGAAACAATTAGTGAATTGAATTTAAATGTTCATATTTAGAGAAGTACTCTTCTCTGTTTGGAAGGTCTGAGCATCAACTGTTTGTCAGAAACAGAACAGATGTATTACTTAGCAGAAACTTGAGTTCATTTGAATTTGGACTCCGAAGAG
This sequence comes from Dromas ardeola, assembly GCA_013398915.1. Taxonomy (NCBI): domain Eukaryota; kingdom Metazoa; phylum Chordata; class Aves; order Charadriiformes; family Dromadidae; genus Dromas; species Dromas ardeola. Next base: position 166,571 of record VYZM01008074.1, on the reverse strand, counting down.
ACTGTTTCCCCATGTCAGAAGGGGAGGTTGTTCCACCGTAGCACGTCTTAAATGGATGAATGTTCTTCCCCTGTGCCCCTTGAAACTTCATGTTTTGTTCTGTTGCTCTCACATGCCAAACTTAACATTCAGTTCCTACTAAAGATGCTATTTAGGAAGGAGAAGGGATAGATAGAACCCTGTAATTTGCTGGAACACTTCAAAAGAAATGGGTAGTCTGCTTGTCAGGAGTGCTAAATTGGTACTGCAACAGTCCTTTCTTGGAACAAGTCTCTTTCGAAAAACTTGTTCCTGCTTATTATGTACTTTTCAATGTAAGGGCATTTTTTGGCCCTAAACTGATTGAAGATGCATGTCTACAGGAAAAGCAGCTGTTTTCTTTATCTTGTAATATCCCTGTTTATTATATGTTCTTTCTCAAACTGTGGCTGCAGTGTGTATTGCAAGGAGATATTTATCTCTAACTGTAAAAAATCTAGGAAGGATTTTGCCATTTTCAAGTGGCCTCATCTTCTCAAGATTTTTGCACTGTTTGCACTTACATTTTTGCACTGTGTTCTTAAATATGTACTGAGCGCTTGTTCACACATTCTTGTTTATGGTTTTTAATTGCTCCAAAAGTATTTTTTCAAATTTCGCTCCAGAACATACAGAACAGTAGTTTCCATTTCTGTTAGCAAACGAATAACTGCACTAGCATGCAGACTCTATGGAAAGTTATTTGTAAGATAGAAATAAGAAGAAATGCTCAAAATTAGCTATGTGTTTTACAGATAAGTTATAAAGCCAGTATTTTCCTGTTAGCTGACATCTTAGTGTGTGTTTATGTAGTGGATTTGCATTTTGGAGAATTCAAAAATACTTTTGAATTAGTATAGAAAAGCCTAAGGTGAGAAATTTCATCAGTGTTATAAAAATATTGCTTGTAAGTGAAAGGTGAAGATACTATACAATCCTATACAGAACTGTACAGTGTTAGGATCAGAAACAAACATGACCCTTCTGCCAATTTTTGTAGACAGTATATTGACAGTTAACCCAAGCTTATCTCAGTTATGGCATAGCTATTTGCAAAGTATGAGATGAAGATGTGTGAAAGTAATTCAGGTAAGCCTAAGGGAATATTCTTTATTTTTTTTGTATGTTCTAGTTAAATGACCTGTTTTCAGACAGGTCTGAAAACATTTCTTTTAAAATATGGAAGAACTGATATGAAATCTAAAAATGCAAAAATATAGGAAAAGTCACAACTTTTTGCTACATTTTACAGGGCTTCCTTCATTGTTAGTGCTTAGATCGAAGTCATTAGAATGTAAATTGTATAAAAAGTTCTGCTACTCTGCAAAATATTTCTGAAATTATTATACTAGTCCAGAACTTGGAGAAAGGAAAGGAAAAACTTTTAACAAGAATTTTGTAGTAACTTTACATTGCTGTCAAAGCCACTCTTTTAATGCTGATCTTAATTCAGACAAGCATTTTGTAAAGTGTAACTTTTTATCCACAGATTTAAATGAGGAGGAAGAAAAAAAGAAACAAAAAAGAAAAAGCAAAGAAAAGCCAAAATTAAAGAGACCAAGGAAAAGGTAACTCTATCACACACCTATATTAATTTCAAAACAACTTTAGAAAGATTTCTGATGTTTGGGTTTTTTCTCGGAATACAATGCCGCTTTTGATGCAACTTTATTTGCAAGTACATCTTTGGTTTGAAAAGTTTCCTGTTTTCCAGTAAGAACTTGTTTGTTCTCTGAATAATGGTATAGCCACTGTGGAGTGCCTCTGTTGTGGAGTTAGGACCATGGAAGTCTAGAAAGCTCTAACAAGCTGGAGTTCTGCAGGTCTGAGAAAGCAGTGCTCCCTCTGACTATCCAACACTAGACAAGATGTGATGGGAGAAGAACAAGGAGTCAGGCGGGTTATGGGATTGGTCCCCATCTTAGCTCACATGGAGAAGCCTCCCTGCAGTTCAGAGACCCTAAGATTCCCTGCATGCACACATGTATGTGTGTAGACACACACGCTCTGAGTAACATGTAACTATCAAAAGGAAAACTGTAGTTTTACTTAGCATGTGTTGAGTTTTAGCATTCCTGCTATTGTGGCAGCCTAAAAAAAGTGTTACTCCAGTCTCAAATATCATAATATGCAAATTTATTGTGAATCTGAGTGTTGGTCTGCTGACTGATTTATTTCTTTTTATTAGATGTGACTGTAGTCATTAGGACTGTTGATGAGACAATATGCCAGGAACTGCACTGAGAGCTAGGGAATGTATAATGTATTTGGAGACCACAATAAGATGGTTTTCAGAAATAAAGAAACAAGGTTTAACACTGGTTGTGTTGGCGTTTTTCCCCTTCCTTATTTACATAGTGTAGCTCTAGCTACACTATGAAGCTACACTATGAAGATCGTAAAAAAGAGTCAGTCTGCTGGCTGTAGTCTTTACATGCAAGTAATTAATAGTTAATCATGTAAACAGTAGGACAAATCTGCCCTCTTGAGTATAATAATCATGCCTTTTCTTTTATTATCATCTTAATTCTTGTATGTATGTAATCACTCATCAGTTCTGGTGAGAGACCAATATAACCAGCTGCAAGGGCATACGAATTTGTCATACCCGTTCTTTTAGTTTTTTGCGTGAGAGAAGTACATTAGATTTGTCTGAAGGCATTACTGTAGCATTGTTACTGATCGTGTGATATTTTAAAAGCTGGAAGCTCTATCTTACTATCATACTTTCAGTTTTCTGTCAGTCTGTACTCTTAGTCATTTCCTTATTGAAGGTTGAAAAACACACAACTTACCTATTCCATTGTTAATTAATCTGTACCATAAACATACTGCTTTTTTGTCACAGTAGTCTAATTTTTTTAATTAGAAAGGTTGTTGTTCAGTTGAACATGCAGACTGAGATATCGTAAGCTTTCCAGTGGATGCTACTGTACGAATTCTACACCGAATTTGATTTGTGACATTATATAAATACTGAAATTAAAAAAACCCACATTATTCTTGTGGCATTTTCCTTCTTTAATTACATATAAATATGTATCTATATTTTTTTGTTTTTACTAGGTCTTCCTCATCAAGTGCAGCTGAAGAGGATGGACAAAAGTCAAAAAAGCAAAAATCACACAAAAAAGAAAGGGAAAAGGAAAAAAAGAATAAATCTAAGAAAGGAAAACATCGTAAAAAGGAGAAGAAGAAGAGACGAAAGGAAAAAAGTTCATCTTCTGATAGTTCAGACAGTTCTAGTAGTGACTGAGGTGCTGGCCTATTTTTGTGTTCAATTCTGCAGAGAATATGATTTTCCTTTCAAATCAAATTTATTTATGCTTTGCAATGCTGTTGTTTTAAAATGAGATATATATATTTTTAAGAAATCTATTTGCAAATATCAGCGCTTCAAATAATTAAATGAACCATTTGGGAAAAAAATCTGCTTCTCTATTTCAAGTTTATTAGTACTGAACCATCCAAGTGTAACTAGGTCTTCAGTCTTATTCTTAGTTCGGTTGTGATTAGCAGCATTTGGAATCCTTCACACTAGGATATGGTAAGCTTCAGTTTGCTAGTCTCTGTGTAGAAAGATTTGGACTTAAATATGCTTAATGTCGGAGTGGTTAAATCAAATTTGGAAATTCAAGTGATATTTTCTATTATGTTATTCTTTAAATAAATGTATGTTTTGCATAACATTTTCTACTTAAATACATTAATCAGTAAGTGCAAATATGAAGTAGTGTTTGGGTCTGGAGAAGGGAAAGAATGAGCAATGAGAAGCTAAAAGAGATTGCTCGTTCAAAATTATCTTCTAAAATCGATCTAGTCATAGACTGTGAAACACAATTACTTATTCTTTTGGCAGGATCACTGTGAGCAAGCTGAAAACAAACAAAAGCAAACAAAAGTATCAATTTTTCAAAGTCCTTTTTTTCTGCCTAGGTTTTGTTCTTTTACAATTGTGGCCATTTCATCTTTGAGATAGGTATAAAGTGCCACTTCCTAACACTAAATGACTGTCCAGCAAGATTGTTTGAGTTCTAAGAACGATGTTAATACAGTATATGGTGATTAATGCTTACATAAACCAAAACAGGAAATTCAAAGACTGACAACTGACAACAATTGTGAAGCCTCTATTCATTCTAATAAAACTCCCATTGAAAAGTTAAAAACCAACCAAACAAACCTCTTGTGGAAAGGAAGCAATCTGTCATGTTAAAGTCAGTAGCAAATTGGGAGCAATGTTAAGTGTGTCAAAATTTTATAACTGAGTTCAGGGGTATCCAGTTCATATCTTGTACTGTGGTAAGGTACAGGTTCAAGATAGACTGATACTTTTGAGTTGAGCAGATTTTAGGTGTATAATGCTACCCCAGAAATGCCTAAATCTCAAAGTGCCTATGTTTACAGCTTCTTGAAAATGCTCCTCTTGCCTGTGGTTTCGGGTATTTTTTTTTTTGCTTAGACACAGAACCACTTACACCTCAGCAGCTTGGCATACAGCTGCAGTGTAAGTCTCATGGGAGTCAAAGTATGAGGAAGAGCAAAACCTAAGCTTTCTTAAGAATAGTATCCATTGCCTATGTTTTCTACAGTGGGTTAGAGCATTGGGTCAGTATAAAATGTTTTACGGTGTTTTAATGGCTACTGCATTTGCACTGAAAGTGAGATATCTAGATCTAACTCTGTCTTTCTGACCTTTATGTCTCAGACCAGTACCCTTATCATTAGGCAACTCATGCTGTCAGTGCTGTGCTAGGGAACATTAAAGATCGAAATACCCATGAAAACCACAGAGCAAAGAGAAATAATCTGTAACCTTCTATGTAGGTCTCTTGGTAGAGGCTGGCAAGAGTCCTTGCATCTGCTCTTTTTCTTACTGGCTTTGGTCCAATCTAATTTTTCGTATCATATATCATGATTTCTGGGATGGGCTTGGATAATGTAACTGAAGAGAAACTGGACTTTTCAATTAGCTGATACCTGTGCATAGTATAAGGAACTTTGTAAGTATTAATTTAACAAATTCTGGCACCCTGTTCATTCTAGTCTCCTTAGTGTTGCTGTGGCTGTTAAGAGCTTATTTTTGACTGGGTTAATTCTCTAAGCTAGTTATTGTAGAGTGCAACAGGGGACTTGTGGGCTACTCAGCCAGTACTGTTGCCAAAGGAAATATTTAATCAAGCCAAAGCTGAAGAGACAACTCATTGTGATTTTTTTTTTTATTCACTCTAAAATGTTCCTTATTTAATGAGGTTGGCTTATTTGAGTTAGGGGAATTCAGAACTCGTGTGTAATTCTCCCATGATCTTCCCATGATCTCCCGATGATCCCATGGTGCCAGCTCTGAGGAATGGGAGTTTGTACCTTATTTGTTTCTCGATCTTTGAAAGCTTCATCTGAAGACAAGGAACTGAAGGGAAATCTTACTGAGCTTTCTGTATCAGAATGGCTGAAGAGTTTATTAAACAACCCTTATTTGAGTTAATATATCTCTATGCATAAGTATAATTTATACATCAAATTATATTTAATGACGAATTAGAGAATAGATAGAGGCATAAAATTAAGAAAAGCAGCTGGTAGCTGTTTTAGTAGTGCTCCTTATGCTTTTGTGTAGTTTCAAATAGCCATTTTAGATTCTAGTTCTAATTGTTGAAATCAAAAGATCACCTATCTAAATGTAGCATTACAGCAGCTATTTATGGTAGTTACAGTGGTTACAAGAGTATAAGGCATGAATTTCAGGGTTCATGTCTTGGCACTTGTTACTGGCGTACATAGATTTTCATATTGGAAAAAGGCTTTTCTAATTTGAACAATTTAAATATCGCTATTCTTTCAATTCAGGCATTTATGTAACAGAGAGAATATAATGTGTCAGGTTATTTTTCAGGCCATCTTCCCATTTTATTTACAAAGATGTATGTTAAAATCAATTGATTTTGCCGTAGAAGTGCTCAGGTTTTCAGGTGTATTAACTGCTACAACAAGGAGATGCTGCAATGAACAGTTCTCTGACGAATTAATATTTGCTAATCTTTTAAAGTGGTATAAAAATAAATATTATTGGTTTTCTGATTTGATTTAGGCATAATGTTAGTGATTCTTTTGTGTTGTAACAAATATTATTGTTTCACTTGAATCGCAGCTTGAACCAAAATGCCTACTCTGCTTCCAGAAAAAGAAGTGACATTCAGCAGGTTTAAGTATCAAAACAAGACTTCTGATATTAAAACTCAGCTATTCCTTTACTCCTATCAATTGTTATTAGCTTTCATGAACCACACTTTCAAGGGCAATGCCTGACATAACTGCTGCTGTTGTAAAGGCCTAAGATATTGATTGTGTGCCGGCTACTCAACAAGCACCAAAGATCTTACAGTATAAAGGTGATGCCAGTACAAACAAGAACTGTCATTGCCTGTCAACTTACCTCAGTTACAGAATGAAATGCCAATTTTCATAAAGAAAGACAAATATTTTTGTCTTGCATGTGAGTGATATACGGTGTGGGATGAAGAAAAGAAATGAAGGCAAGGGCATGCCAAATGGATACAATAATGAAAAGTCAACAACCTCCATATGCCTTACAATTAGCTCTGAAATGTGAATCAACCTCTATCAATAGGCACTAGGAAACAAAGTAGATACCTGGTGTTTCCTTCAGTCTTCTTTCACAGATAGCAGAACAACATGCACATCTGCAATCCAGCTACTAGCTGGGGAATGGACTGTGCTGTAAAGCGCACCAACAGCTGGAATCACTGAATCAAAGCTGAATTAAGCTATTGTTTTAGAAATAGCTAAAGAAAATACACATTCACAGCACAAAAATTAGAGCATCACCATTCTCTGCAGCGTGTGAGACACCATGGAAAATTCTTTAGTCTCTTCCATGATGTAGAGTATATATACTTCTTTTATGTACCTAGAGTAATGGAAAGTTATTTTTCAGCACTATCTAATAAGTTTGTATAACGTGTTTTAACTTAATTTGAATACATATTGGATTGGCAGGGGAGTTGAACAACAATGCAGTAATCTTTTCTCTTTAGACTTTTTCTAAGGTATACTTCCATGCTAATTAGTTTTCATGATCAATATGAAGATACTTGCTATCTTCGTGATCTATTAAAATTCTGAAGTATTTTAGTTGCTACTAGCATCAGTTTGCAGCGTGAGAAAAGTGATGTGTACATCATTGATAGTTTAACAATTTAATATTAGTTTTCTGGTTTACCATTGCATGTTTCTTTGCCATCAAAATCTGTCTATTACACCATCACTTGATAAGTTTGCATTTTTTAAATTACGGCATTTGGTAGTGTCACCTTGTGTTGTTTCCAGGAGTTTTTCATGAGTATTTTCTGCAGGTGAGTGAGATGATACTTATTTTGTTGTGTTCTGAGCTACCTTCAATGGTCTATGTTGGTTCTTGTGCAGTCTGCAGGGGAACATTAATGAGGACAAAAAAAAGCATTACCCATAGGCATCCAAAAGATGGGACTAAAACTAAAAGAAAAATAAACTCTGAGTAATACAGCATTATTACACAGCTCTACAACTGAAGGGTTTTGTCTTCTTTTTTCTTTCAGCAATAAATCATAGTGAAGATTCATAATATAGCTAAGAATTGCGCAAGGCAATTATAGCTAGAAAAAGATGTAGTGTCTAACTATGAACTTGGAACAGACTGAGTAGCCTTACAGGTTTGATCTTTAAGGAGATAAAAGCTGCTGAGATAATCAATGCATATTGAACTCTGTATTTACTCAGTGCTTTTATAGTTGACAACAACAAAGCAAGTCGTAGCTGCAGATCACTCCAAGGAATATCATGAATAATGAATTTGACATGGTGCTTGTTGTCTGTATCATACAATAACCAGTTTCAGGAACTTTTAAGCTGTATTTTCAGCAGTTTGTCTTTTGCAGTTCATCACATTTTCTCTCTCCAGTCAAAAAAGGGCACAATATGTACGCATGCAGAACAGATTGTCAAATATCACAAACCTTTTAACTCACCTGATTACTCAGTAGTGCTCTGCAGTCTCCGCAGTAGAGCCAGCAGTGGAGCTGTTAGAAAGTAGTTCTGGCACTGCCATGTCTTGGGCACTCACCTATCTTAACTTGTCAAAATTACTGTACATCAGAGATTCTTTTAGGCAAAGCACACACTTGGTGCCTCTTGCCACAATTCCTCTGCCTCAAGACAGAGAAGGGCATTAATGGAGATTCTAAGCTACAAATCACCATAAATATGAACAAGGATGGAAAGAAAAACACGCCAAAAATCCTTCTGTAATAAAAATGCCGGAACACTGAAACTGTTCACAAGAAATTCTAGTATAACAATCATGAAGATGAATTTAGGGGATAAAGAAGAATATGAGATGAGGTGGTGGTAGCAGAAAATAAAGAATTGCAGAAGAGGTACAAGAATAAAGAAACCAAAGGGACTAGAGAAATGTAAGTACAAGGGTGGAAAACATAAACAGTCTAAACTAGTGATTATCCAGTACAGGAAAATCCTGTCAAGAATATGATATATTTTTATGTTAAAACTTATGTTTCTAACTTATGTTAGAACTTTTTGTCTAGATATGCAAATACTCTCCTAAAATGTCATAGTTTAAATAACAGCAATACAGGAGAAAATTCTGTAATAGAAATAGGCTATTTAGTAGAGTTCATTTTACTTTAGCATAGTATTCAAAATGTGACTGTTGTTTACAGGTTTCTGTGTAAGCTAAATATTTATCCCACTGAGAAAGTGTGCAGTGAAGAAGAATGATTAATCCTTATTTATTTGTATTGCATGTAAATATTCCTGAGGCTTTTACTTAGTGTAACAGTTCATAAAATATCCTGGCAGAATGTTGACCATCAGAGAATTTCAACAAAAATTAAATTCAGCTCTAAGAAACATGCTGTATAATAGTAGTGTATCAATATTGCCTTTCATCCCAGTGCATTTTAAAACTTAGAAGTTATAAGCCACATTTATGGATCCTCTATTCCATACTGCCACGACAATGTATGCAGTGATATTCTGAAGATACAGTTCACAAATTACAGTTTTTATCTATATAGAACTCCTACACATAATTAAAAAAACCCCAAAGCTATAGCTTATTTTAGGGAGAACTCCACTCAGTAATTTCAAACTGAAGACAGATGGTGCTAAGACTTGAAAACAAGAACAACTGATCAGCTTCAGCAACCAATTTTTATATGTACGTCTATTTCAAAATATTTGATCATAGAGTATCCAGCCCAGATCTGAGAAGGGAGTTTCAAGCCTGTTTTAAATATAACAGACATACTAGTTTAAGATATGTTTCATTCTTGTAGTGTTTACTTTAAATTCCTACTGATTTCTCATTTTCCTCTATTGTAAGTAATTTGTCCTCTTACACGAAGTTCAGCGAAGTCCATTAAAACAGCTGTTTCTTCAGCCAAACCAAGTGTGAACAACTTCTCAGGCTTAGGAACCTAATGGAAATTATTTTGGTGGTAGAAGATACTAGTGTTTTAAATGAATAAAATTTTGGTGCTCTGGTTTGCAGGAAAATTTACAGTCAGTTCAAAAAGAGACAATTATGCCTTAACTGATCCTGGACTGTATGCATTCCAAAGGGCAGCACCAGGGAATACTTTACAGCTGTTACATCCCGCCTGTTTCTTTATTGCCCTTTTCACTCTTATCGTTCTTTTCTTTCATTTGCAGGGAAAGCAGTTCTAAAACAGTTGACCTGTATTAGTCTGAATAGTATAAGTTTTCTGTGATTTAGAGGTTAATTCTACTTTTAAAGAAAAAAAATCAAGTTCAAAACTAATTATTTGATCCATTTTTTTTTTTAATTTTACATTAACAAGCAACAATTTAATTCTGAAATATTACATTAAAAAAAATGGGAGACAACAATGCAACAACAACCACCTCCCCCCCCGCTCCCCATCCCTGAACTTGTAAAAACTAGTGCATTAAGACAAAGTTCTCCTTTTCCATATATGTAAGAAATGCGGATATATGGGACTCTGGTGTATGATATTCACTGCACAGACTTCAGTTTTCCACATTACGTTTAGAAAGGAATGGGTTAAACTCTTGACTTGGGTTTATGCAAGGAGTCTGGGGATATTTATACTTGTAAACCCCTGTTTTTTAAAAACGAAATTTCAAGAGTTAAATGAGGTAACCATTACAAGGAAAATAAGCTATTTTTGAAGACAACAAGGAAGCATCCAATACTGGACGCAAATAACAAACTGTCTCAAACAGGCTTCAGATAATATGTAACAGAAACCTTTCAAAACAAAATCTAAGAAACTCAGGTGCTGGTAGGTGTTTCACAGCCCTCAGAAGGTCTTAATATGACACTTAACTCAAGAATTTTATTTCTGTATTTAGATAACCAATATGTGATGGCTTGCTATAGAAAGGCTAACTTGCCAAACAATCGCTACATGTTGCTTAAATTTCCCTTTGAGGTTCTTCCTCAATTCAGATCATCTCTCTAGTGAGGTACTGAAATTGAAGAAGTTCCTGTGGTATTAAGGCCAACTTCAGAATAAAAGAAGTAGGGAAAATGATGAGGATGAAGTCTTCCTTCTTAGAGACTAGGTTGCTTGTGCCAGGGACTAAGAATATAATGGTACTGGAAGAAGGATGAAAGATTGGAATCTAACCAAAAAAGTCTTTTTGTGGATTTTTACCAATGAGAACTTGAATATGTCTTTCAAAGGAGAAAAAACAGTCTCAATCCTTTGAAAGATACCATTTTTTTAGATACATAACCTTGACTTCCTTAAGGAAATATCTTCTGTTATGTTTAAATTAAATGAATTTGCTTTGCCAAGGCTTTCCAAATCTCTGAAGTGTTCTAAATTTTAAATAATGCTCTCTTTCTAGAACATCTGTCAGTTCTGTTCCATGTGCAATTGCTGTTTCTGCTGTTACTGTATCTTCTCCTGACTGAAAGAGATTAATTGTTTCAATCTTGAAAAAGGTGGTCAAAAGCATGTTGCTTTCGGGATCAGCAACTTTCTCTCCTCTCCCCACCCCCACACCTGTCCGAGCTTCAGCAGCTTTATTACTTTCCTTCTAAGTTGCAGCACATAAAAGATTAAAAAGCTTCTTCTCAGTGCTGACAGTACAAATTATTTCTTTAAATTTTCCCAGATGTCTAAAAAACAATTTTCCAAGTTAGTGCAGATAATACAGGAGCTAAGTAAATTAAAGGAAGAAAAAGCAGAAAGGAATAAATGTTTATCTTCCACTATGAAATGAGTATATGTGTAGACTACTTCTCATTTGGTGGCTAAAAATGAATAAACTATTCCCAAGATGGGAACATACATTTCTTATTATTAAATAAAAAGATGTTTTTTTCTCTTTTCTGGATGCTTTAAACAGATCTTTTGTATTCCTAAACAATGTCTTCATGTACTATGTTTTTTCCCCCTCTTATATTTGGTAAGTGCATTGTGTTAATTCTTGTTTCAGTAAACTATTACTGAAGGAACTCAAAACCAGAAGAAAATTGGTATTTACTCAGTCTTTGAGAAGGAAGGTATTTTCACTCTGAAGGTACTGTTATAGCACTGTTTACAAGTAACTAGAAAATCTTGACTTTTCAGTTAGTAAAATGCAAGACCTCTCTAAATATTAGGGGATAAAATGTCACCAAAAGCAGAGAAAGCACTTAAAAGATAATATAAGTATACAAACAAATTGCTATTAGTTGTCCAGGAGCAGATTTAGGCTGGAAGTTAGCTGAAGCTTTCTATGCATCAAAGAACTGCAGTCCCACAAGAGCAAGAAATACAGCTTCTGGAAGAGGGAGCTTGGTACATATAATGGCTCAAACAAAGGTGTGGTTCCATGAGGCAGGAACAGACTGGGCTAATAGAACCATGTGCCCTTTTGGAGTCCAGAATTCCCATTACTATTGGTACTTAAATAGATTTAAGAAGAATGGAAGGGTTATAAATATCATACCAGGAAAATTTACAGATAATAGGAAATAAGGTGAAGTCTCAAGTACTAGTGAGGAGGAGACCAATAGTTCAAAGCTAAATGAGTTCAGACAGGAAAACGAAAAATGTAGGGCAACATGAAGCTAGGTCTGGACAGCAGATAATGCATATGCTGGGAGCAGGTTAGGTTGAAAAAAACACATTAGAAGGTACAACCACCAACTATGGAGTAAAGGTCTACCTCTTACTTGAGATATGACTGAGGTGGTAATTGAGATTTTAAAAATAACACAAGGAAATAGAATCTCAGGAAAAATTCAGCCGTGGGCAGTTTGAAGTCAGTGTTTCAACCTTTGCCACACTGTGAGCCCTTGAAAATGTTTCCTGTCCACCTATGTTTAGCCTGGCTCAGCTCTTTTTGAAGCAGAAAAGGAAGTTTCTGCTGGTAAAGGATAAGTTTTGCTGCCTGTCAGACAGTGCCTTCAAGGTCCTGGAACTTAAACAGGACCACAAACTTCCCCAAATAATGCTACAAATCTCTTCTGACTGAAGCAACTTAGGACTGAGCAGGAGCAGAAATAGATGTCTCCTTAGCTTTTCTTGTCTTTTGTCCATGTAGCTGGACAATTTGTTGCATACTTCTTACACAGATAATAAAGAATCTCACCTTTACACTGACATAAGACCAGCAGGCATTTTAAAAAGAGGCATCAATGCATCACTGTGCATTTATTCCTGAAATGGGATAAAAGTTGGTTATTGTATTTTTCCCATTTTCTGACACAGATTTTCTAAGTTGAACATCAAATGAAGATAAAAATAAAATTTAAAATTGTGATTTTGAGCTTTCCTTATAATGGCATGATGTACTGGTTTTGGCTGGGACAGAGTTAGTTTTCTTCATAGTAGCTCACTGGGTGTTGTGTTTTAGATTAATGACAACAGCGCCCAACGTGGGGCTTGAAGTGTTTGAGATAGCAACAGATGTGACTGGGTATATAACAAATACCACACCTAGTTCTGGGCGAACTTCACCAGTGTTTCCAAATCTAAACACAAAAAGCCCAAACAACACTTCAACGAAGAGGCCGGTTCTGGGCTTGGCCAAGGAGAGTGCTGTGATTCTGCCTGCAAAGCAGCACTTCGGCAGTTGGTGGAAGTAATATCTGCACCGAGGCTGTTGCTGAAAGACCTGGCACGGCAGTCTGGCAGACAAAAACTGAAACAGAGAGAATGACCTGCAGAAGGAATACTGACAGCACGTGAAGTTCCCAGTTCCATGCCTTCTCCAGCCCGCGGTGAGCTTTGCTGACATACTTCAGCTTCTATGTGCCCCGCAACGTGCAAGTCTGCCAAGACCCCTAGACTCAATCACTACAAAAACCTATTCCTGTTGCATTTCCCTAATCATGTTAGGTTTGTTACAGCCTCTTCGATGTTGTGAAGGCCACCCACATCACGCATGGGGAGGGTTCCCACGTTGAGAGGGAGGCCAGGCCCCGCGGAGGCAGCCCTGGTGCAGTGTCCACCAGCCCGCCCTTCCCGCCTGCTCTTCACCTCTTCTTCTTTTCACGTCATGATGGGGACTGGGGAGGTGGTGGTGGCATTGAGGCGATTTCCGTGTGTTTCCTGCTAAAGAATAACTTCTCTTCCATTACTGTTAATCTGGAGGGGGAATCCTAGCATTACCATAGTCTAGACAGCTCTTCAAACTCTTGAAAGTCCTTTAATTTGTGGTTCTATATTTACCTTATATTGAAAAATTAGGGTCTTTATATTGTATCTCATCCCAGGTCAGACTGCTATGGGATGAATAGTTAATAGGCCACAGAGACAACCTTTTATGTATTGCATAAGTTAGCATGCAGATTTTGCATGCCATCTTTTACGTATTGGGTAAGTTAACATGCAGCCTGCAATATGTATTTACTGTCTATTTCTATATGCTTGTATTTTGCTTCTAGTCTGGAAACTTTACACTTTAGACTGTATATAGACAACCAACTTTTTAGACAGGTATTTTTTATGATGTGAAATATTTGTGAAAACAAGAAAGGTACTACAGGTGAATGATGGTTATAAAGAATTTGGGTTTTCTCAGAAAAGCCAGAGATGCACAAAGTTTTAATAAAAGACTTGCTGAAACTCGATATATTTGGTGGGTATGGTGCTTCTTGTTTCAAATCCTGCAAAAGAGTTATGGTGCCTCTATCCTACAGCATTTTCAAATAAAATATTAAAACGCCATTCAAAATTTAGAAAGCAAGTACTGTTTTCCATAGTAGTTTCCCTAAATTGCTTGTTTCTATGCATTCAAGCATTTATCAATGTAAAGTTGTCTTTTTTTTTTTTTTTTTGTAATACTTGGAAAATAAACAAATAAAAGAATGGTTCTAAATCATCTCTAAGTGATTTGTATATCATTTTGTTGTGGGAACTTTCAAACTTTGATCCCACATTGCCCTATTCCATTAAACTAAAATGTAAGTAATATCATTAACATTTATCCTTCTTGGAACTATATGATGTTCTGGGGTTTAAAAAAAGTTTCTTTTGTTTCCTTTTGAATTTTAGTGAAAGATAATCCTCTGCATTCCTAACTAAGCAAATTTGTCCCTTAACACCTTTCAATTCAGATACTTACCAAGCCTTGGTTTGTGGCCACTATCTATTAAAAGACAACTGGAGGACATTCCATTCACCCTTGATCACCAGTATTCCTTAAGTGGCCATATAGCTTGGGAATTAAAGCATGTGTCCATTAGGATTAGTAACAGATATAACAAATACAAGGGGTTTGAGAGAACCTGAAAAATTGTTTAGAAGTACAGAAAGGCTTCAAAATGAGTGAAGACTGAAATACTAGTAGTCTAAAGTTTAGGAAGGAGAGACGGAACTAAAGTTTCCAGAATAACAAAAGGTACAAGGATGTGCATATTACTGTACACTTTAAAACAGTCCAAACAGGAAGGACTTTAAAGACAACTTACATAAGCCTGTTGCCATCACAGAATCTGCTAAAGTTGTACAGCCCATTGTGATGAAGTATTACCAATGTCAAGAGCTTCGCTTAATTAATTAACATGTATACGTTTCTCTCACTAACTTATGTCATCTCAACAGATGTGATAAAATCCCGGAGATATGAGTTGCCATGTAACTTGGCATGTTAACCTGCATGTGATGATATGTGGGCAGGTACTGCACTAGACACACTTACTGCTGAATCTTCCTTTGAAAAATAGCTGTTAAAGACATCACGCTGAACTGATAAAGCAATTTCTGTGTATGTACTAATATAACAAGATTTTAAAAGAATTAACACACTTTGCCTGTATGAAATTTTGTTTCTCCCTTTCTCTCTTGTAGCATTGCTGCATGTTTAGTCTTGTTCATACACTGCTGTTTGGCATTAATGTCTACAGGATTAATAAAATAGCATCAATCGGTCTTCTAAACTTACGCTGAACCTCAATTAATTGGTTAATTGTAATTACAGATAAACTCCCCAGGCAACACTTTTAATGGCTATTAGACATCAGGAGTTACTTTACCAAAAAACTGCAAAAAAACCTTGCAAAAACGGTTGTAACTCTGGGGATAGAGTCATAGAGCAAGTCTATTGGTTTGTAGATTTTTAACGAAAACATGTCAGTGCTGCCATCTTTTGGACATTCTTTAACTACTTATTATGGAAAACTAAGTTAATGAGGACATTGTTCATGAGGGATGTGGGGAAAATGTCACAGAATTAACTTTGAAAAAACATCCTGCTGTAGACTTTGATTCCATTCTTCTTAAAAAGCAGAAGCACAAATACAGTCTGACTGGAGAATGGATGGAGAGCAGTCCTAAGTAGACGGACTTGGGAGTGTTGGTTGATGAGAGCCCCAGCGTGAGCCTTCAATGTGTGCTCACAGCCCAGAAAGCAAACCTCATCCTGGGTTGCATCAAAAGAAGCATGGACAGTGGGTCGAGGGAGATGATTCTGCCCCACTACACCGCTCTCATGAGACCCCACCTGGAGTACTGGGGGGCCCACACATAAGAAGGACATGGACCTGTTGGAACAGGTCCAGAGGAGGGCCACAAAGCCAATCAGAGGACTGGAGCACCTCTCCTATGAGGACAAGCTGAGGAGTTGGTGTTGTTCAGCCTGGAGAAGAGGATGCTCCAGGGAGACCTTATAGCAGCCTTCCAGTACCTAAAGGGGGCCTACAGGAAAGATGGGGAGGGACTTTTTACCAGGGAGTGATAGGATGAGGGGGTAAAGGTTTTAAATGTAAAGGTTTTAAATGGAAAAAGGATAGATTTAGATGAGATATTAGGAAGAAATTCTTTACTGTGGGGGTGGGGACACGCTGCAGACCAGAGAAGCTGTGGATGCCCCATCCCTGGAAGTGTTCAAGGCCAGGCTGGATGGGGCTTTGAGCAACTTGGTCTAGTGTAAACTGTCCCTGCCCATTGCAGGGGGGTTGGAACTAGATGATCTTTAAGGTCCCTTCCAACTCTAACCATTCTATGAAAAATGCATTCATGCTCACACACACAGAGCTTTGTGAGTGTGCAGAGATCTCCCTGCATTAAATGCCGTGTATGCTGATGAATAGTTTGTGACCTGAAATCTTGAAACACATTGCAGTTACCTTTTTCTGTGATATTTAAAGAATTTAGCGATGTATTCTTCCAATGGAATTCATTTTGGTTATGGAAAGACACAATTTCCATGAGGGCATTTTAGATTTTTTTGTCCTCATTGCATTTAAAGTATTTATTTGGGTGCCTTATTATTCAAAAATACATTTTCTGTCTGCGTAGTAATAATTCCTAAATTGTCCAGAAAGTATAAAAGTATAGCATTGTTCATACATTAAGGAAAAGCATAAGACCAAAAGGTGAAAAGTGAACAGATAAGTTCAACCTGGAAAAAACCAAAACACTCTGCTTTATCTGAGTGAAAAGAAAAAATCCTTTCAGAGAAATGCTGGAAGTTCAGTTACACGAATGCCTAAAACAGGAGTGGCGTGGCTCTTCAGGAAGAAAACCCCTACTTCCCTGTCTTGGGAATTAGATTTTAATTTTTGGTCCTTTCTATGGGTAGTACACTATTATTTCTGACAATGTGGGTGTTTCGTTCCTTTTTCAGCAAACCGCATTCTAGGAGAAAAACTTGGTAGAAAAATCAGTCAGCTCAAACTTTGTAGGTACCAGATACAGTTATAGCTACCCCTAACAAACTGCTTTGGGGAGTGTACTAGTATCCTGCCAAAAAAAAAAATGGAGAATTTAATGTATAGGTGTTTCCTGTGACAAGGAAACAATCTCTCCTTACTCACCACTAAACCCTTACACAGTAAGAAGGAATTTGGTTCCTGTTGATATGCTGGGTCGTGGCAGAATGGCAGAAGGGCTCATAGTCACCTTCCTCATGTATTACTGACTACAAAGGTATGGTGACCTGCTCTATAGAGTAGTTACAGATTGTTACGGGTTTCCTTGTGTTGCAGTCTAACACAAGTTTAGCTCTGGTGTCTTGCCTCTCATCCTGAAATATCAGTGCAATGAGTCTGTGGTATTCATATCTATTGCTGCTACTAGCTGTCATTTTAGCATTTATATATTCATCATAATTTTTTATCTGTCTTCATTATCGTACTTCTTGAAATGGAAAAATTATCAAAAGTTTGTGCAGTACTCTGACAGCAAAACTAGAGAAAAGAGACATATTCTTGCAATATAACTAGAAACAAGACAACACTTAATTTAAATAAAAAACTTTATTAACAATGTAAAATGTTTAGTATCTTACAGTTTGAGATAATTCTGGCATGCCCTATAGGAATTAATACTTAGTGATATGCAGACACCATGCTTTGAATTCTATTGGAAACAAAATCGGTTGGTGTTGTGTTTTACATTGTTTACTTTAATACACTTTCTTTTAATAAATTATTTATTTTCCCCAAAAGCTTGTAGAGACACTATCGGCTTAGAAGGAAATCTGTTGCTTCTATGCATTGTACGGTATGTAGATATTATGATTTCTCTGTATTTACAAGTCGTAAGTGTTTTCATATATGCTTTATGTATTATAAATTAAGATATTTTTCTATGAAGCTTTTAAATTGAGATATAGTGGAAGACTAAATATGAATGAGAGCACAAAAAGCAACTGGAGATTTTGTGCAAATTCTGTTACAATATTGTTTAAATGTTTTAGAAGTTTAATATTTTTGCTGTTAAATAGTTTTCTATGCTTAAAGACTGTTAGAATATGATCAAGTATTTTAATATGATACTAATAAGAGTACTGTACTATGCACAAACTTTTAGCTGCAGTTCAAACAATAAAAAAACCTTTAAAATTATCTATTAACCATAATTCATGTGTCTTTTCTCCGAGTGGTTGAAAGTAAGCATGCAAAACATACTTTAAAAAGTTTTAAAAACATTCTTACTTATGCTAGATCTTTTCCACAGCTGGTTTTTGACCACCATAACTTTAAACTATTAAAACTCTTTTTTTGGAAAAGGGGGATGGAACAGAAGAGAAAAAGGAATAGCCTAGTGTAGAAAATGTACTTTATAATCAAGAATAGCAACGTTCAATTTTTCAGTGGTCAAATAATAGTGTTTTAATTAAAGTTATGATTTTCTTGGTGCTTCTGTACTTAATCTTCTAACTTGAGACAAGACAACACAGTCCAAAGAATCTTCGCTTCCGTCTTCTTACCAATGGATACGGAGTCAAGTTTAGGAGGCTGCTATCATCTGTGATGAAAAAAACCCACATTTTAATACAAGTATGTACACATGCACACACACAAAAGAGTTTACTTCATTTATGTGTCCTAAACAGCACCTACATGATCAAGTAATAGATCCTGTTGTTCTAGGCATAGAGCAAATAATAACCTGAATTTTGTATTTAAGCATCTTACAATGCTAATTATCAGGATCTCCATAAAAATGCAATAGAAAATTTGGCAAGAAGAATACCAGTTCAATGACAAAACCTAAAGGAAATTACACCTCCAGTACTGGGAGACCTAAGCCACAATGTTCCTGCATGGATGAATAATGTTAGGGTCCCAAATAAAACATAAAAGATAAGCAGCTTGAGATCTTGCAGACATGCAAATTTGGAAATGTTGATCCTAAGGTTAGATTCTGGCTTAATTGAAACATAAAAAAAAATTTATTGGGTGCCTATTTTTGCACATCAGGGAAATGTTAATTTAAAACTGCAACATTGGAACATCTTTGCACATCAAGAGAAAAAACACTTGTCTGGGAAAGTTGGCACAATATGCTCACCCCATTTCTGGTTAGCTTTCTACCTTTTATATTAACTCCTTTTAAATTCATACAAAATGTATCTATTAGTGCCTGTACTTCTGACAACTCATGCACTGTCAGCGAGCTGTCTCACAAAATCTTTAGAATTCACTTTGAATTTGAACCATCTTCAGGCATGGTTTCAGCCTAAGAACTATGCCTCATTATGGACCTAGCTTTAATTGTAGGCTCTAGACACTACTGTAATACAAATACTTAAGAACATAGGTAAGAGATCATTTAATATTGTGACTCAAGCTTATGAACCACATCAACTAAATGTCTTAGCATAACTTTCCTGCTGTCACTTAAGAGAATTCCATACAAAACAACAGGTCTGTGAGGAATCAGTAACGTTTTGTAAAGCTTTTGTGGGCTTGCAACCCTAAATTCATTCTGGCTGGCACTGAAATCAACAGCAAAACACTCAGTCATTTACTGAAAGCAGGATCGGGTCTCGTAAAGATAAACTCATTCAATGGCATTCATTCCTCTCATCATCATTCTCTTAAAACAGTGCTTGTAATTCATACACATGTCAAAATCACAGTCCAGATCATATTAATTACCTATAATGTTGTGTGTTTGTTCTATTTACTTATAGTGTTATCTAGCTTTAATTAATTAAAGCTCTTGGAATATTTCAAAAATTTTAAGGGCTATATGAAAAATGAGTATGACTGTCCATTCCTGAGGCATCCATTCTCAGAGGTCATCTGCAAACTATGATCACAGCTGGAGACTGTGGGAGCTGCAAAAACACCATTTATGATTACCTGATCCTGGGATATGTCTCAGAGCTTTTAAACTCTAGCTGACACATTTCCCATCCTGCTGCACGGGTGATCAGTGATTTTCTGGCCAGGGTTGGAGGGCAGTGTAGACATCAGACAGCAGAGAAGAATTCGATACGCCTTTATCTCTGTTCTGAATTCAAGTCTCTATACGCTTTATGTCCCCCAAATGTGTCTTTTTCTTCCTTACTTCCACCACGCTCCTTTCTTCTAGGCTAGGCATAGACTTTACGGCATTTTTCCAGTCTCTACAACCCCACATCTGTACCATGTATCATAAGCAATTCCCTGTCTCCATTCACATAGTTTTCCACCAAGCCGTCCTGCCATAATCTCTTATTTGTATAATGAAATCATCCTTTCTGTATTCATCTCGTTCCATATTATGATGAATGCTAGACTCCCTAGTTACTTGGGACAAGATCTAGGACACATTAGGTGTAGTCCATCAGCTGCCACTAAGTGAGGACTACACAGCATTTAAGAAATACACATTATCAAGAAGAAATCAAAAAGCAAAATTATTATCTTTTTTAATGTTGTTCACATAAAGACAGAGAGTCCCTGTATATGTGGAACATTTAACACTGTTGGGCCACAAAATGAAGGCCCACTGCTAAATATATGCATAGGATGGAGGTCCTGTCCCCCTGTGTATTTGTATAATGTGCCTTATAATGTGCTGCCTACGAGGAAAAGCAGGCTGTTACCAGACTTAAGGCAAGTATCTTTTCTGCACAGGGTCAGTGTCATCTCACAGAAGCTACAAGCCTTGTAGGGAGGTAATGCAAACCCCATCACTTGGTAGGATCCATATCATAGTCTGTGCAATTTACACCTTCATTACCTTTGAAAAAGAAAGCCTCCTGACACAGGGAATTAGTTGTGTTGCTGCCTTCATGTCACCAGGAAAACTCTACTATTTTATCTATAGATACCGTATCTATAAAATTCAAGAATACCTCATGTTAAACTCAAGAGGCCGAAGTTCACATACTAAATTCTGACTTCACTGAATCAGTAGGGAAGAGACTTCACCTAGATTTTTCTTTTTGTAACTTCTATAAAAAAAATCCTAGATTTTTCAGATGTAATGAAAGGTAAAACCTTTAATTATCTTAATTTTCCTTACATGAAGAAAATACAAAACCTACCTTGATTTTTCAGTGGTAAAGGCATAGTCTCCCTGAGTTTACTTAAAAGGTTTTTCATTTCTCTCATATCTCTGTGGAAACAAAAGTTGAAAGAGATACAACAGAACAGCAGTTGAAGACTGAATGGGGAATGGCTCACAGTATAGCTTCATATGCTGAAATAATGGAGCAATAAATACAAAAATCTATTGGGCAAGCATTTAGTTCACATAAATGTATCAGAAGATGCATACCAAAATAAAGAGCAGTAGATTTAATAAGGGAGCCAGCCACTTTTAAGCCAGTCTGACATTAACTAGTCGCATCTGGTCCAAATCTATGATCTATTCTGGCACTTCAGTATTCCATATTAAATGAGTTGGTGGGCACAATGTGATCCTAGTGGCAAAATACACAATATGCCTTAAAATTAGCACATGCTAGTACTAATGTCAACTGAATACCCTGTATCAGCATTTTGTAGCTTGTGCCATGAATGCATTTCATTGTTCAGAAGGAAATGATAATACATGTAGCTAATCCATGACACTTAAGCTCCCTGCACATTAAGTGAAAACTTTAGAAACATGGCTTTCACTCTCACTCCTCTTATGAGGACTCTGGCAGGAAATTTTCTAAAAGGCGGAAGATGGAAAATATGATAACAAAATATCATCTCACAAAGCAAGTTACATTTGGATATGTTTTGAGAGAGGCCAGAAGTTGCAGAAAATTTCCTGTTTTACAGATAGATGTCAGACTGGCAATTTTGCGTGCAGGCTCGTAATGTCTTCAGGCTTTCAGTTTTTAAAAACAATGTGGTCTTGCCTCATTCATCTACATCTAGAATAGTTCTTAGAAATGAAGCAACATGACTAATAAGAAATTGCTCAGTTTTATTCTCCACATTACTCTCTCAGTAGACAACTTCATTTAATATAAATAAACATGGTAACCATTAAAGTCTCAGCAGCAGCTTAATATACAAAGCCATCAAAATAGGTATTTTTTGCAAAGAAATGTTGGCCATAAGGATTACTCCCAACTAAAGGGTGTAATTTTTTGTCTTTCAGCTGCATAGTTAAGGGGTAAGAGAAGTCTACTTCGACAAACCTGTGGATGATGTTCCCCTCTCCTCCTAAGGCTTCCACAGTCATAACTATGGGCACAAACAACTGACGTGAACTAGATTCTGTGCTTTTGATTTATGAATGCAGAACCGCATGCAGGTCAGCAGATTTCAGGTACAAAATCAGAAACCACTCCAGATGAGATAAAACTTGCCTCTTTTAGAGAACCTAGCCCACTAGCAACATTATTTCCCACCCTTTGTTTTTTGACAATTATCCTCTGGTAATTAGCCTAATTAAGGAGTCACTTCTCTCTGACCTTGTTTTAGCAGTTGCTCTCAGATATGTTAAATGTAACAGAATGTTAACAGGTTATTTAATTTACTAATACCTTTAATAGTAGCAGCACTGGCTGCCTAATTGGAAGAGACTAAATAAACCCTAGATAGAAACTTTTTTTGCTTAGGAATGAAGTGCTACACGTACCTTTCAGTGTTTTCAATATCTGTGGAAACCTGCCATAAATTCTGTTGAATATCTATTGGTGATGAAGACGTGTCTTCTAAAATAGGTACTTCGGAACTCTCCTCTGCTTTAGTATCTAGCATCTTGGGTGGGGCACAAGGTTCTTTTCCTTTAAAATATTTAAACAAAACATATATCCCCTTTATTTATTAATTAAAATACATACTCAGATTAGATCATTGATGGTTTGACCTTGATCTTGCACAGTATAAAAGAAGAGAGAGTGCTGAATGCAAACGCTGAGTAAGAACTGCTCAGAAAGAGAGCAGACCACACCGGTCTGCTAATCAGAGTGCTGCTGTATGTTACTCTACCGAACAAAACTGAGAGGAGTTCCCCGTAGGCGTGTGTGGAGCTTAGAATTTGACATAGTAAGTATCATGAAGAGTTTCAGTCAAACTCCAGTGGCTCATATGTGACACAAAATAAAAAACCAGAGGACAAAGGAGAACAAAATAAGTAAGGAAACTACGGTGTACATTCTGAAAGCACCTTTTACACTAAAGAACATTGCAATCCATGTCTCCTGATATTACAGCAATATTAAGGGAAAACAGAAGACAAATATGTGCAGTTTTGTACTGGGTGATTTTAAAAGCAATACATAGCTGCCACCACTCACAACAAATATGCATTACATTCTGAATTTCCATGCTTACAGTTGCCCGATTCATGCTCACTATATGAAAATGCAATGCAGCGTTGGAATTTAATGGGGGCTTCATGACAGATCTGCCAGGGCTTCTGTCACAGAGAGAGTGGGGTAAAGGATGTGGACTGTGAGACTGGAGCATGCAAGAGAGTTAAGTACTGGTGGAACTTTTTGTTATCCTTGCAAACCTCCTGCGGATTGTCTGATGGCATTCCTTTTCTGTAGTGGCAAGTACAGTCCTGACACCAAGTACATTTATAAGAGAAAACTCAAATTGGAGTGCATGCCAGACACATTATTGAGAAGTTTAAGTATTTCCTCCTCTGAGTTCTCTCATTAAATGGAGTAAACAATCTTAGAAAGAAACAAACAAAACTTTCCAAAAACAAAGAAAAAAATGTCAATGTTTAAAACAGTGATAAGAGGAGTTGAGCAGGAAATGTTTTTTAATCTCACAATTTTTGCAATTTGAAAAGTTTGACAAAGGACAGGAAGAACAAGAACAGCTAAAAGAGTGGTCACTCAGCCCATTTTTCTGGGACCCTAGAGACCAAGGTTGCAGATCATGCTATATTGCTCTTCTACATCACAAATAAGTATCTCTGCTATCAGGCTAGTAACCCTTTTTTTTAAAAAAAAAAAACAAAAACCAAAAAACTAGAAATTCCTGGATCTTAAGAAGCTCTATCTGGGTAGGTTCTCTAAACTGTTGTATTCTGGTAAATTATTCCTTTGCTGAAAAACACAATATTCTTAGCTACTTGTCTGAATGTCAGACATTACTTATACTACAGAATACACTTCCTCAATGTTTTCATTACTCTCTAAAGTCAGTAGGAAGCCCTTTTCCCTGCCTTCCCCTCCAACCAATTCATCTAACTATGATTCCAAGAGATTGCATGACCTGACATTACAAGTTTACCATCTATAAAAGAATCATAGAATGGTTCGTGTTAGAAGGTACATCAAACATCATCTAGTTCCACCCTCCTGCCTTTGGCAGGGACACCTCCCACTAGACCAGGCTGCTCAAAGCCCCATCCAGCCTGGCCTTGAACACTTCCAGGGATGGGGCTTCCACAGCTTCCCTGGGCAACCTGTTCCAGTGCCTCACCACCCTTACAGTAAAGAATTTCTTCCTAATATCTAATCTAAATCTTCCCTCTTTTAGTTTAAAAACATTACCCCTTGTCCTATTACTACACTCCCTGATAAAGAGTCTCTCCCCATCTTTCCTGTAGGCCCCCTTAAAGTACTGGAAGGCTGCCATAAGGTCTTGCCGGAGCCTTCTCTTCTCCAGGCTGAACGACCCCAACTGTCTCAGCCTGTCTTCATAGGAGAGGTGCTCCAGTCCTTTGATCATCTTTGTGGCCCTCCTCTGGACCTATTCCAACAGATCCATGTCCTTCCTGTGCTGATGTCTTGTGTCCATTCTCTACTGCTTACTTTGGCACCCACTGCTATCTCGTGCTTTGACAGATCCCTCTGTGAACTTTAACCTGTCAAATGGTAGAAGATTAGCCCAATAAAAGGAAAAATAAAATGTGAAGTTTTCTGATGTTGCAGTGATTTAAGTCAAGTCAGTAAAGAACCCTATGTGTTCCAAAGCAAATGCCAGAGGAGGATGATCATATGGCCAGGAGCAGTGGAAGGATGAAGAAGTGAAGGCATGATAAGGGAGGGGAAAAGATCAAGACCTTTCTGGTGGTAACAAGCTATTATGCTGACTCAATTGCTTGTGGAACAGCAGCCTAAGCCTGCTTCCCAGATTATATGTTTTACTGTGTATCACCCTGTAACTTTCAAACTTGTCTGGTTCTTAACTGCGGTTTATCCTATTATTTTAAGGTATCTCATACGGTACAATTTCAATTGTTCGTTTGTGTAAGCTTCATTATTCCAGTTGGTGGCCAGTCACAAGTGGTGTTCTCTGGCTCAGTTTAACATCTTTATCAATGACTGGGCGGAGAGGATTAAGTGCATCCTCAGTAAGTTTGTAGATGACACCAAGTTGGGCAGGAGGGTGGACCCGTTTGAGGGTAGGAAGGCTCTACAGAAGGGTCTGGATAGGCTGGATGGATGGGCTGAGGCCAACGGTATGAGGTTCAACAAGGCCAAGTGCTGGGTCCTGCACTTGGGTCACAACAACCCCATGCAGCGCTACAGGCTTGGGGAAGAGTGGCTGGAAAGCTGCCCAAAGGAAAAGGACCTGGGGGTGCTGGTGGACATATGAGTTGGCAGTGTGCCCAGGTGGCACATGTGGCCAAGAAGGCCAACAGTATCTTCGCCTGTCTCAGGGCTAGTGTGGCCAGCAGGCCTAGGGAAGTGATTGTACCTCTGCACTTGGCACTGGTGAAGCCACACCTCAAATACTATGTCCAGTTTTGGGCCCTTCACTACAAGAAAGATACTGAGGTGCTGGAGCGTGTCCAGAGAAGGGCAACAAGGCTGGTGAGGGGTCCAGAGCACAAGTCTTATGAGGAGCAGCTGAGGGAACTGGGGTTGCTTAGCCTGAAGAAAATGAGGCTGAGGGGAGACCTTATCAATCTCTACAACTACCTGAAAGGAGGCTGTAGCAAGGTGGACGTTGGTGTATTCTCCCAAGCAACAACTGATAGGACAAAAGGAAAGTGCCTCAAGTTGCTCCAGGGGAGGTTTAGATTGGATATTAGGAAAAATTTCTTCACTGAAAGGGTTATCAAACTTTGGAACAGGCTGCCCAGGGAAATGGTTGTGTCACCATCTCTGGAGGTGTTTAAAAGATGGGCAGACATGGTGCTGAGGGACATGGTTTAGTGGTGGTTTTGTCAGTGTTAGGCTAATGGTTGTACTCGATGATCTGAAAGGTCCCTTCCAACCTAGACAGTTCTATGATTCTACGATTCATTATTTTTCCCATTACAAGAAGCCCATAACAAAATATACTGTTACCAATATCTCACCACTTCTTTGTAAAAGAGGGTTGCTCCAGGGAAACCATCTAATTTGCCACTGATATCCCAAGGTGTTACTGCTGTAACTGGGTATTAGTTAATTTTCCCATTATTTTGAACCGTTATGTTGGAACTCCGGCCTGACCTTTGGTGACACACTGTCAAGAACAACCCTGTCAATAGATGCATTCTTCAGGGATGTGAGAGGTATTTCAATGGAAACAGTAACAATGCTAGATGAAATAACAGAAAAGGTTCCCTTTTGCAACTTCAGAACAGATGCACCGACACTATAATGTTCTTTTTGTTAGCACAAAGGCAAGCTCTTGCAGATTTAGCAGAATGAACAGCACAGATTTCTTTTCAACTGAAAAAAGCTCTTTACCAGTAATTCTGTTGTATTGTGAACAATTCATGAAGCCTTTCTTGAATTTCAGAGCATCTGCTCAATCACTTGAAAACAGTTAAAGAGTCAGCTAATGATAAAGGCTTTGCTTGAATAACGTATATGACTCAGGCTTAACATTTCTACTACATGGCACAGCCTGTAGAGAAACAAAAGCTTTTTAATCTTCTCATCCTTCCACTTGTGGTAAGGATATCTTTTGTATTATACATTCTTAAAATAGGGATATGAACCCTAAATTCCACTTTCAATTTTGTCAGTAGAAAGATTTTTATTAATTTTAGTTGGAGTTTTATCATGCACACAATGTTTTCAGAGGTGTCCACTTACACTTGCTGTTTTTTTCGGTTGAGTAGACAGAGGGTCTTTTTATTGTGAAATTTTAATATAAAACATGATGTATTCTTTGCCTTCTAGTCCCTAATTCAGCATATTTAATTTTTTTTTTACTTCAAGAAACAAAAAATGCTTTTGGTATGAAATTAAATTAACTGAATGAAATAATGCTGAAGATCAAACTTCAGTGAGTGAGGATAATCAGAAGGTAGAACACGATCAGTTCAGTAAGGCTACATACAACATCTGTAATCACTGTGCTTTATGTGTCTCTCTCACCGCTTCAGTGGCAACTTCTGTGTTTGCTTCTGCTGTGCCACCCTATGGACTTACCCTTAGTCACCACCTACTTCCCAGAAAAACTTACATAATGAAAAAAACATCTGTTATAGGTCCCTCAGAGCTAATTAGATTTCACTGCAGATGAATTGGAAAGATCTTTGAGGGGAAGAAGAAAATTTAACATAGCTGAGAGAACCTCTCTCTCAAAAAGGAGGCAGCATTTGCATCAGGCTTCTAGCCTGGCAATTAAGGATAAATGCACACGCTATAGATCACAGCTAAAGTGAATGAAAAGGAGAGCATAAAAAGAGAATAGGAAAAAAATAATGTAGGAAGTAAAATGAACTGTTGCAAATATGGCTAAAGGCCTAATGAACTTAAATCCTGACTTACACTTGGGACCTGCAGAACTCATGAGATTGTCTCACTGGAAATATTACTATTAAGGAAAATGCAATGGGAACAACAAGCCTGTGGTAGCAGTTGTCTTTTCCTCCTTCCATGTCTATTTCTGTTCTATTCATTTTGGCCTGTTCACAGTGTCCACATGAGAAAGGGTGATTCTCTGGATTTTTTAAGTGCTTATTTCTCCACACCTACGTGCTTCTCCTCTCTCTCACATCTTGTGTAAATAATATGTCTAAGTAATCACACAAATCTACCAGTCTTTAAATAGAATGCTGAGATTGTTCCACATTTGTTAAACAATTATTCTTTTCTCTTTCAAAACTCTAAGTAGCATGTAATTTAAACAAAGCCAAATAAAACAAAAATCCCTTTCCCTTTACTGAATTGAGGGTTTATTTTTGTAATCTGTAATATAACCTATCACAGGCTTTTAGGTACTATTTTAAGGAAATGTAGTTTTTTATCACAAAACACATACTGTAAAAATGACAATTATGCTATGAACTTCTGTGGTACACGATACAGTTACCTGTGATTTGGTATCATTCTGATGTACCAACAATGCAGGAATGAGTTCAGTCTGAACTTACATTATAAAAGCCTAATGTTTTCTGTCCATAGTATGCACACAAGATTTTCCCATAAGACTCAATTCTTCCCTTTTTTATGTAAGTATTCAGGTACCTACCACTCTGGTTAGGCCTGGTATCCTTCTGCCCTCAGCTATCTTTATACAAGAAATTAATCATGTATAAACACATCATTTAGAAAAATATAATAATAATTTTTCAATAAGTTACAAAAAATATAGCAGGTTGTACTGACTCTGGACCATAAGAATAATATATTACATGAGCAGCAACTTACTTTGTTCAAACTCAGCACAAATGACTACCAGTTTCAAACCTTGTACTTCTTTGACAAGGTAGCTCTAACTATTTTTACAGCATGTTTTGAACTCTGGAACACACCTCTGGTTCTTTCAAACTGTCCCCTCTTGCCTTTTATTTGTTACATGGGCTTACTCCCTTAATTATTAAAATGAGTGCCTTGACCAAATACTGCAAAGCTAGTTAACGGAATGATTGCAATCTGACATTTCAGATTTTAAAAAATATTTTCTAATATATGTAATTATATAACCAAACAAGTCAATTATATCTGTAGATGATCCTAGGAAGTGAATGGTTTCTATGTAAACATGTATAGACATTAATCTTCGGTAATGCGCACTTCCACAGTGACATGCTATAATGATCCAATGATAATAATAATAACAGTTCCTTACAATGAAAGGAATATGTTACTATTTTGGATATATGAATCAGCAAAGCTCTTTTATCTGTTATGTTTACATATTAAAAATGCAATTAAGTTTTTTATAAGGTACCAGTGAAAACCCTTTTACCCCGAAATATTTGTGGCTGAAAACAGCAATGCATGCTAAAGTGTACTTAAACACTCTGAGGTTGTTCTGGGTTTTCTCAATGTGGGACCTTTGACAACCACAGTATTAATTTGAAAAAAAGACGATCACATTCAGCAGCTTCCATGGACAGAAATTATGTCAACTACTTCTTCTAAGACCTTGCTAGCGAAGCCAGGATTTGTTTATTTAATTAAAAGAATAGTCCTTGTTGGGAACATGCAATGTAAATAAAGTAGACATACAACATTTAAAGAAATTAGAGCTGAATCTCGTAAACACTTCAGAGAGGTACCTAAACTCCTTCTTTCCATATATCCTACTTTCCATGAAACTCTAATTCAAACTTTAAAAAGGATTACTAGGTTGAAAAGCTGTGTTTGATTCTGCTCCCTAAGGCACAAAGCTATAAAATTCAAATGATGGAGGGGAAAAAACAAAGCAAAAACAAGATGAGGAGAGAAGCTGCAGGTTGTAGGTAGTAAACTCATCTGTTGCTTGAGAAAGTCTGAGAAAGATGATTCTATCCAGAGAAGTTCTGCCAGAGTGTGATAATAATGCAGAAGAAAACTATATGAACAAATGCAGTGAGAAGTTTCAGAAGATTTCCTGGAAGAGCTGGAACATGAGCTGCCATGTGCCTTATCTGCCCCAATAGGTATTTGCTATAGCCACCCCCAACAGGTATTTGCTATGACAACAGGGACAGCAAGATCCTTACGGCCATCGTGTTAGGGACTGCAGGAAGACACCAGAGAGTTTCTCACAGTGCTGCCCTGAAAACTGGACTCTATACCTACCCGAAGTTTTCATGTGATCCTATCCAAGTTGCATAAACCCAGCTCCTCAAAATAGTTATTGATGAAGTATTTCTAATTGTCTGGTTGCTCAACCCAGAGACTCTTTGCACTCAGCTGCAAACGAAGCTACTGAAAAATTACTCTATAATAAACACACACAGCACTGCATAAAGTATGCTGCAATCTCAGATTCTAAATTAGCAATCTTTAGCTTAATCTCTCTTTGTTCCTTCTTTTCAACAGGAAAAATTGCTAGTACCTCACTACCCACGGCAGTTCTGAAGACACTCCCACCAGTGTATGAGTCACTGAGAAAGATCTGAGGAACAGATGGATTTTGCCTTTAGAACAGAATTGTGTGCAATAAATACAATGTATGACACTGAACAATTAGGATAAAAGAAAGATGTGTGCCCAAGTAAATATTTACATGTCTGTTAGTTAGCTAGGACTCTTGGGACTGTGGAAAAGAGCAGTAATAAAATATATGGTCAGGTAACCAAAGACTTAATAACTACAATAATTAGGGCTACCTGGACACATTTCATTGTGTCCTTTGCAAAATTTTTGAATGTTCAACTTTGCAATCATAATGTATTTTCAACACTGGGCTTTTGTGGTGTACGTATCTTAGAAAAAAAATTATTAGAGAGCACTTACCTCAGTTTACTTACTGCATAACACAGCTGGAAATATTTATGGCTTTTGGCCCCACTGTGACTGTTACATCTCAAAGAAATAACAGACTATCTGACTTTTCTAGCAGAGGTTGTATGACAGTAGTAAGTTAATCTAAAGCACTGCAAATATGCAAGACATTTCTGTACAGGAAGCTTGATATATACTGTATAGTATATACAGGAATGTTTGTTCAGTAGAACAGAAAGATAAGGAGAGATAGAAGATCAGTGCTGTGAAAGACAGTGAAAACACCCAGAGCTCAGCCCTTCAAATTGTGGTGTGGTGTTTCATTAAAGAGCCTCTGTTTCCCAGTAGGGAGCATTGGCTGAGTTTCTCTCAGGAAAAGAGCATCAGCACTACCTTAGGTTTATCAGTTCTATAGTTTGTTTGATAATGTCCAGTCAAGATGCCAGTACCCACATTATTATTTATTAGATGCAGGTTGCCGAGAACAGCCTGCATGTACTTCTATTTGAATCTCTGCTGGGTCCCAAGTAAGAACATAAATTGGTGAAATCTCATGGGAGATTTAAATACCTAACAAATCACTAATACATCAGATAGGAGGACTACAGAATGGAAAACATTACATCCAAATAGAAAATACTACCTTCAAAAATGAGCTTCAAGACACAGCAAGAAAATCAGACATGCACATTTGTGACTTAAGCAAAGTTGCTACAGGTAGTACTCTTCGTACACAAGGAAAGTGGTTATTTATTTTTTTTACTATGGTCACTCAGACAGAGAAAAACTGGTGAAAAAACTTAACAGGTGAAAAAGTAAAAAAGCTGTATTATAGCAACAGCACAATATATTTTGTAATGGTGAAATTAACAGCTCTTTTATTCCTTGAGATAAATTTATGCACCTTGCCCACATTGCAGTACCATTTTCCATAAGTAAAGAAATTAAAGAAAGGTATGGGTTCATTCTCCTGATTGGAAAATATTATGTTTTGGAAGAACACAGAATAAATAGGTTGCAAGGTCATCTAGTCTAACACCTTACTGAAAGCAGGGCCAACTTGCATCTGATTGCTCAGGGCTATTCAAGTTATCAGTATCTCCAAGAATGGAGATTTCACAGCCTCTTTGGGTCTGTTCTAGTACATGACTCCGTTTACTGTCAAAAAATGCCTAACATGTAACTGGAATTTCCCTTGTTGCATGATGCCTTTACAATACTTCTAGGTGTTGTAAATACAAGTATTTAATATACAAGAGCAATGATCTATTGGCTAAGTTCCAAAATTCAAATTATTTGAATCTCTGTGACTATATAATTTTTTCCTAGTACGAATTTTTCTCAAAGAATGTCACAAAAACTTGAAGCCAAGTTACTGTGGTTATGCCTATACAGGACAAAATTATGTCTATACAGGACAAAATTACTCTATTTAACAATGGCAGAATAGCTACCATGACTTTCTCTATGGTCAGAGGAGGAACCAATGTAAATCAAAAGTACTGCCAGACAGCAATTTAGCTACCCCATACTATAATGCTGTAAGTCATCGTTTCCAACTTTAGATGTATAATAGTTTGATGTTTAGTTTAAGTTATTAATGTAGATTCCATCCAGAGGCAAAAGGGAGAGACAAGACATACCAGGGTTACTCAGGCCACCTCAAGCTACTTCCTATATGCAATTATAGAAGGTGGTTTGACAACTGTAGCCAATGCTAGGAAATGTAGTACAATCTGTCTTAAACAATGATGATTCATTCCAGCAGCTACTGGCATCTTGTTATAGGATGGCTCTGTTAATTCTGTCTCTTCCTATGTTATAGATTTCTTTGAGACTTAAGAAAAATTACTGAGAAGCTCAACTGAGCAGTTATAAACCTCTAATCCTTATTTTCATAATAAAAAATATCACTGGCTGTGAAATACCATAGCTATATCCTATAGCTAGATGTGAAAAATACATTATGGGATTTTTCAGCATGACAGGAAATACACAAGCTTCATTACAAGACCTTCATTACAGTTCATTAAAGAATTTTGTCTTGTCCTTACCTGGTATATTCTGCTGAGATATTATTGGGGAAAGAGTAGTTACAATTAGCACAGATACAGTCCCAAACAGTGTGTGCTATCACTGAGGTTACTAAGTAACCTATTCAGTGAATTATCTGCATTTCTACATCTTCCTTTCAGTAGGTGTCTGATCAAATATGAAATCATTAGAGAGAGATATTTTCACTGAAGCAAGGACATCTCCTTTGTGTATAAAAATACTCTATGAGGCAGATTTCAGTTCTGAATCTAGTATCTAGTTTTATAAAGGTAGGCAGCTTTTTAACCATATTTATCTGTCTTTTGCTATAAGCTGGCATTGCTGGATAAATAAAACAGGGATAATAAAGGATCAGTTTAGTACTAAAACCATGCCATATTGCTCCACCAAACACTTGCCCTCAAATATCATACACGACAAATATCTCTAATAAAATGACTAAGATAGTTTGCTCACTGATCTGACCGATGACCACTAAAAATTTTGGGACCACTCTTTAAAAAAAAATACATCAGACTTCTAAACTACAAGGACATTAGTGATACATGCCTGATATGACACAATTCTGTTAAATGATAATAATGAAATAGAAATATGGCTTTTTTTTCAGTAGCTGAATAGCTTCAATGTATAGTTCATTTTACAGTTTGGTGCTTTGTCTTTCATGCCCCATAAGACCGTTCTTTCTTTTAAATCAGCATCTGTATATTCATGTAATTCAATACCTTTCCGATGAAACTGCAGTGATCCTAGCAGACATATGGACTTAAGCATTTCTGTTGTGTACATTTCTAAGCAGCACTGCAGCTGGATATACAGTCTACAGATTTCAGGATGAATCTCACCATCTTCTGGGCTGCAGTAAAAAGGAAAAACTTTAGTTAGGAATGGGACTGGAAGGATGTGAGGGTCATCAAGTTCACTTCCCTACTGTTGGAAGCACCCACATCATAATCTGCTTACTACACTATTAAGCTAGGAGTATAGGATAAAAAAAACTATTGCTACCAAACTCTATTTACAAACAATTCTTTAGGCCTACAAAGCTCTAGGCTTAAAATAACTAAACTTGTGTTGTCTTTGGTAAGATTGCACATCCTTATTTTCTTCTCTGCGTATTTTTGGAAAAGGGGTAAATAAGTGACTGAGATCTTTTCTCCTCTTTAAAAGCTTTGGATAAGTATTTTCTGGTAGATTGGAGGGTTCTTTTGCCATCCAACTTCAGTTACCTTTGGTTCTGGTGCAGACGCAGGAGGCTGCAGGGCCACTTTCACAGTCACTGTTCAAGTTACAAATCCTGGATCAGGCATAATCAACCCAACTTTGAAGCCACTCTTCTCAGAAACAAGTCAGTTGTAGTCTTTTGGTTCTACAGTTTTGCCTGAATTTCTTTTTCCTTCCTGTGTTTAAATTAGTATTCATGTGATACTGCACTGTGAGGAGAATGGGATGCTCAAGAATTTTTTTCAGAAAAGCAATAATAATCTTGAAAACAAAAATTGAAATCAAGAGTAATCCTACAACTCCAGTTATTTGCTTAGGACACTATGAAAACAATTTACCCAGATCCAGGAATCAATTCTCTTGCCTGGCTGTAAAATCAAACATTACACCTCACATTTGGTTTTCTACTTTTAAAGTGGTCTGTGTTTGTTGAAAAATTATACCATGCATGGTATGGTATTTCCTGCATCTTATCGTAAGTACAGAATAAAGCTATGGTGGCAGAACAAAAACCCCCAATACTCTGAAGATGTCTCTTCTGATGCTTCCTATAATATTTCTTCCTATTCTCAGTGATTCCAAGTTGGAAAATATTTGATAGCCTTAAGACCCTGAATCATTTTCCTGAAAAATTAATAACCTGACAATTTTTTTCTGTTTATTCAAAGTCCTTAACTGCATATGAAAATACATATTTACTAGAAATGAATCTGTGTTGAAATCTCACATTCTTTTCAAAGGATCGGAACATAGATATTTTTAGTGACTGCATAAACAGTATTATAACAAAATAAAGAATGCTAATTCTGAAATCCTGAAAATTATGTTTAGAAGACACACAGCATTACAACACACATATATGCACACAAAA
Organism: Dromas ardeola; assembly: GCA_013398915.1. Taxonomy (NCBI): domain Eukaryota; kingdom Metazoa; phylum Chordata; class Aves; order Charadriiformes; family Dromadidae; genus Dromas; species Dromas ardeola. Next base: position 131,671 of record VYZM01008074.1, on the reverse strand, counting down.
TTTTTTTGGGATAAACTGAATTTGATTTTTTAAAAACTGTACTTATTTGCAGACTCCTCAGACACTTACAAGTTCTACTTTGTATATTACAATATTTTATACTTTTTGACCTTGCATTAAGTATCTGGTACTTTTTATCTTGCATTAATCCATATTACCTAGTCCTGGTCTAACAAGAGTTAAATCTTAACATTCTCTGCAGTTGTATTTGCTGTTTCTTTCATTTTTAACCAATCTATTTGTTATTTGAATTGCAGCTGTTAGATCTGTGATCACTTAGCACATTAGAAATGGACTGCTCTCCCTGCATAAACAATACCCATAAATGTAACAGCATTTCTTTTCAAATTAGCAGACGGCAAGAAGGGGTTTTAATGCAATCATATTAGTATTAACCAAAGAAGATAAAACACATGTAGTCCAGATAGACAGAAATATAATTTGTTTCAATATAATTCAGGAGCAGTTCTTCAGAAGTAGACTTATTTTTAAATCGTACCAGCATTTTCAAGACCAGCATCTAGCCCTGCATTTTACATGTACGGCTAATGACTTCAACATTTTCTGTAAAAGAGTTACAACAAAACTGGATGAATCTTAGAGCAGAATAGGATTCTGATGTTTGATGTAAGAAACAGTCTCTGGAGTAAATGTAACCTTACAGAATTCATCTAACCAAATTCAGCATGAACAAGCAACTAGCCAAATACAGTAAAAGTACTACACACCACATTTTCTTCCTCTGGAATAGTATTTTAACTTCCTGAGTTTTGAATCATATATACCTAGTTTTATTTCTCTGATAGCTAAATTTAAGAACCATGTGATACATATTTAGATAGTACATGGCCTCTTGGAGGCTTTTACTATCCTGATTTGTCCTACCTTTTAGCTTACAGATGAGATTTTTTTATACCCCTTAGTGTCACATATTCTTACATACGCATTGAACGTTTCCCCCCGCTCCCATCATCTGCATCACATACTGTTGCAGCTCGTTTCTCCATGAGCACACATACAGTAAATTCCCTTGAGCTGTCCTTACCAATACAGGGATTACAGAAAGATTTAGGAGTGTAGAATTCCATTTACTTTCATATTTATCACACAGGTCCAAAACTTAGCTCTTCAAATTTATTGCTTCTTTCATGTAATACCAAAGTCCTGGAGCCCCACCAACATACACAGAAGCACATTCATTTTCTGCTTGAGTTTCCTAGATGCCTAAACATTTCTTTCTGAGCAGGGTTTCCTCTGTCCTGAAGATGAACAGTTACACAACTAATAACAGATAAATGAGTCACTGATTTGCCTATTTCACCTGCAGGGCATTGCCCCATAAACGTTCATGTGCGAAGTGGAACCCGCAAAAAATAAAGCCACCACAGACAGCAAGGATGACCTTTTTTCTGCTCAATGATGACAGCTCTTTCTGGTAGGGAGACAGAGATCTACTCCGCTCTCTTATGCAAGCTGAATCTGTCTAGCTCTTCTGAAAGCTTGGATTCTTTAACCACAAGTCTATCACTAAGAGGAGTATGGAAACTTACATCAAGAGAAGATAATTTCCTTGTAGCAGATGGATTATGGTTGTCCTATTTTTCTCTGCATTGTTTCAAATGTTAGAAATCCTTAGATTTTTTAGAAGTCTTGGCCATCACAGGAACTTTATTTACAATTTGAATGTATTTCTTCTGTTCTAGCTGTCACTGGCAAAAACATTGAGGCTCTGTACACAGGTGTAAAAAACCAGTACTTTCCTCATACAGCTATTTAATTTCTAAGAAGCAAAAATGGTGAAAGCCTTTCTTTAAAAATTTTTGGTCTTACTGACAGATTTATTTGTTTTGCAGACTAAGAAAGCAGCAATTATATACAAGATGATTGGCTCATAAACCAATTTGAATTTATCAGTGTTTTCTTATTTGCAAATGAGCTGGAAGAGTAATTGGAAAGCACAGTAATAGATATTTCAATTGACTTTTTTGCTGTTGTAAATCAAAATATTTTTCTTGTAAACTATTTATGAATAGCAAAAGAATAAGAACTAGAAACATCTATGATGTATGCATGTTCTGACCCATTCCTGTTTTTTCAAGACTATGGAGCATCTGTAATTGGACTGCAGGCAAAATTCTTCTCTCATTTGCAAACCCAGAGTAACAGCAGCGACATCCAAGAAAAATATTTTTAATTATCCAAAGTTTATACAATGGGAATTATTTCCAGGCCGCTACCCTCACTGATTGTCTCAAACTGTCTAATTAGTGTTTAATTGCAATAATGACCACAAGAATTCCATTAGATTGCAACCGAAAAATTTTCTCTTATGCACGAATATAGACCTCAATTTCATCTCTGAAAGACACACACTCTGATGCCAATGCACATAATGAATGCCTGAAGTTCATTCTGTGGAGTGGGCTTAAAATTACCCTTTAAAGTGTAACCATTTAACTTCTCTCAGTAATTTTCTATTTCTTTATGTTCAGTGTCATGCCATGAGAAATGCTGAACAGGGGACTAGCACAGACATAACTTTCAGAATGCTGATTATGATGTTTATTATTAAATAGCTATATACCAAATTCATATATATTTACAAAAATAAGTTCATGCAAACTTGTATGACTACCCCCCAAAGTCAGCTACCCTTGTTTCAGTTAGTCCAGCTGATTTCTTTATGAAGACCTCTTAGATATTCAAGAGAAATCTTATCTAACACAATCTCATACAACTCCTGTGCTAAATTGTGTTCTCAAATGGAGTTGTTTAATAGCTTATGTGCAGCTGGACATATGAGAGGCAGCATAGTACCGAGCACCTGCCCGTGAGCCAAAGACCAGTTCTCAATTGCTGGCTTCTGAGCACAGCTGCCACAAGGCTGTGAAAAGGAATTCTGCTCCCTTCCCACATCCATTGGGGAGCAGAAATTTTCTTCCTTCTCCCTACCCACTTAGGTAAGATAAAGAGGTACTGATAACCTTTACAGGATTTGGATACACAGGTTGTGGCATCCTGGGCATCCTTCATCCGACAGGGGAGTATTGCTGCCTTTCACAGGATGAATGCGATGAATGGCCCACGTAGGAAGGAACTGAAGATAAAATTTATGGAATTCTACTGCTCTGAGGAAGCCTCTTGACTTTCGAGTGAAGCGGCAAGATACATGTGTTACCAAACACGAGGAAGGGGAACTGGTGAGATGGGTGTATATGTGTGTATGCAAGTATTCTGCACATAGGGTAAAGTATATAGATCTATACATCCATTAATAAATATTGCTTAATAACTGTCAGGCCTCCTGCCTGACCTTCACTAGAAAACAGTGGGCTTCGATTGTTAAAAAGAGAATGGATTCCTTCATACAGAGATTTTTTTGTTTGGGTTTGGTTTTTTTTTTTTAGTAATAAAAACCCCGTATGACAGAAAGCCAGATGGCTAGCTTATTGTTACGAACAACGACATTTCCCATCATAAGGTCTGTAGGATTACTTATTTGACTTAGAAACACTTGTCTAGGGAAAACTGGCAGATCATTTGGCTCTGATTTTCATTTTTTCTCTCTCTGCTAATTTATGCTGATAGCTGTATATTAAATAGTTTCAAATATCCTGTCCCTCTCTTACTAGGAATTTCTGTAGTTGTCACATGAATCTTATACCACCAGGGTGCCATAAAGGGTAGAAGTCCTTGTTCAAAGATGTGAATACTACTCAGTTGATGAGAAACTCATATTACTGTAAGCCATACTTCTGCAGTTTAAGAGCTCTGATACCTATGTGTATTAAAAGTAGTTACAAAAGATAAAATGCTGGTTTATTCCGTTATATAACAGTAGCTTAAGTTACTAAAAGTATAAATTTTTGTAAATACAACTTAAATAAATCTATAACATTACATTTTCATACTTTAACCTCTGGTAAAATCAATGGTTTTCTTTCCATAAAATCATGTTTTTTTAAAAATCAGGTTATGTTGTTTAACTGAATATGTTTATGAAGCACTGACAAGAGGTGGAATTCACTTTCCTTTGTATTTTCCTACAGTGATATTTAAAATAAAACCTATAGAGGGAGCTCTTATACCAACCATACAGTACCCAGCATACATAAGAAAGGTGAATAAATGCAGCTCTTTGTATAATAATTTTAAAATACAAGAATAAACATGATTAAAATGTCCCTCCTTAACATGAAAAGCTAAAGAGTGAACATTCCATTTAAAATTTTGATTTTTTTCCAAAATAGTTGACAGATTATTTCATTGTACTGCCAAGTTTGGTGACAACTGAAAAATGCCTTCAGGTTTTCCTGAATTCCCCCAGGTGTCCAGCTTTCATAGTTCCATTGAAATTAGTGAAACTTAAGACTACCAAAACTTAACAAAGATTACAGTCTAATTACGAATTTAAGTTAAAAATTTTAGTCATACATTTACAACAAAGCAGCATTTTACTTTTACTATCAACAGCATTCAAAAATACATACGGATGTATTATCTCTGTTTAAAAGAGTAGCTATGTTATATGAAGGGTTTGATATACCTTCTAAAAGTATTGTTTTGACAAATTCTCTGCTAATGAAAAGTATCATTTTTATAAACAGTATCAATAGTTCTAAAATATTACAAAATGAAAGAATTATCTAGGCATATAATGAAGTCTGCTTTTCTTCAAAAGCTCAAGAAAAATAAATCTTCAGCAAATCAGAAGTGAAAATTAATTAATCAAATCCTACCTTAAGCTTCATATATGTAATTCCCATGAAAAGAAATGTAAATTGGCCTGATAAGCTGTGGAAAATCACTGTCCACAAATATTACCCTGTAGATTGCCTTTTAATTTAGTACCAGAAACACTGCAGTGTAGAAATAGATAACAGCTACAATGAGGATCTAGAAACAAGGCCTACTCAAACACGATGGTGAATGAAAAATGTGACAAATACTGCAGAGGAGATAAACACCGTACCTTAGATAATGAAGGCAAGAGCCCCCTCTGACTATTGCTCAGGTGCAACAGCCTACTAAACCTGCCTCTGCTTTTCTATCTTAAACACATCATTTACTTCTTTATCACTTAACCATTAATCTTTAAAGGTAACAAAAAACTTGCTGATTCATTTTGAATAGAAGTGGAAAAGTCATCCAATGACAATGTTTTCTTCTAAACAGATCTTGAGAAAATTCTTATTTGTGTTCCTCCCATCTGCTGCGTTTTGGTTGTTTTTGGTTTTTTTTTGTTTCACATGAATTGCTGTCAATTTCAGTATGTGTTATTTTTTTGTTCTCTACTAATGTGTTGTAATACTGTGATACAACTGATACACAACATCCCAGTCCAGCCAGAGGAAAAGCAGTGCTAGTTCTTTCTAGCAGACCCATAAATGGTTGCAATGTTGTTTTTATTAAATCAGATTGTTGTTTTGAAGCAGTTACAACAGTGCTTTCAATAGCAGAAGACATGCGATCATATTTTGTGTAGTTAGAACAGTGTAAATCTCCAATTACTCTGATAAGGCTGATGGAGTCAATCTGGGCATATGATAATACAAGTAGAACAAAACCACAATGCAGTGACTCATATTGTAGAGAGGTTTCTAACTCCCAAATTGATGGCAGTTTAGGTATTCCCATGCTAGAACAATTTAGCTACAACTATATCAGTACGATATATACTTTTCTTATCCATTCAAGAAAATCTCACTGACTTCTACAGAAGTTGTCTGATAAACCAAGGGCCATCTATGGGCTGCAAATTACAGTCATTTTGAATACACAGTTGCTTCCTTTTTCTGGAGGGCTCCCCTCTTTCAGAAATACACCCAAAGGAAAAAATATAGCATCACTTATATTACTGAAGTCTTTACATTTTTTATTTTTTTTTATATTGAAGTTCTAAAATTCTTTTGAAAACTCACTCTATTACTAAAGATGCAATGACCTTACCTTAAAACAGATTGATTAATTACTAGTTAATTACTAATTAATTAATATTGTGATTATTCCACACCCCTGGCTTTATGTTATCAGGAGAACAAGTATCGCACAGTTTTTAGAGCTGTGTCTGTATTTGGCAACATAGCCAGTACTTGCAGGTGCTAGTCAGAAAGCATTTCTTTGAAATGATCAGAATCACAGACCAGAATTTTCTACATTTATTCCCTCAGAAGTGAATTTCACTGGCTGAATTAACTCAAGCATGGGTAAGAAGTAAATTACCAGAGTATTACCAGACTACCCAAACTATTCCACTAGAGGACAAAACCACTGACAATCACTTGAGGGACCCACGGCAGGTCACAGCACGAGCCCATCAGCCAAGTGTGTGTGTGGCACCTCTTGGAAAACGTGTTTTAAAAAAGGGCAGAAACGCCACAGGGAACAAAAAGAGTGAGAAACAAGAGAGGGAACATCAAGGTCAGAGAAAGGAGGCGGAGGTTCTCCATGGCAGAGCAGATATTCCTTGCAGCCTGCAGAGAGGAACACACCAGAGCAGATGGATATTCCTGAAGGAACTGCCACCTGTGGAGAGCCTACACTGGAGCAGATTTTCCTGACAGGACTGCAGCCTGTGGAGGAGCCCACGCCAGAGCAGAGGAAAGTGTGAGGAGGAAGGAGAGGCGAGGCGGAACCGCAGCCCCCCATTGCCCATCCTTCCTGCACTGCCCGGGGGTTAGGCAGAGGTGCCTGGAGTGAAGCTGAGCACAGGAAAGAGGGGAGAAAAGGCGCTGTTTTAGTGTTTGTCTTTTTGCTTCCCACTATCCAAATTAGTAATTATTTTTATTTTGGTTGGCAATTAATTAAGTTAATCTTCCCCAAGTCAAGCCTGCTTTGCCTGCAACTTTGCCGTTGGTAAGCAATGTCCCTGTCTTTATCCTCCCCCCACCCCGGCTTTCTCATTCCTGTTCTTCCTGTTTTCTCCCCATGTCCTGCTGAGGAGTGAGTGAGCAAGCAGTTGGGTGGGAGTTTGGCTGTTGGCCAAGGCTAAACCACCACACTAGCTAAGCTTAAAATCCCCAACAGGATACTTCTAAGCACTCAGGATTCCAAGTGAGATTGCATGTGTGTCTTTAATTATGCTTTTGAGTTACTGTTAAGATTTAAATAAAAATAAATGCAGGGCTTCACCGCCAAACCTTTGCAGAAACTAACACTAAGCCTCCTTTCCATAGTTCTTTCCTTCAGCTGGCTGTCTCTTGCCCTTACTTTAGGGAAATCCGTATGACCTCTGCACTAGCCAAAGATGAGCTGAACATCTCTTCTCTGTACATTATTAGGCTCCCTGTTGAGAGAAGGTGGTATCAGGTTAGACAAAAGAAATCTTTGGGTGAGCTCTCACGTCAGCCTTGTTTAGCTCTAGCCTCAGCTGGACAAAAAATCTCACAGCCTCAAATTGTATGATAGACACTACTAAATAACAGACAAACCCAAACGATGACACAGACTTTCTGGAAAAGATCTGTGCCAACCAAGAAGGAGGCAGTCTGATTAGTTGTATATGTAACAATTTTTAAGTTTCCCAATGAAATTCCTTTTCAGCACACTGCCTTGTCAGCATCTGCAAGTTGTTCTCAAATGAATTTCTCTGATAAACCAGCAGTGAGAGCAGAGACAGGTCTGCGCCAGCCAACAGGCTCAAGGCCAGTATACCTCCATATTGCCTCTTGGAACTTCACTGCATATGGATTTCCCCTTTGATTTTAGTTAAGCTTTTAAATTCTTTAAAATGTCGCTTAATCACTTAATACTCATGAATGAATTATTTATAAACTCTTATCTTTGGAAAGTCTGCAAAGCTTACATGGTTAGAATTCATACCTACACTCCCGTGTAGTTCCTTCAGTTAGTAGTTGGAAAAAGAATGTTTGAAAACTATCAAAACAAGTATCCCATGGGGGATGATCTATGATATTTGTTCTGATCTGTGTGGACAAATAGGGTCAGACTTCACAGAAAGGCTTGAAAATGAATGAAATGCTTCGGGTGTTTGGTGCTGTAAGATCTAGGTCACAACAAACTACTAACATATGGGATTTAGAAGGAACTCTGCTGCAGGCAAGTGATGCCATCTGCTGTTGACCATCCAGAGGACACTAAACCAGATGACTGCCTTGATTTATGACACTTCTCTTTTCCATTTTTTTCTGTCTGTCATACCTACTTTGAATATAAATTTCAATACAAAATTTTTGCCAAAGGGCATTCCATAAAGTGCTTGTGTGATCTGGATACCTGTTATCTATTTGCAACTTAAATTTCTGGTTTTCCGTATTTCGAAATGAGAAAAACAGAGCAGACGTGATGAGATGATAAAATGAGAAGCACTAAGGAACAATGTATTTGCACTTCCTCAAAAATATTACAAAACACTTTTGCCTAAGGACTATTGAAACTAAAGGGAAAATGTTCTGTAAGCCTCACTGGGATTTGGACAAGAGCTGTATTGCATTAAAATTTACTGAAATGATCCATATATTCTCATAATCCTTTTTTTTTTTTTTTTTTTTTTTAAGTCAAAACATTGTGACCGCTACAATTCTAAACTGGAAGAAAAATGGTCCACCGAGCAGATACTAGGTTGCTCAGAATAAGGTCGTATTTGGGATTCTGGATGTATCAAATACTTCTAGGAATGCTTTCAATAGCTGATTCTTATGCTTTGGAGTATTTTTTTTAAAGCAAATACTCAAATACCTCCGTCTAAAAGTACTACAAATGAAAAAGAAACCGTGGTACAGTGTCAGTAGAAGTATCTTGAACAGCCCCACCAGATATTTCACAGATCAAATCTGTATGAATAGTTAAGTTAAAAATCACAGCTGAGAGACTGTGAGAAAACTTGAATGTGTCAAAAGAAAAAAAAAAAGAGAGAGAGAGGAAAAAGTAAGATTAGCTTCCTGAAATGTTTAAATTCATATATGGAAAAAGAAATATTTAAAACCATCTGTTGATAAAATGTGTTCAGGAAGCAGTATTTTAGCATAAAGAACTTTGCGTTTTTTTCACTTTGGATTTTTGAATCCTGCTCTAGTCTCCACTTGACTTTGTGAACTGGTGTTACTTTTTTTTCCTTTGAAATGCCTATTTCTGCTTGGAAAGCAAGGATGCCTCCACAGAGTCTTCCTTGGTCACACAGTACCCTGTATTAGCAGCTTCACAGACACACTACTCATTTCCAGGTTTTGAATGATGTAATAGCAGAGCTGCACACTGCTTTGGGTAGGTCTGCAGCTAAATTAAATGCCCAGGCTTTGGAATGCCCACGACTTTAGGGCTCTGTGTTGTTCAGCCTGCACGAAGGAAGTGCTTCCTCAGCACACAGCCTCGCATTGCTCGCTCAGTCTATGTACAGGGCTATGGTTGCAGCTGTCGTACTATCCCAAAGTACCAGCCTCTGTGTTGTTGGTGTTGGTGTTTTTTGAAAGAGGGTGTAAATGCATATGCACGGGTAGATCTGCTTCACCACAATAACAGCTCCAGAACTTATGGAAATCATTAGAGGCGGCTGTATAAACACGGCACTTTTACATATTTTGCCACTTAACCATTTGACATACCGACAAGGTTACCAACAGTGCATTTGCAATGATCTTTCTTCCCTTGATAGACAGAGATAAAAAATGTCAGCTTTTCTTTGCTCACCCAATAAATGCAAACTTGTTTCCTTCTGCAATGGGAAATCAGTTTCTTCAAGAATTTCGATCACATAATTTAATGCAATATGACAATATTTTAATCCCTATGCCAAATTCCTACACTGACAGGAGATGTTCACGCAGAAAGTATTCATATGGACGATAGGAACAGCAAGGTAAAAAATGGAATTTAAGAGAGAAAAGCAAGAACTACAGTGAATAACTGTATATAAATAACTGTATTATTTCTCTTACAGTTAAAAATTATGTAGACCTGCAAATGTATCCAGCAAAGAGGAAATAGTATTCAACAATAGCCAGCACTTCAGTATATGTTTAATTTTAAAACATTTAAACTTCATTTAATTGATAATACTGGAAGGATGCCTGATTAAGGAATGCTTAATTTAATGCTTTGTTCAGATGAGACCTTAATGGCCAATGGTTTCAAATATTTGTTATGAGCCAGAACTATAAAGCAATTAGAAAAACTAGAACAGATTTTACACACCTTATAGTAAATTTGGATTTGGTTGGAATTTTTCCTGTATAAACCTGACAGATCTGAGATCTCCCGTGGCTGGAGATTGATTTTGCAAGCCACTGATAATGCTGTTAAGAGCAGTTATCCTTTATAGTTTGGTACTTGACGTCTTACTAGACCAAACCTCCATGCACCAAAATTCACAATAAATATGAAGTCTTTTCTCACATGATTCTGTAGGAAGCCTACTGCTTGAAAATGACATGACAGGACATGAGCCATGAGAAGGACATGCACTTAATTGTATGATCCTGTCCAATTAACTAAGCAATTTCACTGGCTGATTTCAGCGAAGGGCACAGAATCAAAATTGTTTTTTCTAATTAGAGAAAAGTGTTTCAGAATGTTGAAACGTCTGAGAATTAGTAAAAATATGTCTGTTAACAAGAAAATTTCAATTTAAAGAAAAAGAGTTAAGAAATCAGAAGCAAAAATGCAGTGTATGTGGAATTATAAGAGCCCATGTTGAAGTCTTTTTCTAATATTGAACTTCATTATCTCATGTTCTCATTTCTTTTAAAATTTATGAACATATTGCTAAAATAGATTTATAAGAACTTCAGTGAGAATCAGAAGTAATTTTCTGAAAACAATATAACTAAAGCTATACAGAATGAAGGTAAGCACAGTGTCAAACACTAAAAATTGCAACCATGTGGGATTTCTTAATCAAATGGTATTTAAGAAAATGATCAGGATAGAACCACTTAAAACTCATGACTAAACTCTCAGCTTTGGCCTCAGCTGTGTTTCAGTAGAAATCTAGAGAAGAAAATTACTGAAATATGCTGGTGAGACAGATCTCAAAGCAGTGGGCCTAACTGGGACATGAAGGCGCTCTTCTTGGCCGTCTTCACTACAGATCAGTGCAACTGCATCTTTTAATCACATCTGTGAAGATAGGCATGAAGCTTCAGTATACTTTTTTCTCAACAAATGTGTTTTTTGCAAAATTTTGCCAAGAAATTTTATCTCAGAAGTACTGAAATGAAAAAAGTATTTTGCATTAGTCTAACATTAATTTTGAACCCATGTAGGCTTCTGTGGTACCCATAATTTTTGTGGGCATAGGGTCATTAGCATGACATGTAAGACTCATAATTAGCTGCACTTGTAAGTCTCTAATTACCTTTTAAAATTTAGTTCTAAGTCCCTTTTTAAAGCACTATTTACAGATATAAGTTGGTATTGCTCAGGAAGAGCTTACTGACTGATTCCACTTGTGATATGCCACGATACATACAGCAGTTGCTATGTTCTGTTACATGTTAGGGCCTAAAATTCCAGCAAATTTACATTTAAAATTGATTTTTTAAGAAAGAACTTTGGAAAACAGTACGATAAAAATGTAATCTTCACATGCTTTATTTAGGAAACTCAATGGCAATAATAAAATATAATATTTTAATATTATGCCTTCCCTTGGAATACTGAAATATGACATAAAAGCATTAAATAATAGACACAGTATTTTAAAGAGATAATAAGTACTGGTACACCTATTTAATAAGTGATTTGCCTAAAACATTAGCCAGGGTTTGAATGAAAGATTTTCAAGATGTTTCCCAAAACATAAAAAAAAATAAAATATTCAAAGTATTCATTTTTCTTGTTAATCGTGTTTATTACAGTCATACCACAGATCTAAGTGTAAGTAGAGTCCTGTGGGCTTACTATAAGTACATTCAGGTCTCTGCCCTGAAGAGTTTCCAAATAGTTAATATGACAGCAGAAACTTTGATATTAATTTCATTACTGTTTGGAGATGCAATACGAGGGAAAAAAGGACTGGAAACAGAAACACTGAAGAAAAGGGATGACAAGGGAGAAGAAGTTACGAGGAAATTTGGAGTGAAGCAAAGGTAATTGCCAAAAGAGAGTCAACACTTAAGTTTTGTAAGCTTTTCAATATCCCCGCAGTCCCTGCTTCCATAGATGTACCTAACAGCTGGATCCTCTGGCTGGTTACTCCCTAAGAAAATTGCTTTCATAGAAGAAGTCTGAAAAGCTTTTTATGTCTAACAGTGATAGCAGGTATTTTGAAGGACGGACAAAAAAGGGCAAGAGAAGGGCATGAAGTTAGAGAATGCTTGCAAAAACACTGAATTGTCTGAACAAGGTCAGCTCTGATGCTGCAGCATTTCTGAATGGACCCTGCCAATGTAATTTAGTCCCCAAATTTCTCTGGCTACACACGTGTTTTTCCTTCACTTCAATTTCTGATGTAAAAGATTTGTATAGCTCAAAATAGGAGCATAAAACAGAGTGGTTATTTCAACCATTGGTACAGATAAATAGGCTTACCTACTGCCGGAATACTACATTATTCCCCAGTTAGATTTAGCGAAAGAAACCCCCTGGAATCTAACCATAGTGGAATGCTGCTTGTGCATAGAAGAGAAGAGCATTCCAGTGAAGGACTTAAAATACAGCAACACCTTACCTTTTGGTATTCTCTTCCAGGTTGGCATCTGGGACCCAGAATGGAGTGCTGAATGCAGAAGGCATGTCAAAACGGAAGCCAAACCACCCTAAACCTACAGCCTACTCCAACCCTAGACCAAGGTACTGTGTAGATGAATTCACAGTTCACCAGGCTGAAGACGCAGAATGCTGAAGAATACTCAGCATTTATGCAAGTTCTGAATCTCTGCTCCCCTGCGTCTTTATGTGTTTTATCTGCTTAAAACACAGAAAAAATGATGGGAGCATGGACTAGAATACAAGTTCTCCTTACTACCAAGGAACTTCCTTAAGGGTCTTCGATGTTTACCCTGCACTGGCACTGCTTGAAAGCCACGCACAGTGCAGACCTCTACACCATTTTGCTCCCGTGTGCATAATACTCTGCCCACCCGGTCAGAAAATGGCAACGTGCCTCCTCCTTCCCTGCAGTTACCTCACAGCTTCAGGTCACATCACAGAGGAAAAGCTGTGTGGCTCTGTGCCTGCCAGGGAGAATATGGCCATTCGTGGCGATCCCCAAGCACGGGGCAGAGCCTCTGGGCTGGGACACAGCTTCTCCTCTGTCAGAGGACCCTTCACGTAGGTGGCAGGCTCACCAGCACGCGCAGTCCTTGAGTGTCTTGGCAGTGGCCGTGCTGGTTGAGGATGAGATGGAAGAAAGGGACAAATAAGTGACTGACAACGATGATGTCTGTCCTACTTCTAGCTCCCACTTTCCCCTGACTGTATTCAGGACATTTTTCTGTGAGTTAGGTGCAAGTGGTCTAGAAATTAAGTTGACGCACCTTCAGCTTTGGTTTAAAAGAAAGTGGCAGGTGCCACCACGTTTTGTGAGGAGTCCAAAATTGTAAGTGTGTGTTAGGCTCTAAGGATGCTCTGGGTAGCACCTATGGGATCAAGCCCGTCAGAGTTTGGACAAGCAAGAACGCCTCACTTCTGCCAGCTGATTAGGTTTACCATTAAGCAAGGTGCTAATCTCTTCCACTTTGTCGAAACTAAGTTACACTGTGTCACTGCAGCTGTAGAACTTTGAGGCTTTTCAGAATTGCTGTTTTGGACACAGAGAGGTAAATGCTAAATTCACTTTTAGGTATGTTTGCCCTTTACTAAATCCAGCCTCCAGTTATGAAAGACAGATCTATAAAGGGAGATATTAATACCTCGTATCTTCAAATCCCAGCCGCCTATTAGAGCACAGTTCCAAAGACAAACGTACAAAGGAAAAGTGAGTCTGTCGAGGTTAGCTATTTTGAGAACTCTAGCTTTAGGAAGTAACCTTGTTTTCTCCTCCATTATTTACTTTCTGAATTGACCTATTAGGACTTGAGGTATCTGACTTAAAGGATTTCTTTTTGAACTTGCAACTCAAATTGTGTAAACAGACTTTATGCTCAACAACAAAACCCACCTTAACTCAGTTCCATAGAAAATGGTCTTAGATTTCCAGTGTCCCTCTGCATCATTTTAGATGCACATGGCTTGTACAATTAGAGAAATTTTTGCAACAGAATCTAAAGAGAACAATGTAAGTGCATCTTACGCTCTTGAGAAATGAGCAAGCTATGGTATACTTACTGCACTATTGTGCACTAGTTTACCTATACAGAGTATGTTCACAAAATGTCCACACGTGACAAAACTTGCCCATGGAGACCAACTCCCATGGGAGTCCCTGGAACAGGTGCAGTCTCTGACACAAAACAGTAAATCTGGAGTCACTCTATGATTGAGGAATCAGTGAAGATATTCCAGACAAACTGGAACAAACACAAGTCAGAATTTGCCCCTAGAATGTGATATGCTCAAAATCACAAGAAAGTTGTAAGCATTTAAGAAAGTTACAGTAAATGTTTACAGAAGTTGAATGCAAATGTTGAGGGAAAATGAGACTTTATATGATACAAATGCTCAGTAATGAACTTGCTCCAGATCCTGAAAGCTCTACTTTGGAGGGAGACAAAGATCTCCCTGACTTCCCTCATTTTGGTCAATCCCAGTTAAGTCATCAGGACTGAGTGAGGTAATATTTAATGACTGTAAGAGTGGTGGGATCTGCCCTGTCAGACTGGAACAATTTACTGGGATGATTTTAGTATATGCCTGTGAGTGCAAATGGAAAGTTTTATTTCCAACAGTTTCCAGAAATGGAGAATCTCAACATTTCATACTTACTTAACAGAACTTTGAAGGTCAGATTTTTAAGCTCCTACTGTTTTAAATATCTGCAATATTTTGGCAAAAAAAATCCGTATGAATTCAGGGATCATTATGCTGTTCGTATTATATATGTAACAGTACTGATTCTTGCAGTGAGTATTGACTGCTTTCTCTGTTTTCTTACATGTCACCACATTATTTATAATATTTAATTATACTCTCATCAGGCCACATTCTCGTTGTCATGGTGTGACCTCTTTGAAGCACTTACCTTATTCTTAACTTTCAGCTGGCTGTTGAAACAAAGCCAACTGTAACTGAGGCACGATACAGGGGCAGTGCCTGGGATTCAGAACTCCAGGGATCAACATTAACATCACTCTGCCCACTTCTGACATATACATTTAGAGGAGTCCAATGGCAGGTGTTGAAAAGACATCTAGGGAGGGCAGAGAACTCCATACATGCTGCTTGATTGGTATCTAGCTTGGGCAGAGCTCTAGCTTGTTGCTCTGTTTGCTGGCATTACCTTGTTTTTGATTCACGATTATAAAAATTCTTCCCTGTTGACCTAAGTGTTGCTACATTTTGTTTCTGGTCAGCTATACTGCCTGCCAGCAGTGCTTTATTTAGCATCTGAAGTTAAACCGTTAAAATTGTTTCTGTTACGTCTGTCTTAACGCAGCTCTCATTAAGTATAAGCCCGAAGTCTCCTTTTCTCTTAATTTGTAAAATATTTTGGAGCATCTTTTTTGTTTGCTTGTGTGCTTTAGAAAGCAGATAATTTTAAAGTGTCATAATTTGGGGAAAATTCAGACAATCTAGTAAAAATTTGGCCACAACTGTGTGTCAAGAGAATGTTTTAACACAACCTTAGGAACTGATCTAATATTAATTAGGTCTGGGAAATTACCCTCTATTCCGTATTGAAAACACTAGAAATCTACTGTAGATTGCAAAGGAAAACAAAAGTAGAAATTATGTAAAACTACGTACTTAAAGCAACGCTATGGTAAAATTTTTGTGCACTGCAATAAAGACAGGAATGCAATCAGGATGTGATTTTTAGGTCTACTTTCTTAACTTTTCTTGAACCCATGGTTAAGTTCACATTAACAACTGTTTTATAAAAGTAACAGATACGCTTCAATGTCAAATAAGGAAACTATCTTGTAATTCTCCCAATGAGAAGATTGACAATGACTTTTAACATATGCCGGAAGGGTCATCTAGAACTAATCTAGTCCAACCCTCCTCCTCAAAGCAGTATCAGCTAGAGCAGGTTACTAAGTACCATGTCCAGTTGAGTTCTGAGTACCTCCAAGGATGGAGAATCCACAACCTCTCGGGGCACCTGTTCCAATATTCTACCAACATAGCAGCAAAAAAGGGGTTTTAAAAATATTTAAGTTGGATTTTCTGTATTTCAAATTGTGCCTGCTGTCCTGTCAATGGATACCACTGAGAAGAGGCTGGCTGTGTCTTCTTTACGCTATCCCATCAGATATTTTTTATGCACATTGCTAAGATCCCCTTCCAAGTCTTCTCCAAGCTAAACCATCCCAGGTCTGTCAGATGTTGCATGCTCTTAATCATCTTCATGGCCATTGACCGGCGCGCTCCAGTATGTCCCTATCTCTTTTCTACTAGGGACCCCAGGACAGGACACAGTACTCCAGATATGGCCTCAACAGCGCTGAGCAGAAGGGAAGGATCAACTCCCTCAACCTGCTGGCAACGCTTCCTAATGTAGCATAGGAGGCTGTTGGCACTCTTTGCCACAAGGGCACAGTGCTGGCTCATGTCTGACTTGGTGTTCACCAGAACACCCCAGGTCCTTTCCCGCAAAGCTGCTTTCCAGGTGGTTGGCTCCCAGCCTGTACAGGTGTACGGGCTTATTCCTCCTTAGATTCCCGACTTTGCAACACCAGGCTGAACAACAGAGGACAACCATTTTCAAAGCTCTGTTCACACAGATGTACATTGCCATGCACCTCTAAGCTCCTCGCGCAGTTTCATTTCATGCAAAAAAAAAAAAAAGCCACCATCAACATATATATCAGGCTGTCACAGAGATACTGCCAGTTCTGGTTTCAGTGTGCCAAGCGCACACAGAAGTACTGGCATTATGTAAGCATATCAAGTGCTTGAGAATATGAAAGGGACATTTACGAAAGTGTGTACACAGTTGTGCAGACCTGTATCTTAAAATACAGTTCTGAGTTATCTTTCCATTTATATCCCAGACTTAGCGTACTTCACCTATAAAGCTGACTCTGTTTGATGACTTCTGAAATATCAGCCTTTACTATCCCACAAAGCAGACCCCCTTCCAAAAGAGAGATTTGCACTTTTTTCCCCCCCATCTTGCTATTGTTGGAAGTATTTTTCCACTCTCTTCTTTTGGAAAAAAAATCATCCTAACTCATTTTCTTGCTGCTTTACTTTCTCCAGTTTTGACCACAAAATCTGAAATTGTAAGGGTGCAATGTAATTAATTTGAGATATTTAATTTCTGATAAACTAATACAGCAAAAAATATAATGAAAGGATCAAACCTTACTCACTTTCTTCAGAAGACAGTTCATTAGAAATCACTAAGAATTTTTAGTACGAGTGTGGTGAGTAGGAATTGACCTGAAGTCCTGAGAAAACCAACACTGAAAGATGAGTTTACTTTGACTTGCATTCCTAAAAGATCATCAACTAGGATATTTCAATTTAAATTATTTTTATTTCTAAACTTTATTCCCTGAAAGCCATGATAGTGTTGGTAAACTCAGGCATACATCTGCTCTTTGATAAAATTTCACCTATTTCTACAGAAAAATACATAACAGAGCAAGTTAAGAAGAGGACGTAATAGCTATGAGGCCCTATTAAGTTGGAGATTGAATTTGAAGTTTCCTTTCTCAACAATCTTTTCTTTTTGTAAATTAATTTGTAACATTTTTAAACACATCCCAGTCATTATTCATCCTCAGCATTTTCTGAGTGAAAAGACTTTCCTATTTAGACAAATCATGCACTCTTCTGTGAGAACTCATATTTGTCAGATACAAATTATTCAGATGCAGCTTTTGGCTCAGGCATCCCTGAAACTACTGATTGCTGGGTAGTGGCAAGTATAGGAGGGAAGGCATCATTCTATACACAGTCTGGTTTTTATATGCTTTTTTACGAACTCTCTGCTACTGGCAGCAGTCAGATTTGAGCTAGATGGGTTGATATGGTCTAATCCAGTGCAGACTTACTACTTCCTTATCTTTGTCATCATGTCCTTTGTTTTTCTTTCTCTCAGTTTTTAAAATACGTGTGGCTTTCACTTCCTCTATTTCCCTAGCTGAACCTCCTTTTTGTTGGCATATCAGTGTATACTTTTTCTACAGCTACACCGGCAGTCTTCTTGTTCATATTACACCACTGTCCTACTCTGAAGTCCATCTAATATTCCAGAACTGATATGCCCATGACCAAAGCTTTTTCCTCCTCATGACTTCTACCCTGTTCAGTTTCTTATGCACTATCTCCACCTCAGCGTTTCTTTCCTTTCCCTTCCCACAATTCCCAAATTTTCTTCCAGGGGTGCTTTTCTCAGCACAAGTGGCTCTGTTCTTGTTTCTATCCTTCCAAGTCTTTGCAGCTTTCCTCTTTGTTACCTTCCCTACTCTTGTAGAACACGTGAGTTTGGAAGGGAAACAGGTGCCTCTTCCAGCCGCCTGAAACAGGAGTGCATTTAAGAGTCTCAAATCCTGATGTATTCAAACAGGATGCATAAAATGAAACTGTCTGCTAATTTTCCAAGGAAGACATCGGCACAAGCAAAATTAATGAACTTAATGTTGTCCTAGACAGCGATGACATCTTCTTGAAAGAAAGAATGCCCTGCAACAGCTCAGGTCACTTAGAGACTTACTGAACATTACTGATGTCCTTAACTAATAGAGTGCTGATATGTAATGAAATTTTACAGTCTGGTAACATAATTAGCTAATTGCTGTTATTCTCTCTGGGTGGGAAAGCAATAGGCTTTCTTTAACAAGCTTTGGAAAACAGAATTGGTTGTGTATCCCAGAAGTTCGCACAGTGCAGTGCTGTGCATTTTGAACTAAAGCAGTGAACTAAATAAGCCTTTGTCCCATCTGCTGACTACCAGGGGTTTTTGAGCAATACACTACTCTCCTGACTATTTAATAATGAGGATCATTTAATACATTCCTTTCCCTAAGTTTTTTTCTTCCGGCTACTTTTTCTTCCTACCAAATTAGATTCCCATTCCAGACCCCACACCATATGCACTACATCACTCTTCCTGCTGAATTGAAAACTGAACCTCCGAGACTATTTATTACTCCTCTCCTTCTATTTCTTTTCTACACCAAATCCTTTCTGCACCTTCATCTCCCATCTTTCCTCACAGATACACCAAACAAGTTAAGTTGGCTCGCGTGGCTTTCCTCAGCTGTAGGAGGGGATGTGGGGATGTGAAACACATCTTGTAAAATGTCTGTCAAACCAAACAAGTAATTTCCAGAGGGTTTCTAACACCTACCAGTTGTTATGGATATCACACTATTATCACAGTTATTTAAAACAGTTCTAGATTAGCTAAATGTCAATCTCGCAGCAACTGCACAACCTTCAGGACATCTTTGTGTATACGAGAGACTCCCAACTGTGAAATGATTACTTAAAAACACTCCATACTTCTAAATGTGGATATATCGATTGTTTTCTTTATAGGACAAAAAAAAAAAAAAAGATAATAAAATCCAAGTTAGGTTCTGCTATTCGGATGTACTATTTTGGTTTGTATTATTCTCTCTTTTCAGTCTGAAAGCACACATTATCAATTTCACTACTGTTTGCTTCCACATTTTCAGTGCACTGGTTAAAAAGAACTGTATGTTTTGGTTGGCTGGTTGTTACTTTTAAAATTCTCACAGATTTTAATGACTAACAAGCATGTATCTTGTTTGAGAAACAAACCAGAGGTCACAATATAAACTTTGCACAAAATCACATCTGAAAATGTTGATAGTTCTACTTAAGTGACCAACGAGTGTTTTCTTCTGTTAAGTTTGTTCATGTGGTCTTCCCCTATACACTAAACCTATGACAGATTTCTCATACAGATTAAAGTGACGAAAGAATTTCAGCGGGGATTAGGCGGAACTGCAAAAAAAGAAAGTTTTTTTTACAGCGGTACACAATGCTTTACGGCTGGTAAGGCAAGTGCAGGAAGTTCTGGCAAAGTGTAGTCAGAGAGACACAACTGAGGAGGTACGTGTTAATTAATACAAATGCCCCATTCACCATACTGCGAAGAACTCACAAATAATTAGACTTTGCGTAAGCAGCATGAATTCCCATTTTGTAAGACACAGCTACTTATGCTGGTTTATCTTGTACTGAGGCATAGTCTCAAGTATGTGATGATGCATTCTGTCACCATGGAAAGGAACGCATATAATGTAATATCAAAGAATAAACAAAAACATTATATACTGGCAAAGCCTCAGTCCTCGTTTCAACACAAATAAGGATTTACAAACATGTAGAATGTAAACACGAGTTTTCACAATAGTGTATGTATTCTCCCCCCCTATATAATTTTCACCTAATTATTCTTTCATCTAATTTTGTTTAGTCTGTAGTTGAGCTGAGCTAGTTGTCTCAAACTGTTCAATTAGGTACACCCAATGAAGGACCGGGCAGAAAGCTACTGCTATTTCACCCTTGAATAGCAAGACTTCTCTGTTGATCTTTTTAAATTGTCTAGTGACACGGAGTGAAATCCTGTTCTTCTTACGTAAAATCATCCAGTGAAATCAGCAGGATACCACCTTCAGGATTTGACACCAAATTGTACTATCACAAGGATATGAGCATTCTGTAGAATTTGTGGTCATACATCTCCATGCCTAAAACTGAAACATGAATTAAAGCTTTTGTTGAAAGTTTCCATAAGGTAGTATTTAGCAAAAATGGGCATATGAGTACAGCTTTAATTAAACGTAAGTAGACTCCTACCCAGAAATGGCTGCTAGTTTTTGATGAGCCTGATAGGCCATCTCACATCCTCGGGTTCGATTTCTGTGCATTTCTGCGTGCAGAGATGGGCAGGTGACCGAGACATCCCCAATGGAAATGACCAGCTCCCGATATAGAGCCACCTGTGTATTGAACTCCTGGACAAGCTGAAAAACAAAGAGGATTTACTTACAAGAGACGTTTAACTACACTGATAAAAACAACTGAGTTTTTAAAAAACATGCTCAATCTAGGGCTTGTTCCTGCTGCTCCCATTTTCATGGCATACGGGATCAAATGCCCGAGATTTAGTAATAAATGACTAGGGCCTCCGTGGCAGCTGCCTCTTCTGTGAGCTATAAATGCTAATTTGTAGGAAAGTAGTTTTTCTGCTTTTAATCTCTGAAAGTGTTTGAGTTATTAGTCTTAAATATTAAGCAGACAAAAAAGCAGCTGTTTTACTAGTAGCATGAGGTTATTTTTCGCTATCTTAAAAGACAAAAATATCTCCAGAAATGACTGCCTTTGCTCCTCCTGCTTCCTGATTAACAGCACATTTAGGGATTGGAATGTAGCATTTGCTTTTATACTGGCGATTTTGCTAATTTGTTTTGTAATGATTTCTGTTCTGTCACTGGCCTCTAACCCAGATTTCAGACTTAAAATTGATCTGAAGTTATTGGCTGAGAAGATGTACCAGGTAGGCACTTTCAAGTTAGGATTCCAGAAAGCACTTTTTCTAATGTGTGCGTGTGTGTGGGAAAAACAGACAAAGAAGTAAATAAACACTTCAACCTTTACAGAAATCCAATATCCAACAGATACACATGGATGCTAGTGGATGTATGGGTAACTTTCAGTGGTGGAAAGCCCATTATAGTTTAGTTCCCTTGATCATGTACGTGGGATTATATTTTAGGGAAACGAAGCACTTCTGAAAGAAAGCACATCAGACCATTTGCTCCACATGGTGGCGGGGGTGGAAGGCAGGGAGCAATAGAACAGAATATTTATTTATCCGTGTTTTGCTAATTTGACCTCAATTTCCAAACTACATAAAAACAGACAAGAGTAACTGCTCATAGTTCTGCGGCATATCCCAACATACGAGCATGCTAAAAACCTGGATTCTATCAGATCTACCAAATTTTGAAGTCAAGCCCTCATATCCTCATACTCAGAAAATAAGTGAGTCGCTTCTCCTGCAGTATTACATTTGCCTCTTCATGCATCCTGCTGTAATTACTCTGTATAACTGAGAACTAGTATCGGGACCTGTTTTTCAGCCATGCTTTCTTAAATTTCATTGTAAGAGTAGCAAATAGGTTTCTCTGCTTCTGGAGTAGCAGAACAATCTCAGTGCATTCCAGTACATCTGCACCCTCCCATCCCCAAAGCCCAAACAAAACCAAAAACACACACCAAACAAAGCCCCAGGCACAGTATTTGCTAAACCTGCCTTCAACTCTCTCATTCTGTAGCTTAAGACAAGGCATGAAAGCAATGGAGAGAAAAAACGATTGTACTATGTTGTGTCATAGCATAATTACGCCGCATGAAGAAAAAGAGAAAAGCGTCTCATCCTGCAAGGGGTAACTGCTTGCACCACACAGATTTTGCCAGCACTCATCTGACATCCCCTGTCTAAACAGAGGACACATTCAGCAACCTCAACATTGCCAAGGAAAACAAAACCACACTGATGTTGCAGCACCGAGACAGAGAACGAGAAAAACACCCACGGGTTTTATCTCCCAAATCTTTCACCATCTCGACAACGCATCTGTAAATCATATTTTATTCCTCATCAGTGAAATTCTACAAAGCTAGCACTTCTGTTTAACTAACCACATTATGCTGTCAGGAATGAGAAAAAAAGGCAGGACCCAGTGGGATCCACTTGTTGGGTATATTTATAGAGCTACTTTGGCAGCTTTTGTTCCTCAGTGCACTGGGAGTTGCTCCCAATTTTGAAGTATCAGAGTGGGTATCTGCCAGTACAATTTGCAGTATTAGAGGAAACAAATTGCCCGAATCCAAGCAGAACAGAAGTAGCAGGTACATTTCCAACGCTATAGGACCGAGCTTTAGCGAGATCCAGATTTTTCAAGAAAAGTGGCAGCAACTTCATTTGTTTTCTATTTCTGTCATTGGCTAGAGGACCAATTTTGGGGCCCGGAGTCCAGCTGACTGTAGCGCAAGAAGCCAGATATGTGGCATATAGTGCTGGTTTGGAGGAAAAAGTGTCAAGATCCAAGCATTTTGAAGATGAATGGAGAAAAATGTCACACCACGATGTGACAAGCCAAAATAACATGGACGCAGGTGCTTGATCTGAGGTTTTACAATTGCAGCCAGCTAACTCTGGGGAGACTGGAAACAGGTACCATGTATGAATCGCAAGGCCTCAAATTCTGAGTCCCGTTTCAGAAGGATTTTAGGGCAGGAGCGTGGCTGCTGCACACGGCAGCACGCAGAGCACGCGGGGATGCACAGGGGGCAACTCTTCGCCTATTTAGGCTTCAGCGAGTGCAACTCTGGGGACAGATTTGGCGGGACCTCGCAAAAAAGCAACTCCAGCGGCTTGGCCGGGGGGCGAGGGCTGCTGCCCCCGCCGCACCGGTCGCCCGGCTCCCGTCCCGAGTCCCCTTCTCCCTCCCCTCTCCCGCCTTTGAACGGCGACCGCTTGGGTTACGGGGCAGCACCCCCGCCGGGGACCCGCAGTGTTACAACCAGCGCGACTGCACGTGACGGGGAGCGACAAGCCGCCGGCGGCGACGCGGGGCACCGGGACAAGAGGCGGAGGGGGGTGGGGGGGGAAATCCGGGCGAAGCCCACCGGCGGTACCCACCATCTTGCAGTCATCCAGGGCTCGCTGGGTCTGGTGGGCGCCCTCGCAGCCGCTGCCCCGCCGTTCACCGTCGCGGCGGCGGGGCGAGGTCTTGCTGCCCGGGAAGATGGAGGCGGCGG
>VYZM01008074.1:35435-101319 GCA_013398915.1 Dromas ardeola | reverse complement strand
GGGTTGGCCAATGACAAGACAACAGATGCTGTCCTCCACCTCTTGCTCCAAGGAGAGGAAGGAGAGAGATAAAGAGATTCATGAGTTTAGAAAAAGCTAAACTACTTTAATGAAATACTAATAATAAAATAAAAAGGAAATAATGAAACAGGTATTTTATATATATATATACACACATATATATAGATGTATCAAGTTCCCAGGAAGATGTCACTGGCAGGCACTGGGGAAGTTCCAGGCTGAACTCACCGATTCCAGAACTGGATTCTGGATATAGATTCAGGAACACATGGTCGGGA
Organism: Dromas ardeola; assembly: GCA_013398915.1. Classification (NCBI taxonomy): domain Eukaryota; kingdom Metazoa; phylum Chordata; class Aves; order Charadriiformes; family Dromadidae; genus Dromas; species Dromas ardeola. The sequence continues at coordinate 101,020 of VYZM01008074.1, read as the reverse complement.
TCAAAGGCAGACAAACTGACAGGGTCCTCCTCAGGCATCAGTCATTGAAGAAGGAGAGCCAATGAAGAAGAGGGCTGACCCTTTGATCACTCAGCTTTATACTGAGCATGATGCAGATTTGCAGGGATGGAATATCCTGTTGGTCAGTTTGGGTCACCTGTCCTGTCCACTTCTCCCCACAGGTGCGACCCCTCCACGAGTTAAACAACTGAGTCAACTGACACTGATTGCTGCACCATCAAGTGTAAGCAAGAGCCTCTCCCACTGAGCAAGAGCCTCTCCCACTGCTCCACCCCAAACCAGGACACACTGTTACAAGGAATAATCCCAATATGACTCTCAGAGAAAGTGACCTAAGGAAAATCTGGAAACTAAATCATGCTGGACACACAATGGACACACAGGCTTATTCAGTTTCACAAAATTCTGTTTGTGTTATAAGAAGATGAGAATACAGCTCAAAATTAGTAAACTCACTGGAGGTGGCAGTACTCTGAAACCTCTTCTGTTTGCTATCTGAATTCAGCCTTTATGAAAAAGCCTTTACTGGCTACTTTATATCTCCACTCTTCTGCCTGTTCTGGTACCTATTCACTAGCTACAGGTTTGAAAGAGATATTGTAGCCCTACAAAGCAAACTTTGACTTCAATTTCAGTTACTCTGTTGTTGCTCATTTCTGTTAAATGGTTGGAAGAGATACAACATTGATTTTTTAAATTATCATTACTTCACTTAGGAATTAATGGTTTATTGAAATGAACAGAAATAGATCGCATCCTCTTAAGAACTATCATCTGGACTGTTACTATACACTTTCACATTTGAAAGATAATTTTAATAACCACATTTTCATATTTTCTTTAAATGAAGGCTTAAATCACACAGAAAATATTGTGGTTTCCATAGAAGTGTCATTACCACACACCACAAACAATGACCTAATCTACTTTTTGTACATGGCAAGTGCAGCACAGTTCATTTTTGCATGAAAATGCAGTATTGGTTGAATCAAATGATTAGTGATTTCATTGGGAAACTTGAGCTCTTACTTTGTCTTACAAGATTTTTAGCCTTGCTGCTCTGAGTAGCTGCACTGAAATCAAGCCATTCTTAATAGAAACATGTACGGCCAAGTGCCTTTGTTGCACTTGTCCTTAATCTTGCTTTCACCAACCTTCATGAATCTTTAGTAGGTTCATGAACCTACTAAATTCACTTTTTTTTTTAATATAATTTCATGGGTATAATTTTCAACTCAAAACAAGGCAAACAAAAACTGTAATTGTTCTTGATGAATGCTGTGCACTTCTGAGAATCTGTCTGTGCATGTGTGACATACAAGGACAGTAATGAGGAGCTTCATTTTTTGCTTTCCTGGACTTTAAATATTACATTATCTTTTTTTAAGATCTAGAAAAGGATTAAGAATGATGGTGCTGCCTGATGTAATGCCAAGGACATTCACTGAAATCAGGAAGAGTTTTAAGGAAAACTAGAACTGAATAAACTAAGGAATTTAGGAATATGAAAAATAGAATATGAAAATTGGCCAAAAAAAGCATACGAATATCCATATGAAATCAAGTGAAAGATTTCACGCCCCAGTGCTTTCGAATGGTAGAGTGGTGGCTTCTCAGAAGATACTGTCCAGGATTTCCAGTTTTGTTTTTTTATTATATGCATGATTCTATGAATTGTAGGGAGTTGAAGATTGCTTTAGTTTTCTCTCTTTACCTGTGCAGAAAATTTGGTAATCCTTATTGTGGTGTGGTTGTGCTGTTTTGCTGCTGTAGGCTTGCAGTTTTACCTTGTTGTTTGGTTGGTTATTGAGGCAATGGAGAGATTCATAAATAAGAGAAGTGGCCTTCTGCTTGTCGTGGCGGCTGCATTTCTTGGGATCTGAGAAACATCAGGATGAAGGCTCTGGCTGGCAACTTCCATCTCCTCTAATTCTTCCTCCTCCTTTCTTGTTTGCAGATGACAAAAAGAACTCTTTCTAATAATTCTTACTTGGGCTTTGCATGATGTCGAAATAAATAGCTTCGTAAGAATCAAAAAATGATTAAACAAAACTGTGAATTCTGAATAAGGAGGATTTAGGGAGACATATTCACCAAGACCAATGTTTCTGCCAATGTATTTCAAAGGCAAAAAAAAAGGAAAGCAGCTTAAGTTTTATTGAATCTTACTTAGATTGAGAAAAGGACACAGCATATGGGAGGACCTGCAGAGATTCGGAAAGATATACCGCATCCTTGTCTTGAAATATGTTTCTAAAATCTTGCATGAGGCTGTTGTGCTGCCAGTAAAGAGCTAAAGATCTGAGAATGCATGACTACTCTCCTAAAAATATAAGACTGAATTATTGTATAAAGCCAAAGAAATAAGTGATTTGTTTCAACGTTATTTCATGGATTTGCATTTTCTTTATTGCCTTTTCTTTTTCCTGTTCTTTTAACTTTGTTCTGTTGTTTCTTTGCTTTAATTTCCTCACGGTTTATGCCGTATGGTTTTTTAATTGGCCTGTTTTCATCTTCTTTTTGTTATTCTGGTCTCATGTTATCCTTCTACTCTATATTTTGTTCTTATTTTTCCCATTTAGTTTCTCACTCATTCTCTGTTGTCCACACTCCCATCTGTTTTTTCTATGTGATCAAAGAACAGTTTTGTGTTCTGTTCTTCTAAATGACAAGTAGAACTATAGTTTTGAAGTTAGCATGTCAGATCTCCAAATATGAGAAAAATTCAAAACTTACCCTGCATAGGCTAAAACTCATGATGACAGAGGAAGATTTATCATACAAATGAGCTTTAAAAATGACATAAAAATTCATATGTAGACGCAGACGACACTGTATGGAAGACTTCCAGGGCCAGATCCCTAGTCCTGCCTTTGTTCACTACGAGTAACCATAGGAGACTGGAGAAATGCCATGGAATATATGATGCTTATATACAGGAAATAAATAAATACATATATACTATGGATTAATATCTGCTTATATACTATTTATTCCCTTTCAAAAGGGGACAAATCTTAGGGACGATGAAATAGTTTGAACAGCAGCTCAACGTGTAATCAATGGGTTACTCTTAATGTGGAGTTAACATGAATGAGATTCAGCAGATGCCTGCTGAGAGTCCAGCTCTGTTCACCTCCAGGTGACAGTATTGGGAATATGACTATTAAATTAGATGACATGAATGTGAATGGGATAGCTGCTGGAACTTAGACAGATGAAAATTCATTGCGATCTTGATAAACCCAAGACACTATTTCATAACATCTTTAAAAATATTGTGAAATCATAAAGGGAATTGTGTAAGATACTGCACTTTGGTAGAAGATATCCACCATACAAATGCAAGGCTGAGGGAGGTAAAACCCTGCAGAACAGGTTCTAGGCATTTTTGTTGTTGACATGAAGATGAAGATATTAGTAAGAAAACCCCCTATCATACCAGGTCGTGGAATTAGTGTTACAGCTAGCAAGATACACGACATAATAATTTAACTTAGTATTTACTCAGTCTTGGCTTTTCCAGTTGGTGAAGACCTATCCGGTCTGGTGCCTTGCAAGCAAGATGTGGGCCACTCAGAGAGAAGTGGGAGGGAGAAAAAAATTGTAATATAGAAAACGTGAACTCTGTAGACACTGAAAGTGCTGGAAGTAGATAACTGAGTGAAAACAGCAGTTCTCAAGTACACAAACTGCTACAGCATAAGCAAAGGAATAGACCTTTTTTTTTTTTTTTTTTTCCTGGCATCATAGAAATACATAATCAATTTCAGCAGGAGTATTCATGTTATATTGAAAATTCTTTTTAAAGGTAAGGGTAGTGAAGGGCTGGATTAGTTTTCCACAGGAGACTTTAACTGAAGGTTTTTAAGAAAAGTATAGACAATCTTCTGCCAGAAATTACACACATGTTGTTAATCACCCCTTGGGAGGGAAATTGGATTATAGACTCCTCAAGGTCCTTTTCAGCTCTATTCCTGTGTGACTTTTTGGTGTTACAAAAATATCATGTCAGCTTCATAAGAAATATTAACTTATAAATATTCCTGGATGAGGTAAAAACTGCTTTTGCAACCTTCCTCAGTCTCATGAAAGGTTTAGTCATTTCATGGAAGTTTATTTGTCAATTCATGAGACAGACACTTTCTTCCACTGTATTTGCCCCTACTTCAGCATCTTTTCCACTTCTCAAATTCAGTACTGCTGCAAGCATTTCTTAACATTCAGTTACTGGAAATGCTTTTCCCAACAGAGCTCTAAGGAAGTGATTTAATGACAGCAGTATCAGCGCTATTAAATATTCTAGAAATTTATACTGCTTTTAAAGATACAAGTAATGAAGAAGTGGGGAAGAAACGAAGGATAAGAAAAGGAGAAACATATACTAACATGAAGAAACAAAGTGGAAAAAGGTGAATAGCAATAGAGAATGCTTATGAATGATGAAATAAAGTGAAATGGAAAATGATAAGTGCAGTTATTTAGGAGTGAAGGTCAGAGTGAGAACATGCAAGTCAGTGGGACACAGAAAAAGATCAAGCCCACATTTTGCCTGTATTCTTTTTCTATTTTCCCCTCCCTTTCTATTCAGAGAACACCCGCTATTGACATCTGAAAAAGAATGGAGTGTTTTAAGCATTGTTCATCTGTTTTATTTGTAAGTATTTTCAGTTGTTTTGAGGAAATGTCAAATGAAAGCTTTACTAATTCAGCAATGAAAAGGAAGCTGCAAGTATGGATGAACAGCAACAAGTGTGTGTCAAGGGAGCCTGGGGTTTTTTGGTTGGTTGTTTGGGGTTTTTTTTTGGTTGTTTTTTTTTTTCTTTGTTTTGTTTTGTCTGTTTGTTTGTTTGTTTTTACACTTACAGACTTGCACAGATATAAGAAGTTTGATTCCCTTATTGCACTTGTTATTTTTAGTGGAGACTGCTTAAATCCATCAGCTTTGTGTGTAGAAAAAAGGAAAACACATGATTCTTATTTTAAATGTGCTGTGCATTTGCAGTCTTTGGTAAACAAATCTACGGTAAGTTGAATTTCATATTACTCGTGGTTTGTTGGTTTATTCCCAATTGTGGGTGGTCCTCTGCAGGTTTTTGATTATAAGTTGTGTCAAACAGGACCTCGTGTTCTTACCTTGAAAGCAGGCTGCTGTCTTTGCATTGTCAACACAGCCTGAATTCTTGATGTGATGGGTAGAAGGACATTGCTTTGATCCAGTGGCTGAAGTAGCACTCTGCAAGCTTCAGCATAGCCCTTGTCACAGCAGGACAAGCACGTGATTTGTATAGTGGCAGCATCTGTGTGGCTCTTCCAGTCCCTGTTAGAGGTATACCACAGTATGTCTGTGCTACGCAGAGCCCGGCTTCACAGGATATATGGGGCGTAGGGCACGCACTTTTGCAGGCTCTTCCCCAGGACTCCTCTCTACAAGTGGAATATCCTCTTCAGGAGTAAATAAAGAGTCAAAGTTTGCCTCTAAGATTACAGAAATAAGAGGAAAATCTAATCCCAGAAGTATGGGGCCATAATATAAATTAACCAATCATCAGTAACTTTAAAAAAAGAAAACAGCTCATCTCTAATCTAAGTGCTACTTGTAGCAACCGTGGGACCATTAATTCAGGGAAGCAGCAGATACAAGACCATTTAAGTCCATGTAAGGTTTTTGGTTTGGCCTACAATCTGCCTCATAATTAACAGGCAAGCCATACAAAAAGTGTACTCTTGTAAATAATTACTGTTTAATAAACAGAGTAATTGACTCCTAGTTGCAACAGACTTTGCTTTTGTTGTGGGCAGCAAGAGTTCAGACTCCCAAATGACATTGTGACAGATAGTTTCAGAACTAGTAGACAACAAAACTGGCTACTGAAAACAGCAGTGTGGTAACCCAGGGAATGATGAAACACAAGCTAATTTGTTTGGCAACTACCCATATAAGGAAGGCAAAGGTCCTTTAGGGTTGCTAAGCCAGAACAAGGCTTCTTATGAGCCAAAAGGGAAAGCAGAAATATGTCAAGTAGATAATTCTTTCTCTTTATGGATTTTTCTTTTTGTTTGTTTTGCTTTGTGTTTCTAAACATATCTGTCCATACAGCCATGGATTTAGTTAGGTGAAAGGATGAGGTCAGCTAGTCTTTTTTCAGTCCTTACTATTTTTGGTTATTCTTTTGCGAAGCTCAGAAACAAGTTAATTTTTAGGAAGTAAATTTAATTCCTTGTAATAAGATTTTGTTTTCTGCTCTTGTTTTACATATGCTCCAAAGCGAGAACATATACAGCATGAAACATGAAAATATAATATTTTTCAAAGAAAAGATACTGTAAATGTCAAAAAAATCTGCCTGACTCTAACAGTCACTTTCATATTGAATAACCTTCTGTTCATGCTAGTATTATTTCAAGTTTAATAAGTATGTGGGATTTTGCCCGTAGCAATTAAATCCTCTGCAGAAGCAGTTTAGCATCCAGAACCCTGTAGGATAGTTCATTGAAGAGCGACCTTTTCAGAGACTACAGCAGTAGCAGGTCCAGGATTTGAACTGAAACTCCACTTACCGCTGCCTTTATGTAGGATTCTGTAACATACAAACTTGAAAATACTGTGGCCAGTATTTCTTACACCTATTGCTGGACTATTTAGTGTTTTCTGTAGGCTACTGAGAATGATTTTTTCTTTACTCCATATTATTTCATGTTCAATACAGAAAATAAAGCCATACTAAGCTAAGAGTTTTGTTTTTTTTTTTTATGTCAGGTACCTGGCTGGGCATTAAATGGAAAACTTTTTTCTTGAGCCTTCATAAAAAAATGCTCCCATAAGGATTATTGCCCATGGTTTAGCCCCAGCTGGCAACCACACAGCTGCCCACTCACTCTCCCCTCAGCTGGGTTGGGGGAGAGAATCAGAAAAGTAAAAGTGAGAAAACTCATGGGTTGATATTAAGACAATTTAATAAGTAAAGCAAAACAAGGAATTAATTCACCGCTTCTCATCCACAGGCAGGTGTTCAGCCATCTCCTGGAAACAGGGCTCCATCATGTGTAGTGGTTACTTGGGAAGACAAAATGCTATTACTCCAAACGTTCCCCCCTTCCGTCTTCTTCCCCCAGCTTTATATGCTGAGCATGACGCCATATGGTTTGGAATATCCCTGTGGTCGGTTAGGGTCAGCTGTCCTGGCTTCGTCTCCTCCCAACTTCTTGTGCCCCCCCAGCCTGCTCGCTGGCGAGGCGGTGTGAGGAGCAGAAAATGCCTTGACTGCTTTGCAACAACTGAAAACGTCAGTGCGCCATCAACAGTACTCCCATCCCAAACCCAAAACACAGCACTATACAGGCTGCTAGTAAGAAAGTCAACTCTATGCCAGATGAAACCGGGACAATGATTTATGATTGTTTTAACTTAGATAACTTGTGATTTGAAAGTAATAGATGCACAAAAGTGTCCTTTACAGTTTTGTACATCTAGAATCAGTACAAGTGGGAAGCTGCAAGTGCTCTGTGTCCTATATTCTGTATTATTCTAGAAGCAGTTAACTATACTTTGTTTACATTGTGTCTATGGGATTTTCCTGCTTTTATAAATACAATTTAGATTTATATTTAAGAGGAAATTGTCAATTAGTTTGCCTTTCTATCTTGAAATGAGATCCGTATTTCCTGCTGATACAACTCGTCTGACTTCAGTAAAAGACCACGGAGGAATGTAGCCTAATTTTTTTCAAATTGTTTCAGTTTAATTTTTAATGGAAGGTTACTTTAGTGCATCCATGAGTTGATTACTATTAAAAGACATCACCTTATCAAACTTACTTTCTTCTATGAAAATAGCATTTAGAAATCTTTTCAATTATCCAGTTCAATCCTAAAATATTACTGTATCTGCAGAAAATAGGAAACCTTATAGTAAAAAGCAGTACCATTGACATCCCTCTGTGTGTTACTTCCTGAATTCTTGAGAGAATTAGGTGATAATAGTATATGAATTATGTGGTATATGGATTATATGATTTCTATATCGATTAATATGAGTTAATTTATCCTTGACTACTCACAGCTACTCATTCAACAGTTAAAAGCAATGGCAGAGAGAAAGAATGCAGCATTCAATAACATTCTGTTTTATGAATGCTGGGACTTTCTAATTGAAAGATCGCCATGCACAAGAATTTCCTTTATTATAGATATTTATTAGTAATACAGTAGTACTACTGTAACGCTGCAATCCCTAGAGCTTTATACTTAAATCCCTTACATGGTTATTGCTGTTGAGTTGCATAGTGCATTCCTACTGTGAACAAAGTATTTCTGACAAAATATTAAATTTAAATAAGCTGTTTTCTCTGATATGCAGCACTGATAGCATTTACAGCCAACCACAGGTACATTCCAATAAAGCAGTCTTTGCCGTGCTGTACTAGCCTGGCATCTGCTATATTTTCTATTCCTGAGGGGACTCTGGAGATCACAAGACAATTTTTAATTAGATCGTTAGTATTCACAAGAGATGCTAAAAACTGGCACACATTACAGTAAAACTTTGAGACTGTTAAAGTCAGGTTGACTGTGAAGTTCATTGCAATCCTTGAGCTTAACTGTCTTTAAACTGCAGAAATGCTTCTGTTGTGACCACGGGTTAATTTGTTTTGAACATTTAACTGGGAGAATAGTGAATAAAATCACTCGGGAAATGCATGTGAGTGATGATGGTTCCAAGAATGAATTTAAGCAACAAGCTACAACCTGTTAATTTGGTGTGCGTGGTTATCAGGTGTTATCATGTATTTTCAGGTTCTGGCTAAATTCTTCTCTGTCTTCTTACAGGATTTAGTACAGTCATTTAAATCTTTTTACATTCCCCTTTGCAAACACAACATGACGTGAAAAAAGGGATAATTTTGACTTTTCAAAGCTCACAAGTAAGATCCCAAATATCATTTGCATTTGAGAACTGACTCCCTGCATGAGAACAGACTCCTCTAATTCAGTCACCTGCAGAGCCATCCCTTGCGGTTGGTCAAGCTTTCTTCCTAAGACCAACGATGGATAGAGCTGTGTTTATTACTCTTGAGGGAATGCCTTGGGTTTGTAATCTTACAGCAGGCCTTGATCACTTCTGCTGTCTACTATCAAATCTGCAAGTCATTTATATCAGATATAGTAAGAAGAAAGGCTAAACTGGAATTCCCCCTGCTTAGATAAACTCCAGAGATGCATTTTGTAGCTTTGTTGGTATTGTTAAACTTCTCATAAGCATGGATGTAGAGTGGAAGCTAGGGGGCTTTAGAAGTGTTGGTATTAATTAAGGCCAAAACAAATAAGGTTTTATATGTCTATTCAGATTTATTGGACTGAAGGGATAATACACATTTTTCATGTTTTTCTTTTTCTACTGAAAGTTATAAAACAAATCTGGTGTTTGAAACAAATTTCTAGAATTAAGGAAAGTATGTTGCAAATAAGTATATTGTGAATCTTATTATTCAGCATCTTTTAGAAGTAGTTCTCTGTCCAGCTGATACACAACTAGATGGTTGCATAAATACTGTGTGAGGAGCAGAAAGCAGACTAGGAAATCCTATAGCCAGTGCAATACTAGAAGATGCTTAGGCTGATGTAGCACTACCTACTTTAGGTCACCATTTAAAACATTTTTGGTAACGCAAAATGTTTTGAATATGTTAAAATTTAAACTTGGAGATGTTTCTTAATTATTTAGTTTGGAGTAGCCCTTTCAAAACCTCTGAATAAGAACAAATCCAAAATTCAGGGACTTGTAGCACAAAAGAAAGCATTCAAAGATAGTTATATTAGAGGAAAAAAAAAAAACTCTAAAGAAATTAGATACTTAAAACTAGCAAAAAAATTAAAGTAAATCTTAATGCTTTGTATGTCAATACATATACTGAAAATATCAGCATGTTAAAGTGTGAACTAATCACATCAGCTAACTGCTTCAGATTGTGATTGACGCACAATGACACATATACTAGTGCATATATGAACACATAGTCTTATGAGAAATAATTTTAAAATTGGTATATATATAGGTTAGATGGTATTAGTGATTCCCATTACTGAAAAGATCTGCTTTTCTGTACACTTTCTGTCTCTGTGGTTGTTGGGTTGTTTGGTGGTTTTTTTTGGGTTTTGGTTTTGTGGTTNNGTGGGGTTTTTTTTTTTTTTTTTTTTTTTTTTGGTGTGTGTGTCTTTTAGAGCATATGGTATCCAAGGCAGGAATCAAACATATTGTGTTTGTAGAGCAAATATGGTAAGAGTGAAGAATGATGCTGAGTTAAAGTACAGCAGTACTGTAATAAGACAAAATAGCTTGGGTGAAATCCTGGTTGTAGTCTTGCAAGCAACATATTTTTGCAATTATTTCCACTCCTCAATCAAATAAGAAGCAATTTGAGAAGTCATTTCCCACATATAAAACCTTGATCTTACTAAATCTGCAAAGCAATTGGTTTTGCCAAATATGTTTTAAATCAAAATGCTACTGAGTTATTTAAAATTGAAAGTTTCTACAAGTCTTCATATACAACCAGTTTTGGTGGTGTTGCTGTCTCCATTTTCCTGTTCTTCCTAGCTAATAATTACTCTCTTTATACTAGTGTTTGTGTTTTTTTGGTGGGCTTATTTTTTTCTTTTGGTTTGTTTTTTAAATCAACATATTACCTGGTGCCCAGATGGCTTTGGTTTTAGTTGGCTTTTTTTTATGATGGAAGGGATAACAATTGAGTTTTGGCTTCTCTATCTACCCATGTATACAATATTTTTTAAAAAAACAAACACACTCTAACTATAGAAATCATTAAATCAACATGTTTGCTTAATTTTCTAAGACTGTTTAATGCACATAAAGTTACAATATGTGTATAGATCTTTGCAGTATCGACTCCTGCATCACTGTTATTTGAACAAGTTTTTAACACACATTCTTTCTTATTTAGCATGACCTCAAACCACAGCTAACCTCAAATCTTTCAACAAGAGGATGTATTGTTTAGGCAAATGTTTACAGAAGAAAAATCCTACATGAAATGTAGTTATTTTCTGTTATGATTTTGTATATGCCCTTTTTTTAAACTGAGTTACCCAGCAGAGGATTTTATTATGGATGATCTTTTTGCAATCCTCCCTGTTGTAGATCCACTGCTAGTAGTCAAAATTCCAGGGAGATAACTATTGGAAGCTTTTTAAAAATATTTTTGCAGACACCCATCTCTTGATGGAAAAATCTGCAGAGTGATCATCCAGTCTGTTCTATCTGTGTATGAAAATATTAGTTGTTTTAGACACTTAAAATGTTTCACACAGTTTCACATAATGCTGATAATGGTCTCACAAACCCTGTGTCATTAATTCTCTACAAGAAACATTTCTAATATTATTGCTGTATTATGGAAATATAAAACCTGGAATAAAATCTTAGATACCTTCAGTAATGCCTTAACATAGATGGTGAGTTCTGGACTGTTGGCAAGAAAAGTAACAGCTGCTGCCTCAAATATCCTTATTATTGTAAGATATTTGGTGCAAGTGTGATCTTATTAATCTTGTTATTTTAAGAGCAATGTCTTTTTTGCTCTGAGCCTGCTCTCATTGCATTGTCCTGAATGGTTCATTAATTTGATTTATTCCTTTTCCCTATCCAGTGTTTGTCTTCTTAACTTCCAGATTTCCTCAGGTAGCACCCGTAGAATCTGGACTTCATCCAGGTGCAGAATCAGGACACAGAACTGTAGGAGACTCAGTAAAAAATCAACTGTATCTGCAGGAAATGAAAGTCTACCAACTTGCCATTAAGAAATACTTGGCTAGTGCAAGTTGTGATAAGTTTATTGTTATTATTCATGCTTGTGAAGCTTTATTTCCATGAAGTACAATCTGATTGATTGCTGAATTATGAGACTATACTGGATTATAGTTTGACTCTTTTCCCTTTTTTCATCCATCAGTTTTCAAATTTGTTCATTCCTGATATTCCTATGTCTTTAGTTTGATAAATATTCCTGCCACCCTTCAGAAGATTAGAAAACACAGATATCAAGCCTGTTTTTTAAACTCTCTTACTCGTCGTCTAGTAAAGTTCACACATGCAAATACTATTTTTGCATATTCAAATTAAGTATAGCTATTTGTAGCCACAATCTCTTAGTCTTATTTGCATGCAAAATGTACATGTTCAATCTGGAAGTTATTTAAGAAGGTAGCTCCAAGCACTTTCAACTCACTTTTCAAATGAATAAAAAATTCATACTAAACCAAAAATTGAATAGTTTTATTACTCATGCTTTTGCAACCATACAATTCAAAGGCATTTTGAAATAGGCATTTAAATGTGTACATTTACAGAGCTGTCATATATATGATAATGTGGCTATTTGTTTCTCTCAGAGACTTGTTTCTTATGGTCATCTTTTAATCATCCAATGTACTAGGAATTTGATTAATACAAATAAAGCTATATAATACAAAACATACAAAATATTAGGACATTTGTCTCTGGGAACTTTAGCAGGGTGCTGCTGAGAAAAGACAGGAAAGATCTGTGACAGCTTCTGAGTACCCAACCCTGTAAATCCACAGAGCTGCTATTTTATAAGTATGGTCACACTTCCTCAGATACAAGCTGCTTCACTATTCACAGTTGATCGTTTTGGGATGATCATTCCTGCAAGGCATGCAGCGATGGGTTTCTGAAGGGACATGAAAATGGAAGAGGCAGAAAAGACTCTGAAAGAGGGCAGACCCCACTTTGAAATTCTAGCTCCCTTGTAGGGAAGTGGATTTAGCATACAGAGGCTTTGGATTTAGCATATAAGGCTTTCAATGGACAAAAGCCATTCTGATAAAGCCCCCCCTTTACTTTCACAAACAGCTTGTGACAAAATTATTTTTGCAGGATGTAGGTCTACTGATACATCCTGGCACTGTCACCATCCTTTTCTTTCTCAGCCTCTCATAAACATCTCCTAAACATCCATAAACATCTGGAAAGATCAAAGATTGTATTGCTGTATCTCCTCCTGGCACCAATGGCAGAGGTTTTGTTGTACTGTGATTTCCATGGTTACAAAAGTTGTAATTAATTTAAAATAGCTTCAATAGAAAAATAAGGCTTTAAAGGCAAGTAAGACCGCATTGTTATTGGAAGACCCCCTTCAGCTTTGATATACCTGAGACTGAAATTGGATATGTGGATTTTAAGTCCTGATTTACTTGGGCAGGTCTGAAAAATCCCCCCTCAGATTTTATTCTTTACAGCCATGAATACGGCTCTTCTGGGTTTTTTTAGGTTCTTCTCTGCTTGAATAAAGCTGTTTCTTTTGTATTTACTTACAAGAAGTGTTGGATGCTGCTCTAAGGGATTTTTTAGATGACTACAATACTAACTTAAAGGTCTTCTCTGTAAGAGACTTGCCATCTATTCATGAACCTTACAGGCTGAAATATATTCTTCATATTTTCATAACAATAAACTATGCCCCTGTCCCAAGTCTGAGATGCAGAAGAAAAACCTAAAAAATGGAATTTACTTACAGGCACTTTAAGGCAGTGAGTAAAATCCCTTTAATAGTCCAGAAAGCAGTTCTCCTTAAGTCAAAGACACACAAAATGCTCAAGAAGTGAGGCATTATTCTTTGTCATCTACATTTTTGCACTTTAATGAACAGTTTATGGCATGTTCTAATACTGGCTATCTTGCAATTGATCAATTTTTCCTATAACTAAAAGACTGTGAATAGAATGCTGACTTTTATTTGTATCATAAGTCTCACCTTGTGAACTTGCAATGATGGCTGTTATTTAGGATATTCATTGCTATATAGACAGGACAGACAGAATATGGTGTATGGTTTTTAAACTGACTGTACAGAGGGACAGAAAAGTCAGTAGTAGATGCAATACCAGATATGTTTTACTCTCTTCCAGAACAGGATAGGGAAGTCTACCTGACATTCTGGGATACACACTTATTACATACATACTTTTGATCCCAAGAATGGTGTGAAAAATGAGAATAGTTGAAACCATTTTCATAGATCTCAATTATATAAGCCAGACAAAGGGTCACATGCTCCTATGAATAGTGATGAAAAGCGCACAAAAGTCTGTCTTAAAGCATTCACATTAGCACATTTGTAATTTTGCCAAAGTAATTTATAAGCCCATGTCTGTAAAGGTTTCAAAAATTCTACTGGGAGTAGATGGCTTTGTTTTGAGAAAGTATAAAGGAAATCAGGTCAAAGCCACAGAACAAAACCTAGAAACACTATTAGCATTCCACAATGGAGACCTCAAGATAATGCAATGATGATCTAATTTCTGATGAAAGTAGATGTCTCAAAGTTCAGTGAGAAACAGAAGTTCCTAATTTTCCTTCAAAATCTTTTCTTTGACTATATTCCCTTACGTTCACTGGCTATGCCTCTTTATCTCTGCACAGCTGTGTGAATTGCTTTATTCTCATTTTTCTCTCTTTGAAAAGCCAGTGAAAAAATGTAACCTTTTTTTCTGTTGGGCCTAGTCCTAGCACAAGCATCTTTTGATGGATAAAAGAAGTGGCCTAATTACCTTTCCTTATTGATCCTGCTGCAGCAGGCATGTTGGGTGCAGGAGAGAGTCATCCCATTCACAGCCCGTCCAAAACTAATACACTACTTTAAGTGGCTCATGAGAACAGTGGGTTGGGGCTCTCTAATGGGCTCCCCGATACATGCATACAGCTCAAGCCAGCTTATTCTCCCTCTTTGAGTCCCATACTGGCTCCCTCCTTATCACCACATCGAATTTAAACTCTTTTTCCTCACACAGAAAATAAAAAATAGATTATTTTTTTTCACGTTTCTCCCTCTCTCCTCTTGTCACACGATTCCAACTCACTGATGACTTTCTTCTGTTAGAATAATCAATCATCATATTCACTTTGCACAGTATGCGTACTGTTCTCACTCTGTGCATCAGCAGGAGTTTTTCATCTTTGAAAAGCTCCTGGGCACTACATGTTCACGTGCACCCTGTGCATACATAGATCTCTAGTGTACTCACTGCACAGGGTGCTAATGGTACTTCTGAAGGAACAGACAGGAGATGTAGGATTCCTGTTAAGATCTTTCAAGCTGTGGATTTGAGGGACAAAGTCTTAAAACAGCACTGTATGTAACTGGCATGTAAGAAATCTCTAGCAAAAAGCATCAGTAGTTAAGTTGAAGCTTGAGATTGAAAGTAGGGATCTGGTAATGAATAAATAGTTCATCCTACAAAAACTTGGACAAACAGCAATTCCACAATCATGGTCTTTGCCATTCATGAAGTCTGGATTATTTGCCAAAATTATAGGTTATAATAAAAGTCTGGGGTTTAAAATGTTTATTAAGTATACAAGAGTTAACATCAGTTAACAATCAGATTAATATTTAAATTGTTTAAATGATCAGTAGTTAACATTATTATTTTTATTTTTTTTATAATATATATACTATATTATTTTATTATAACAATTTTGAATTTGCCACAAGCCTTTGAAGAAAGCAGAGTTAAAAAAACATCAGTAAATGCAGTGCCTGCTACAGAAGGAAGGATTTGCCACATTTCCCAGAAAATGAACACTCATGACAAGTCAGAATGGTGAGAGAGGAGGTTTTGCCCATGTTCCCAATGGCTCTCAGTGAGGGCCACAGAAAATCTGGCTCTGACTGAATGTGATAAACAGCATCAAGGCTAATACGGTACTTAAAAACTGCATCTCCTATGAACTAGTAATGTCAAACACCAACTTCTTAATGAATGCTCAGCATAATTATGTTCAGTGTTATTTTGCTTTTTCTTGCAATTAAAGTTGAAAAGTTTGATACTTATAAACATTTATTGGATATAAATACTGAACTTTTTTTGCATTCATCCATTATCTGACCAGAGAAATGTATTTTCTTGTTTTTTAAAAAGGTTTTAAAAACAAGTGTTCAGATATTTAGTAACTGAGTTCTGCTGGTGGCTGTATTAAACCATCTTTTTCCTATTCTGGCTTAAATATTATTGAAGAAAATTTTAATCAATTTTGAAGTCCATTACTAGAAAGTGGTAGCATGTATGAACTTGCTTGTAATATTAAATTAGAAATATGTTTACCAATATAAAAATAAATGAGAAATCTGCTGTTTTCTGATATAACTAGCACAATCATTCTAATGTTTATATAGCTTACAGTAATGATTGCAGGAGGATACTTAGGCAATTAGTACAAATTGACATACAAAGGGCAAATATTCCATAGATCATAGATGGGTTGGAAGGGACCTTAAAGACCATCTAGTTCCAACCCCCCCTACCATGGGCAGGGACACCTCCCACTAGACCAGGCTGCTCAAAGCCCCATCCAGCCTGGCCTTGAACACTTCCAGGCATGGGGCATCCACAACGTCCCTTGGCAACCTGTTCCAGTGCCTCACCACACTCATAGTGAAGAATTTCTTCCTAGTATATAGTCTAAATCTACCATCTTATGGTTTAAAACCATTACCCCTCATCCTATTACTACACTCCCTGATAAAGAGTCCCTCCCCATCTTTCTTGTAGGCCCCCTTTAAGTACTGGAAGGCTGCTACAAGGTCTCCCCCATGCTTTCTCTTCTCCAGGATGAACAGCCCCAACTGTCTCAGCCTGTCCTTATAGGAGAGGTGTTCCAGCCCTCTGATCATCTTCATGGCCCTTCTGTAGACCTGCTCCAACAGGTCCATGTCTTTCCTGTGCTGAGGGCTCCATAGCTGGACGCAGTACTCCAGGTGGGGTCTCACGAGAGTGGAGTAGAGGGGCCGAATCACCTCCCTCGATCTGCTGGCCACGCTTCTTTTGATGCAGCCCAGGATGTGGCTGGCTTTCTGGGCTGCGTGCGCACATTGCCTGCTCATGTCCAGCTTTTCATCCACCAGTACCTCCAGCTCCTTCTCCACAGCGCTGCTCTCAATACACTTATCATCCCAGTATTTTTCCTTTTGACTAGTTGACAGAGAAGTATCTGCAGAGTTTTAATCAGGTATTTACTTTGATATACTGTGGTTTAAATATGATTAGTACTATAATCATACCTTCTCCCTATATATAGCAACATATAAAAAAAACTAGTAAGCACATTCATATATACTATTGCATTAATTAAATATTAATTAAATCTTAAGAAGTTTTGAATAGACAGTGGTTTTAGCTGCATTTAACTCTATTTCATTTTTATAGGATGCCATGGAATGTACTGAGGTCATGAAGCTGTTGCTGCTTTTAGAACATTGAAAATTTTGGATTTTTTTTCAGAAGTACAAACAGCTGTTTCCTAGGAGCTGGATTCATAAAGGATCATGACTAAAAAGGGCACAAGGTATCAATATACTCAGATCTTCGTTAGGCATTTAACAAAGGAACTGACATACAAAATAGGACTTAGAATTTCCTCTATCTAGAGTAGAGAAGATTAGATGCAGGGAATGGGATTCACAGTAGTCATACGGTGACTGGGAGAAACAGCCCCTAAAACGTGAAAGGCATATCCAAGAATACTATTTGTCTCTTTTCCCCTTCTCCTATATACCCCAGTCAAAAGCATGAAACTTAAAGAATAAATTTCTGTGAAATAGGAACTTCGAAACTCCATCTTCTGCACTTAATGTATTTAAATTCAGACAGAAACATAGATTCATTTAGGTTGCAATAGAGCTTTAATATCATTGGGTCCAACTGTAATACAGTATTTTTCTTTCATTTGACATTTAAGCGTTGCTTCCCCCTCACATGCCTACATAATCACAGAGCGCTTAGGGCATTTGCTTTGGACAAGGAAGATTTGGTATTAGGAGGATACGCTTAAACCCTTTTCCCAGAAGCACTCTGGCCACTAAACTGTAGAAAAAGATTACCGTGATAAGCACATGTATCATTATACACAGCAGATACTGCTATTCTAAGGGGAATCAGGTGTCCAGGACCTTTGGACAGTACAGGGCTAATTCATTCTATGTTACAGATCCTTCCTGGGAATAAAGGACAAATATTTGGAGAGATGCAGCTACTCAGTTTCCACTTTTTTTAGTCACCTGTTCTGGCAGTGCATGGGCAGTTTGCAGTGTCATCTGACCGTGCTCCCTGCCATCTGTATGATTTCCTAATGCCAAGCAGCACTGCATACAGCCAGCTACGCTGGCTCTAGTCCATGTGAGGATTCCTGCGCTAAAAAGGGAGGCGAGCACAGCAATTTCAGGTGCAGTATGGCTGTTGCAGTGATACAGAGAAAGGACTAGTGACAGGCTGGATTTGTCCATAACAGTAGGCTAAAAACAAGGGGCTGGTGGACGACTTTCACTGCTGAATCACGAGTTCATCCTTACCTGATTGGAACACTGCCTTTTCTAGGACCTGACATTTTCTCCTTCAAGTCCTTTATTTTAGTTGCACTGTAACTCGGTTACTGTGCAGTGGCTGGACTCAGTGCATTACCTTTCAGGAAGAAACATAAATGAATCACAGCTGTTGATGCATTTGAAGATTTGAAAAAAATACTATACCATTCGTTATGTTTGAAATAATTTGTTACCCCGCCTTTGAAATCGACCTATTATTAATGCCTAAAAAGTGAGTCATTTCAATACATTTTAAATTATTTTTTTGTATTCACCATATACAACAACTGCACTGTTTTTTAAATGAAATGCCTATATTATGCATTATAGTGTTTTTCAAAGAGACAGCTCAACAGTCTTCACAAGCATCCTTTTGAACAAAAAAAGTTGTATGACTGCTATGATCACATTGCTGATCACTGATGCTGCTAACAATGGAAAGATTTCTTGTCTCTGAGGTTTATGCAATAACTACTGGATTGCTTTACTTGTATTGGTTGAAAAGCTAGACATGAAATAAACTACTTCTGAGTAAAAAAACAGAAAAATGTCTAGTAAATCACACTGTGATTTATATTTTGTTGCCTGAAGCAACTTGTTATCTGCACCATTTATAGGTCTAGGCATTTTCCCCTTTTCCTGATGAGGGTACCTGTCTAAGCAGTACATGGAGGATAGTGGGAATCTTTCAGAAATCTCCTTCTTCCCAGTGGGTCACAGACAAATCCTGAAAAACATTTAATGCCAAACTTCCTGTAAAGCAATACATGCTGCAAAGGATGGTGCTTTTTTGCCTCAGTCTTCACGGGCAATCTCTCTTCCTACACCTCTCGAGTGGGTGGACTGCAAGGCTGGGACTGGGGCAGCAAAGTCCCTCCCACTGTAGGAGAAGATCAAGTTCGAGACCACCTGAGGGACCTGAACATACAGAAGTCTATGGGACCTGATGAGATGTATCCCAGAGTCCTGAGGGAATTGGCTGATATAGTTGCCATGACACTCTCCATGGTATTTGAAAAGTCACGGCAGTCAGGGGAAGTCCCCGCTGACTGGAAAAAGGGAAAGGTTGCAGGGGAGAAAGGAGGACCCTGGGAAGTACTGACCTGTCAGCCTCACCTCTGCCCGGGTAGATCATGGAAGAGATCCTCCTAGAAGGTATGCTAAGGCACACAGAGGACAGGGAGGTGATTTGAGGCAGCCAGCATGGCTTCACTTAAGGGCAAGTCCTGTCTGACCAACCTACTGGCCTTCTGTGATGGCGTGACTCCATCAGTGGACAAGGGAAGAGCTACAGATGTTGTCTGTCTGGACTCCTGTAAGGCCTTTGACACAATCCCCCACAACATTCTTCTCTTAAAATTGGACAGATATGCATTTGAAGGGTGGACAGTTTGATGGATGAGGAATTGGTTGAATGGTCGCATCCAGAAGGTAGTGGTCAACGGCTCAATGTCCAGATGGATATCGGTCACAAGTGATGTCCCTCAGGGGTCCGTATGAGGTCCAGTACTGTTCAGTACTTTCATCAATGACATAGACAGTGGGATCAAATGCAATCTCAGCAAGTTTGCAGACCACACCAAGCTGAGTGGTGCAGTTGACACACCTGCGGGATGCGATGCCATCCAGAGGGACCTGGACAAGCTTGAGAAATGGGCCCATGTGAACCTCATGAGGTTCAACAAGGGCACGTGCAGGAAGTCCTGCTTATGTGTGCTGGGGCAACCCCCGGTATCAATACAGGCTGGGGGATGAAGGGATTCAAAGCAGCCCTGAGGAGAAGGACTTGGGGGTACTGGTGGATGAAAAGCTGGACATGAGCCAGCAATGTGCACTTGCAGCCCAGAAATCCAACTGTACCCAGGCTGCATCAACAGAAGCGTGGCCAGCAGGTCGAGGGAGGTGATTCTGCCCCTTTACTCTGCTCTCGTTGAGACCCACCTGGCGTATTGCATCCAGCTCTGGAGCCCTCAGCACAGGAAACACATGGACCTGTTTAAGTGAGTCCAGAGGAGGACCACAAAAATGATCAGAGGGCTGGAGCACCTCTCCCGTGAGGACAGGCTGAGAGAGTTGGGGTTGTTCAAGCTGGAGAAGAGAAGGCTCCGGGGAGACCTTATAGTGGCCTTTCAGTACTTAAAGGGGGCTTATACGAAAGATGAGGACAAAGGTTTTAGCAGAGCCTGCTGTGATAGGACAAGGGGTTTTAAACCAAAAAAGGGTAGATTCAGACTAGATACAAGGAAGAAATTTTTTACTCCAAGGGTGGTCAAACAGTGGAACAGGTTGCTCAGAAAGGTGGTAGATGCCCCGTCCCTGGAAACATTCAAGGTCAGGTTGGATGGGGCTCTGAGTAGCCTGATGTAGTTGAAGATGTTCCTGCTCATTGCAGGTGGGTTGGACTAGATGACCTTTAAAGGTCCCCTCCTACCCAAATTATTCTATGATTCTAAACCAGCTTTATTTTTTTTTTTAAGTCAATAAATAATTTACTTAGCAGCTGCACAAGCCACGCATATATAATTTGGCTGTCCCTTGATTTAAATTATGATAATAATGATAATTTAGTTACTATTGCCAAAATATGTGCTAATCTGTTGGATTAACACTGTAATACTCGCATTAACATATCATCTTGTTCTTGTAAAAGTGCCTTTCACTTGAGAAACTCTAAATACTTTGCACATTGAGCATTACTGCTACTAGATTCTGCATGGAAAATGGAAGTTCTGTAGAACTTGTTTCTAGAGCTTAAAAATAATGAGAATTTGACCTGCAAATCACTCTGAAAATAACACACTTTAGTTCCTAATGCACTTAGGAAAGAGAAGGGTATCTCGATTTATGGTATTCTTATCATTACACTATATTTCCATCTTAAGCAGAATTAAAGAAAAATACCAGCACAGCTTGGTAATTTAATGCCATTATGTCATTTTTTGGTAGTTTAGAATTTAAGTCACAGTCTAGACGACAAATAAAAATGAGATTGTGAGCCTTAACTCCTAGGTGAGTATAATACAAAACTATCAGACAATTTTGTAGGCCATGCAATTGCTGTTCATGTAAAATTGCACTATATTCATTGGAAAAAATCTGTGACCATAAGGCTAATTATTAACTTCTATGTTCATTTAATTCACAAGTCTTTAAAAAGATAAAAAGTGGGGTCCAGTTCTTTAAGATGGAACCAGATAGGGCTATAAATTGCCTGTAACATTAACTTCCTGCAAGAATTCTCTGCTTGATAAGATATAAAAGAAAATTACCGTATTCTTTCTCCCCTGAAGTCTAATTCAAATTATTTTAAAACTAGTTTAACTTCTGACAGCTGAAATGCATACATTAGCTAGCTAGAGCCATCTGCAAGGCAAACACACTCTTACTTCATATGCTTCTAATTGGAGTGAGTTGTCTTTCAGGCACCATCAGATGCCATGCTGTGACTGATAACGAATTCTGAAATCATGTACATTCCCAAGGATTTATAATCTGCATGGATTAAGTACAGGTTTTTGTGAATTTCAGTTATTTTCACACTTTGATTGTAAGTCTAAACAATATTTCTTGAGTAGCACCCTAATTATATGAAGAGTTAATACTCCCAAAACAGCGATTATTTTAGGGGGATTGGGATTACACAGTATTCATTAAAGTATTATTTTTCACTCTTCATTGAACAGGATCATCACCTAGATTTTTATGTCAATATGTAGCATCCTTTATTTTATGTAGGTAATACAGTGAGGCTACATGAGATTCGCCTTCTGAATTTCATTCTCCAGCTCAGAAACAGTGGAGTACATTATATGATTAGCATTTTAATACTATTTTTTTTTTTTACAACAGAGTAAAAAGGATTTAAAATAATTAATTTTTAATGCTTGTATCATTATCAAGCGACTTACCATGATCTTTTTATTGGTGGCATTTACTTTTTCTGCTTCGTCGTCTTGTTTGAGGATAAAAGATTAGATGTAGAGTATGTTTTAAGTGATTGCCTGATTACATTTTAACACCTTACCAGAAATGTAGAAATATTTTAACGAAATGCTGAAAACGTTTGATGGAAAATGAAATAGGTTAAGTTAAAATGATATCGAGTGAAAAGTCAGGACATAATTACTGCAGTTTTCTCATCCTAAAACCAAACTGCAAATTTAAATAAGACATCACTAATACAGTATCATAGTGATATGTATTACTTGTATAACATCAATCTAGAAATCATGGGAACAGTTTAATTTCACTTGTAAATTAATATTGAGATGTCCAGGGCATGAAGCTGAAGGAGTCTTTCCAAATTTTGTAAACTAGATGGGACATTAAAAAACAATGGCTGAGGGAAGGCAGCACTGCTGACGGGTGCCAGAGGAGTATCTGGTTAGGATACGTTGTAGTACTGAGGTCTAGAATAGTCTTCAAGCTCAAAACCTACCAAGTTAAGCACAGGATACTGACTGCTGCTACAATACTGAAGGAAGTGCTAACAGATACATTTGAAATGTCAAAGAATCCCATGGGGATTTTTTCAGCAGCAACATTTTTCATGTACGATGAGCAACCTCAAATGAAGGAGCATGCTTTCCTGCCCAAGGATTAATGTGTAAAGGCCTTATGCCTCTGAGAGCCCTTGGGAAACCAGGTCCAGGCAGGCTGAGGCGGGACCTCGAGGGCTTTCATCTCCACAGATACAATGAGCAAATAGGTCCATAAGCCAATTTGCTGTTCCTGTTCTCATTTCCTACCAGCCTCGAAAAAGCTGAGGGAATAATCAGCTTGTTTTCCAGTAAGTGGTCAGTGAAATAGCTTTGTGCTCTTGACACCGATCTTCCTTGTTCTAGGCCAGGCTGAAAGGCGCCCAATACCTGCCACTGCTACCCAGTACTGCTACCCAGTACCTCCCTGGCAGCGGCTGCTTTGCTGTCCTTTGCTTATCTGCAAGACCCAAACATGCTCTGGCTCCTGGAATCCCTTATAGAGAACTACAGAGAACTTGGACCCAGAAGTCACTTTGAAAAGATCATGAGGTTTTGTTTATATCTAGCGCTACAAAGTGTTTCATGCGCTTCTTTGGCAGGGTGTATGTTTTCCTTCTGTTTATGTTATGTTTGCCACAATTTTCATTAAAGGCTGAAAAATAAATTAGGTCACAGATTCTTACCTGGGTATAAGTTCAGCATTTCAGGGGGGTATGTCATGCCTCAGCACGTCAACTGATTGAAGTGCAAGAGCAGCCCCAAAGGGCAAAAATTAATGAAAAATTACAGCACATCATCTTCCCTCCTTTGGGTAGAATTCAGCAGTCACGGATCAAGCAAATGACCTCAAGAAAAGTGGTAATATTCACGAATATTTTGATGAAGAAGAAAAGGGAAAGCAACGTCTGCCATCAGATGCCCTGGTTAATTCCCAAGGTCTTGCATGGGCCACCTGTGCATTAGAGGACAAAAGTTGGCCCTAAAGTGCCAGTGGAGACGGTGTATCCGAAGATGCAGAGAGCTCCCTGTGCAGCATTCAAAGGGCAAGGAAAACCATTTGGTCTAATACATAACTCTGTCCTTCTGAGAGCTTTTCCTTGAGAAGTGAGCCCTGGGCTTTTTGTTCTACAGTGTCAATCTGACTTGCCCAGAAGTATTCCTCAGATCAAATGTGTCGGCTTGTTCAGAATATTGTCCCTAGTGTGTATCAGAGACGAAGTTTGTCCTGTAGGATCTGTCTGTAGTAATTCTAGTGAAACCACAATATGGAATTACACATACCTTCAGTCTTCTTTTAGGAACTTTTGGTTTTTTCTTAAGAAATCACTCTGTAAAAATATAATCAAGCGAAAAGTGAAATTTCCTAAATTAAACATTACATTTTACAGTTAAACTTTCAAAGCATAACACTGGGGAGTACTTTCAAATAGGATTATGTTTTAATGCCTTACCGGAAATGTAGAATTATTTCAATGAAAGAAAATGTTCAATGGAACATGAAACAGATTATTATTAAGTTATTTTTAACTTAACTTATTTTAAGCTAAGTTATTTTATTAAGTTAATTTTGACAGATGTATTTTCCAGGATTACGTCACAGCAACAAAGAAATCCTAACATGTCTAAGACACTGGAGGTTTAGTTTACTTTCACTCATAGGGTAATCAAATGTAATTAAATATAAAATTTGAACTTGATTGTGCCACAAGAACTTCTGAAAACTCATTGCAGAAATTCCATCAGAATATCTGCTCCAGTAATGGATACCGTTTGTAAAACAAAAATCCAGTTGCCTGTATATATGAGAAATGAGGTCTTTACAATGATGGCTCCCATTGATTCGGCTGGGATCTGGATTGCTGCTAAAGTCCATCATAAATAGGTGTATTTAAAGTTTATTGAGCTTTGGATCCCAACACAAGAAATCCTAAAGAACCTATTTTAGAGGAAGATGATCTTCAGTTCTGTATCAGGTCCCCTTAGAAAGAAGGCTTCAAGTTGGGAATGCCAAACTGAGGCACCCAAAATTAGGAGGCACTTTTTGAAATTTGAATTCAAACCTTCACCTGTAAAAAATCCGATTTTAGACTTTAAAATTTAAATAATAATAAAAAGTTTAAATAATAAATTCTGAATATCTATTTCTGACAGTGAGATGACTCATACTGGAATACAACTTGTTATTCTTTCCTTGGTACTCTTCTGAACTTGACCATTAGAGGACTGCAACAAACACAGCTTTCAATAAGTAGGAGGAAAGATAACCCATTAAAGTTTGAACTGGTACCCAAAGGGAGATTGGTTGCATTGACTCAAGATTGGTTGCAAGACTCACTTTCAGTGAGTGAAAAAAAATTATAATGAGTTCTTCCAAGACAATTACAGATATGTGTAGAAAAAACAGAAACAGACATGAGTGCGGGCCAAGTTCTTCCAGCATTGTACTGCTTTGTGTTAATAAGGGAAACCATGATAAGGGAAACTCAGAACTTTTGTGGTTTATTTGCCCATTATTGAAGGATCCACTTTGTCTAGCCCTCAACATGTTAAGTCTTGTCATATGAGAGATGCTCCGGTCGCTCAATCATCTTAGTGGCCCTTTGCTGGACTTTCTCTAGTAGCTCTGCACCTCTATTGTACAGAGGAGTCCAGAACTGGACATAGCACTCCCAGTGCTGAGTAGAGGGGAAGGATCACCTCCCTTGACCTGCTGGCCACACTCTGCTTAATGCAGCCCAGGATAGCATTAGCCTTCTTGATGCAAGGGTTCATTGCTGGGTCATATTCAACTCGGTGTCCACCAGGACACCCAGGTTCTTTTCTGCAGAGCTGCTTTCCAGCATGTATTGGGGTATGGGGCTGTTCCCAGATGCAAGACTTTGCACTTCTTGTTGAACTGCATGAGGTTCCTTTCAGTCCATTTCTCCAGCCTGTTGAGGTCCCACTGGACGGCAGCACAACCCTCTGGTACATCAGTCACTCCTCCCAGTTTTGTCTGACCCACCATATGATCATTACTGAAGACGATGAACAGGATAGGACCCAGTTTTGACGCCTGGGGTACCACTAGTTACTTGGCTCCAGGTAGACTTTGTGCCACTGATCAAAATCCTCTGAGCTTGGCTGTTCAGCTAGTTTTAAGTCCACCTCACTGTCTGCTATTACTGTCTGTCTTAGCACTTTCTGTTAAATAAAGCGTACCTCTAGGGAGAGCTTATTGTCTTGCTCCATGTCTATCCACCACAGCATATCTTGCCTCCTTTCACAGAATCACAGAATGGTTAGGGTTTGGAAGGGAACTTTGGAGATCATCTAGCCCAGTCTCCCTGCCTCTCTCAGCATCTGCCTGGGTGTGGGGCTGAACACCAGCAGAATGCTCTTGATGTCCTCCTACCTTTGTCTTTTCCATCCACCTGCGACTCCCCTTGTACAGACCTGGAATTCCCCAGAGGGAACTGTGCATTCCACAGTTATGAAGTGGTCAGAATTGCCAAGGACAAAAGATGCTGAAAACACATCCACAAAAGCAACACTACACCCCATCAAGACAATCACTTGTCACGTGATAGCTACAATACCTACTCTTCCTCCCAGAGGCTCATGTTATAAGCACTACTTTTCTCTAAAAATGACAAAATAAACCCCAACTCTGTTTCTTCATCATCTTTTTCCATCTCAGTATCAGTGACGGTTGTAATGCTGTTGTTGACATATAGTAAATATTTCATGTGTGTATGTAGTGTACCAGCAAAGGCTTAACATAGATTTCAGCTTCTGTGGGCAGGCACACAGCTCTGAAAGAATCCGATGTGCTTCACAGCAGCTGCTCCATGTGCAACTGTTGCTTGGGAATTTTTAATTTTTTTAAATTGTGTGAGGGAAGCAAGATCGGTGGACCTTTGGCAGGTAGGAGAGCTAGAAACATACCCACTGCTAGGCAAAAAACTCGTACACTTCAGAGTGTGCACCAAGTCCCTTTGCCTGTCAAGGCCAAACTTGGTCTTGTCCTGGATTTATGCTGCCTTCAACAGTTAATTGGTCTGGATTAACTGCACAAGCACTTAGTCTTCTTCATTATCAGAATGAGTTAAGATCCACACCTTGCCCCAAGATGATTTCTGACAAAAGCTGACCATTTCCTGGAAAGTACTGAAACACATAAAAGGCTGCTGGTATGAAAAGAGTTAATCACAGTAGTAAAAAATTCAACAATCCCTAGCTGCACCCCACGCAGAAACAGAGTAGACTGGTTAACAAACAAGACACTGATTGAAAAAAATATTAAAATTTAATTCCACTGAGTAAAATCTAGTGAAATGACTGCAAAATATTAAAAACAACTCATATTTTATTGCAAAAATTTTAATGCTATTGTAGATAAGAAAGACAAGCTTACAGAGCTGGATCAATTTACCCAGAAAATTGCTTACAAAGGACTTGCTCTTGCTGCCACAGACATCAAAAGTATTTTACAGGCAGACCTCAAGGAAAACCAAATTTGAGGCTTTGAATTGTTACTGTATTTTTATAAAAGTATGTATCTCAAAAAAGCAATAAAGGACAAAAAAAGTGCCTCCACTCTATGCTGTTGGTGTTTTCCGATGGAGGATGTCTCTCAGAGTTGCAGCAGTCTTCATTATGTACATTTGTAATCTTTTAAAACTAATTATCCCCTTCAATTAATAACAACCAATATAAAATAAAACAATATAGCCCAAGAAACACTTCATTGTTTAGGCCTTGAAGAAAGGTTGAGTTACACAGTTAGAAATGCTATACAAGATTGTCACGCCTACTAAATTTAGGAAAATGCAGCCAACCACCAATTCTTGCTGTAAATGTACAAAAGAGGCAATATTACATTGGATTTTTTACTCTCCTTTGTTGCCTTTTTCAGAATAAAACCATGGTAACATGCTATTAAAAATGATGTAAGTAACTCTTTCTTATATAATTAGTTAGTACCTATATTATGTTTCTTATGTCTCAATATATTTTCGATTATTTACTTAGGGATATTGCTTTAGCAGATATCCTAGTTAAATAATTTTAAATTACATTATTACTGAAATTTCAGACTATGTCAGCTAATTTAAAGTAATTTTTCGTGACATCTTTTTATTTTAGTATGTTCTGGTAGAAGCAATTTTGGCTTAACAGGTGAATTAGTCCCTCTCTTTGCTGAGATAGGAGCAGTAAATTCTTAAGATTAGAGAGACAAACAAGAATTGCAGTTAGAATCCCCGTCCTGGCATAGATGAGAAAAATGTTTTAAATTATTGACCATAACACATCTGCATGTAGTAAAACATAAGCCTATGACCTAGCTTTTAAAAGACTTCTTTGTATCAACAGAAAGACAGAAATTCACGAAGTGCTTTACTAAAACCTTAAAGCTTTTAAAACGTTATACCTAATGCCACTAGCAATAGAACCAATCACCTTTACGTAGAGACAAAGTAACTAGATATACTCTAATTACAGAAAATGCATTTCTGTCACAACTATGACTACGTGGTGATGGTGAATTTCAGTTATTATATCCCCTTAAATTTGCATATATTAAAAAAAGATGGCAAAAGTTATTTAGTCCAATCAGTGTAGTTAGACTAATTGTAATTTTTAATTTACACATATATTCTCAAAGAGATTATTTTACGCAGCCTGTAAGAAAACCAAATATTAGTAGCTGATTTACTGCTGTTTTTCAGATTAAGTGAAAGTTTCTGGTCTTGATCACCTTATAGCCTATAAGAGACTGATGGTTCTGGCCCTGCTCCAGTAAAGATGCAGAAGCACATGCTTAATAAAACCCCTGAATTCATTCTATTCCATCGCATTGGCAGATGGCACCTTCCACAACACATTTCTCCTTGTTCTCTGCTAGAACAGGGGAGTACACCACCTACTGAAAAACCACAGGTCTCCTACACAAATCCTGATACCAGAGGGACTACATATATATATATATACATATGTACTCACATGCTTTTCTAGATGAAACCACAATGTACTTGCAGGGTCATGCCCTTAGAAACAAAAACTTCCTTGTACCTTCCTGAAAAGTAAGACCCTGAACTACCTTGTACCATTCTTCGGCACCTGATTCCCGCAATAGTTTCTGATACCTATTTTGTAATTTAAGAGATGCTCTTTCACTTTCATTTGAAAATGTGTAAAGCAGCAAGTATGGAATGACTGCTGAACTGGCTGCAGTTTGGTACTGTAGCTCAGCAGTCTATATATAGGGTAACTATAAAGTGCTTTAGAATTGTTTCATATGAAAGGTGCAAATAAATACCGGGTCCTCATACGTGATCTCCCTGGAGACACATAGTCCTGGTGAGCCCACGCTTGAGAGTATCCTAAAATTGTTACAGCAATTTAATAATGATACTGACTTCTTACACTGGAGAATGCTTCTTTCTCCAGTATTTACTGGGGTTAGTGTCTCAGCAACATAGCCAGCAGGCCTGCTGCTTGCCCTTCATTAGCTGTCTTGCTGGATCCAAACACACTCATCTGGATGGGTAAAGGTACAGTGCTACTCTGGGAATCTGCACAAAAACGGTCCTTTAATGTGCAGAACTTGGGGTTGTTACTTGATTCCTTCTGATTGCCATTTGCTGAAAAGATGAACTGTCAGCACACTGTGCAGTATCGCTTCTCTTTTTGGTTAATAGGCTCAAAATTTCAGGCACTGAGTACAGCCCATCTCCACAGTAGAATGCTGACAGGTCTATCAATTGTCAAATTTTCCAGGATTTGGATTAAAACATTCAAATAGCTCTAATGAATGCCGATACGATACGTGGTGCAGCACTGCAGTGCTTATAATCTTCTGTTCCCAAAAGATCTGACTGTAAATGGGAAGCATCTTTATTGCTTTTATGTATGAGGAATTGAAGCACCAATGACTGAGCAAAGTGTGTCAACATAGAGTCAAACCCCAAAATGACTCTACAGATCATATTCTGTTGTAGAACACAGAAATCCCCTATGAACAAGCAGTATTCTACTGTTAATTCTATTCAGTTAATTCTACACAGTAATTATTTTATACATTGGAGGTGAACCCTGTTCCCACCAAAATCAAGGCTCAACTCCCACTGAATGAAGTATGATCTGGATTTCACATATCTGGAACCAAACTCAAGTACTTTGTCACACATAGCAGAGGTATCAAATAGCCTCACAGCATGCTTGATAACAATGCATTGTCTATAACAATGCATTGTCTATTCCAATTCTGAACGATAAAAACACAATGTCAGTTTGCCTTCTTCAAGTTTTTTCTATTCACGTTATTGTCGTTCACAAGACTGATGTTCTCCTTAACTGTAATTACTACAGACTAAAAAGGGAAAAAGAAGTAACAAAGAAAACAGAACACAATGAATCCTATTACCCAGTTGACTGAATAAATGTAGATTATCACCATGTCCATATCAAACCGCCACCCACGGCTATCATCCTCAAAGTCCATGTAGTCCATCCTATGAGCGGCATGTGGGAAATGCCTCCTTGTTACAGTATCTGAGCGTCTTTGAAAACCTGCAGAAAAACAGAGTAGGAGACAGAAATCTTTACAAAAGCAACCAGACTGAGTTAAAAAAAAAAAAAAAGTTAAAAAAAAAAGTTTAACTCTCCTTCCCCTAGTTATTTACAGGACAAATGGAAGCAGGAAATCTCACACCTCACTGCCAGGTTTCCTCGCTTCGTTGGACAAGAAGCTCTCTGTGGACTTGATTTTGAAAGATTTAAAAAGTAACTCTGCCTCCCATGTCTGGAAAATAATATGTTTATTTGTTTGGATTTGGCACTCTCTACTATAGGAAAGTAATGCTATCTGCTTAGGTTATCCAGACCTATGAACAGCTCTCTTTTGCTGCCTTCCACTGAACTTGATTCAGTGATCTAGAACTGAAAGGCTGCATATACTGCAATTAATCTCTTGAGTAACTAATCTCTGGATTCCCTAAGTCTATTAATCTGAATTTTTCAGTAAACAAGACACATCCATACGTGTACACATACAGTTCAACAGTGCAAATACATCTGAATTCCTATTTCTAGTATATGAAATTTTTTCAAAACACTCTTCTAAATAAATCCTGCTTGCTTTAATATTAGGTCTCTATATGATACATACCAGGTTAAAATTTGATTTTTAAATTACTGTTTGTATGCTGGTAATACCTTAAAAATATATAGGCAGATGCAAACACAGCCTTTCAAGTGGAAGTAAAAACCCTGTGACTCCAAGAATGGCCTAAGCGTGGGGTCCTGCCAAAAGGTCCTTCCTCTCCATTCCTCCCCTGACCTCCCTATGTAGTATAGGAGCATAGTTCTTGCATATGTCAAGATACGAGGTTAGAGAAGTCTCTGTGCAGCTGTGTTAGACAGCAGGCTGTGCACAGGAAGGTCCGGGAGCTGCAAAGGCAGAAGACCTGTCCCATTCTGATGAAGGACAAGGAGGGAATGCAGTTTTACTGGTCTGGATTTTCATTCTGTTTTCAGGTAACTCCCAATTTTTTATGACGCATTCTTTGATTTTGGAAATCAGGTCTTTGCTGAGCTGTCCAGACACTTCTCTGCACTGACATCATGGTTTTTGGGGTCTCAAGGTGGGTAGGAAGTGTCCCCTTCAGTGGGCACCACCGCACACCAGTTTGTCTCAGCGTGCCTTCCTCAGTTTCAAACTACTACTGTGCTGTCTTCTAGTCCAGCTTAATTAAGCCTCCTTGGAGTTCCTCAGTCCTCTGTTTTTGACTAATACAAATAACGGTGTATAATTGGTGTTCATGTGCCAGTAATTTTCATTTTAACATTCTCAGACCTTATTCAAGATAACTGAGAAATATATTTTTAAAAGTGCCCCAATATAGAACTTTGCTGGAATTTCACTATTTTTCCTTTTCAATGGTGGATATTGACTGTTTCTCTGTATTTTTTTCTCTGAATTAATATTTTGCCCAGAACTTCTACAGCACAATTGTTTCCATGCCTCCCAATGAAAAGTATATTCTCTCTCTGGTATCCTCTTTTAAGATAGTTCATCAGGGACCTTTTGACTCCAAATTACACAGGTAAACTGGTCCTCCCCTATTTGTTTAATGACTGCTTTATTTAGGAATTTAACTAGACTCCTGAGTCACAGAAATTCTTCGTTTCATTATGATATCATTGCATTTCTTTTTACTTCTTATTTTTAAGAAGTTTTTTGATCAGTTTTTCTTGTACAGATACTAAGTTTCTAGATCTGCATACATCAGAATCTCTCTAACATTATTTATCTTATTTTGGAAACTATACATGAAATCTTCATGATAGTTAAGAGAGTGATGATGTTTTATGATGGCTTTGAGTGACTCCAAGTGGGCTAAGATTTGTCCGACAGCTAAATATGCTACACTGACTCTACAAAAAAAGAAGTAAAAAATTCCAAGGATTTACTTTTAAAGATTTTTAGATTACAATACCACAAAATTCTATGCAAGTGCATGAGCTAAACATCTGCTTAAAGATGCTGAAGATCTGTTTAAAGTATGATATGGACTTCCTTGTTCTTTATGTTATGCTTTAGATTATGTTAATTTAAAATTTTGTTAATTTAAAACACTATCTTTGATTACTGAAAAATAACATTAGTAATTCAGTAACAAAATTCTTAAAAATATTAGTCTTCTTCAAGCATCTTTCTGACAAGATGTAACTTACTTGAAAAATGCCCACTTAAAAACTTACCTCAGTTTCAAACCTGTATCTTTCTTCATTTCTTTTCTAACACTTTATAAACATTATTGTCAAACAGAAACCTAAATCTATGCTGTTATATTCTACTTTTTAAAATGTAATTTTCAAGTGGCATAAAGTTTTATCGCTAGTGCTGTATCATTTGCCTTGCCTTTTAAACATGAATTTTAGTGTATATTATCCACTCTGGAGGGTCTTAGTGAAGACTGCTACCTGTGCTTTCTTTTTATTTATTTCTACACTTAAAGTAAATATAACACAAAATGCTAGAGGCTGGTTTTGAAGCAACAGGAATAATCAAGAAATTTTGCAAACATGTAGTTACATTAGTTTTAACTTGTTAGTCCTTGTCTTCTAGAGGATTTGGGCAAATATTATCCTTGATTTGTACATCTGTGCAGCTCACCTTAAGCAAACCTGCACTGAATTTATCACATATTAGACTTTGTAATGTAATCATTCCACATTCAAGAACAGCAGTTTCAGTATAGGAAATGGGCTATTCTCTAATTGGTCTTCCTATAGAAACCCACAGAAAAATTGTTGGTGCTGTATTAAAGGTAAGTATACAATCACGAACTGCTTACTATACACCATGTGTAATCCTTGTGGCTTCCCTGAGTGTAGTAAAGCTATTGAAAGTTGACAGCCAGTTTTGTGGAATAGATTTCAATTCCATTGCTGAAATAGTCTCTTTTCAACCATCTGCATATTGATTAAGCTTCAGCTGAAGTTGTCAATAGTACAACTATTACGTAAAATGAATCCTAGGACTTAACAGAGACTAACAAAGAATGAGAACTGTTTCTTTTCCCTGAAGTATATTACCAAATAAACTTGCATACAGTACTGAAACCAAGGATCAGATTTAGAAGCCCTCCATAATCATGCACTAAGTTTTACTGCAGACTCTATGATCTGTACTGTGACTACTGTCGTTGGAAAATTCTGACATGAAAAGTACCTTCAGATGTCTATCTTTCCAGCTAGAGTGGGAATAAGCCATGTCTCTGCATCTGATTCTAGCCATCTGCAGATAAAAACTCAGAGCTGTAGGGTTCCTCAAAAACTGTACTGCAATATGGAGTAGGGGTTTGAATTATGAAACAGAAAAGCTGAGGGAGCTTCAAATCACATCTAATGTATTTGCTTCTTTTTTTAAAAGAAATCCTATTTTATCTGATGAATATAGTCCCTAAATAATTTCTACACAGGCATATATTTGTTAAAACATGTATTTTACTAAACTTTTTTGTGCATGCCGGTGTTGCTATACGCTGAACAAGAACTTCCACCCAAATCATATGAATATGCATGCACAGTGCCAGTGGAGTCTGGCAGACTGTTAGTGGAAACCTGCTACTAGATAACAAAAACAATGTTGTGTGCAGATCACACTTTTGTACCGACCAGAGCATGGAAATCAAAAAGGACTTTCACCAGAGCATCAGTAGACACATCTGTTGCATGTGTACCTGCCAAAGTTTTTGCAAGCTCCTGTTGAGGTACTAGGAGTACTCAAAATAAGACTACAAACAATTTAAAATATTATTCCAATTTTTTAAATTGACTGACCTCATTTTGCTATAACTAAAGAATATAAGATATGAGATGGGACATTTTACTTTATAAGTGTGCTGAAATGAGTAATATGCAAGCTGAAATAACCATTTACATTACAAGTGCTCATGTAAAAATTAAATTACCTAAGAACAAGTGTTCTTAGGTAATCAGATGTACCAAGGTCACTTTGACGCAGTCTCTTCTTTCTGATCATGAGCTGCAACAGACAGATAGAGCTATTGAAAGACGGTAAGAAAAAAGGCAAGTACAGACTGACACCTTCACATATGTGCCCTTTCAACAACCAGCAGCTTAGGACACCAGTGCTTTGGAAGCTGTGCTCAGAACAATGTGTTAAAACAGCATTTCTTTCCTTGCATGTGTTTGTGCACACTTTTGAACCAGAACCCACATTGCCTCCACTTACTGCGCTTTGTGTCCCTTGGTGGAGTAGTCTTAGAGCAAATAAATTGATTTCCTTTCAGGTGAAACTAAACCAGAAGATGAGCTCCAAGAGCTCTGATGTGTTCCCATAATATGCTTCAGCCACTAATGGGCACTGAGCCCTTGAGATTGGAAGTTGCCCCTGTTCCCTAAAATGCAAATGTTGACATCTGGCCCACAGCGCCAATTGTTTCGCCTTATCTGTTATGGCTGATATAATTGCTAATGCAAGAATGCTTCTGAGAGACAGTGAACAACCTTTCCTAAAACGTCTTTATGCCATTCATAATTTTACAGACCTCTTGTATCTGTCTTCTGTAATATCCTTTCCAAACAAAAAAACTTTTAAATTTCTTTTGTATGGAAAATCTTCCATACTTCAGATCATCCTTTCTGCAATATGCTTCACCCTGCTTTATCCTTCTTTGAGATAATGTAATCTAAAATTTTATGCAAAATTGGACAATTTGACATAATGGTTTCAGTTTTGTTATGATCCTAATAATTCCTTCGTACCTTTTTACTATGACTGTGCATGGAATATTTTCATAAAACTAATGACTGTAATACCCAGATCTCTTTTCTTAAGTGGCAATAGCTAATTTACAGCTCATCATAGTGAATATTATGTATTACGGAGGTTGCATAGCTTCTGTGGGCAACTGCTCCACCACTTGACTGTTCTCCCAGTGAAAGTGTTTTTCTTACTTGCAGTCTGAACCTCTTATCCATCGTTGCTCATCCTCCTGCCACACACCACTGTGAAGAGCTGAAGTCCTCTTGGTGGTCTCCTGATAGGTATGGTGAGGCTGCCTGGAGATCCTCCCCAAAGCCTTCCCTTCTGCAGACTGAACAAGCCAGTTCTCTCAGCCTCTCCTCACAGGTCAGGTGCTCCAGGCCCCTGAGCGTCCTGATGTCCCTTTGCTAAACCTGCCCCAATTTACTGCTGTCTTTCCTATATTGAGGGGGGAAACACGACAAAATTGCAGTATTTCAGATGTGGTCTGCTGAGTAGCAGGGGATAAAAACTTCCCTCATCTACTGCTGTTCACTTATGCTCCTGTTCATAAAGCCAAGGATGTTGTTGGCCGCCTTTGCTGCCAGAGCAGACTGCCAGCTCACACACAGCTTGCTCTCCATCAGGACGCTCAGGTCCTTTCCAGAGAGCTGCTGCCCAGGCTGTCAGTGCCCAACCTGTCTCATTGCCAGGGGCTCTTACTTCCCAGGTGCAGGACTCAGCATTTGTTCTTGCTGAATTTCACAAGGTTCCTTTCAGCACGTTTCTCCAGCCTGTCTAGGTCTCTCTGAACAGCAGCCCTGATGCTGAGTCTAACAACCTGTCCTCCAATTTGTTATCCTCTGCAGACCTGATGAGAGTGCATTCTGTTACCTCCTTGAGGTTGCTGATCAAGAGAACTGTTAGCTTTCAAGTTCGTATTTACTATGATCAGTGAACTGAATAATTTAGTATCACTAATAAACTTTATCAGCTGTATATGTATCACTTTTCCAATTGAATGTTCTGAACTACACAGACTGCTGTGGGATTCCAACAACAATCCAATGTAGTTTGCTAGATGCTCTTTCACATCATATTTTCCATCTTCTACCTTGGTATGGTTTTCTTTGTATGTTCCCTGTTGAAAGGGACTTTATCTGCCAAAGCACCTGCTTCACTGTTTCAGTGCATTTCTCCAGCCTGTCTTGGTCTCTCTGAATAGCAGACCTGCCACTGAGTCTATGAACCAGTCCTCCAATTTGTTGTCATCTGCAGAACTGACGACAGCATGGAGAAATGGGCCAAAAATTCCCAGCATTCTATACTTTTTTCAAGGATACAGTATTTTTATACTGCTTTCACAAATGAGGTATCATGCCAAACTTCTTGCATAAACACCAGCCTTCTCCCATATCCACATCAGGTGGCATCATATTCTGCTTATACTAATATAATACCTAAATTGCAAGATTTGTTAGTTAAAATGGGCTATGAGATCTTTATTTCAACAAATAAAAAAGCATATATTGCTAGAGAGGTTTATGAGAGGATGGCATTTATCTTGTGTGAATGCCTGCAAGCATGCCCCATTGACTCCCAATCTCACGTCCCAAGCTCTAACTCAGTCTCAAGCCCTCCACCAAGCACAAGTCCCCAAAGGATCCAGTTCCTTTCCCAAACCAAGGCCACTCAACCCAATCTCATCCTTCTCAGACCCAGAATTCTAGCTTTTCTCCTTCTGCTGCATGAAAAGCTTGAATCTCCTTACCCTCCTGCCTCATATATTTCAGTTCCATGCACCTATTGTCTCAGAAGCAAAAATCTCATTTTTTTGTAGAGATAGCCCTCAAATTCCAAACTCCTCTTGCCCCAGGAGGCACAACAGAATCTCCAGCTTTCCTATGCTAAAACATCTACCACCACCTTTCAATGCCTTTCTCACTGCAAAGTCCAAACATCTTTCCAAACCTCCCTCGCTATCCTATTCCTACCTTCCTCTCACTTTCTCTCCGATCTCTTTGAATATTTCTCTGCTCTTGCCCTTCTGATTTCACCCATGGGCTCCTACTGGTGGCCAGCACCTTACATCCATGTGTGACTAAATTTACATGATGGCCTAAACAACTCTCCATTACTGTGCCATCCCCAAAATCCAAGTCCTACTTTCTGCTAGCAGTTGGGCTTTAGAAAACCTGGATGTTAGTTTGAATTCTAAGATATAAATATAGAGCCTCTGCCATATGTTAACAAGGACATTCTGATTATTAAGTAAATAACCAAATAAAAATGAGTGAAGGCAGTTACCTCTTCCTGTTTTAAACTATTAATTCATCTTTACCAATTAAAACATAAACCATAAAGCTAGCTAGTATATCTTATAATAGAATAGGTTACTGGAAAAGAAGAAAAGAGAAAGCTTTAAAAATGAATGACAAAATAAATAAAGTCACATTAAATGCATGCATACACGTTTTACACTGAGTATTTTGCATAACTAAAAGTTTGCTAATTTATTAAATATGAAATCTATTTACCAATTTTATGAAAAATATTCAATGGCTACTGTGCCCAGTCCCTCTGATAAATTCAAAGCAAAACTAGAACAACTTGTGTTTTCTATCTTGGGCTGTTTATTTCCCTGGAAATAAATGAATCAAGAAGCAAGAGGACTGTGGGAGGACAGAACAAGCTTAGAAAACATATTCTGTCCAAACATTTGTGATTATTCTATAATTATCAATACTCACAAATACAAGCTAATTGGCTAGTTTAAGTGCTAGGATGCACATTAAAGCAAGAGAAATTAATCTCACATTTCACAATGTAAAAATCATTTGACCGCGGAAACCATGAAGGAATTTTGATAGCCAGTCTGCAAGAAGATTTTTTTTTAGGTAACCAAGTGAATTATTTGTTTGCTTTTTCTTTCTTCCCCTAAACCATAACACACTAAGTACCAAACAGGCAGGACATCATAGAACAGCTTTTTAAAATGATTTATAGCAAAACCTACTCTCCTACTTTAAAACCACTTGACTTCAAAATTCAATTAAGGGTGATGAAATAAAAATATTATACAGATGAAGTAAAAATAATATACAGTAATTGAAATGCATGTCCTTTTTTTTCAGGGTGTAAACTAGACCTGTGAACAAATGAAACATTTGCTTTTTAACTGCCCTCCCCTTCACCATACCTGTTCTGACTGCAATCCACAGTCTTGATGACTGATACCAAGAAATGACACTGCTTGGTCTCCCCATGAGATCATGTCATGGATCTAAATGGACAGTTGGCATACATTCTAGACCATAAAATGTTTTCCTTTAATTTTAAAGGTAAGTTTTTTAAAGGTAAGTTTTTGACATTGATGACATACATATTATAGTTACGGTAATTTTCATCCATTTGCCTTTAAGATGGGGATTTGTAATCACTTTTGTTCACATTTGCATGTAGATAAACTTAACAGTGAATTTAACTTGTGGACAACTTTTCTTCTTGCCATGACAGTGCAGAAAATGAAAGTCAGGGAATCTCAAAAAGCAACCTGAAGTATCTAACTTTCCATGGCATGTGCCCCAATGATCTATATGAAAAAATAATTTTAAAAAGTATTCAGAATATTCTGTCTCTATGAATTTTCTTATTAATTTTTTTATTTATTTTCCATTTCTCTTCCACTGTCTCTTCACTAAATCTTGAACTATGTTCATCAACACCCTCTTCTGTTGTTCCTACTTTCTACCACTGAACATTTCTAAAAGTCATGTTGCAAGTTTATATTTTCTTTATATTTGTCATCTCCCCAGCTGATCAAATACTGTATTTCAGCTGTTAGCAACACTTGCTAAATTATCATCATAAGACCCTTCACCCTTTTGTACCATATTGCTGTAATGGCATCAGCTCCCTGTAGTTTTATTCTTCCCTATGACTCCTGCCTAACTACTTACATCCCTTCAGGCTCCATTTGTTCGGACTGCTACTGTACAAAATACGTAGAGGCAAAAGCTATTGATACTTATAGGTAGGCTTAATATAATAGCTCAAGATGACTGAGTAAGTATAAAATAGCATTAAAAAGGATTTCATAACGATGCTTGTCTCTAGTGTGAATGCTACTTCATATAGTGCTCAATTCTCTTTAGATGATTATTTCTTGACTTGCATGATTACTATATTGTGTTAAAAAAATATTAATTTAGTACTAAAGATCATTTAACAAAAACTGCAGAGTTTTGTTATACACTGCTGCCTACAGGCCTTTCAGTGCTTAAGGCTTTGATGTTTTAAGACAATTTTAGTGGAACACCGCAA
Source organism: Dromas ardeola (assembly GCA_013398915.1). Lineage (NCBI taxonomy): Eukaryota > Metazoa > Chordata > Aves > Charadriiformes > Dromadidae > Dromas > Dromas ardeola. The sequence goes on along the minus strand of VYZM01008074.1, from coordinate 61,538 downwards.
GATAACAGCAATGCAAACAGTTTCTTAAAACCACTTACTTAAAACTAGCACCATGAATTGTCTCTACTTGTCTTAAGACAGGGTCAGTCTGACAGCAAAGGTCAGAGGGAAAACACAAGACAGGCATGCCAGGGCCTCACCACACCTCTCTGTAAGACAAGGCCGTGCGTATCTACACAAAGCATTTAGTTTATTTGCAAATCTAGCTGTCTGGCAAGATGCCTCCCTTAATTCCTCCAGAGAAACTGGTGAATGACCTATCTTGGAGCCATGATGCCATTGTCTTTGAAAAAATTCATATTCGGCTTTAGCTAATGGCAACCCCAAATATTCCTACTTCCCCTCTGAGCAAAATACTAATTCCTCCAGAGAATGAAAAATACAAAGCACAAGACCATATCTTGAGAAAGGTGGCATAGTTTTTCTGAACTGAAAGTTTTCTGATGCTGACAGTACTTAACCAGTTTTTAGGAAGATGACCAAGGTTCTACAGAAAGAGCTGTCTGAAAAGCCTTCATATACGTTCAACAGAAAAGTAAAAATAAATTTTCACAAAGAAAAGTTACTTAAAGGTTATCGAGAAAGAAGCTATTTAAAATTAAAAAAATATGTTTATGAACTGTAAAAAAATCTGTCCTTTATCCTTCATTAAATGTGTAATTGTGGTGACTTTTTCTGATGCCATTTCAAACACCCATCTTTATCTACTCAGCTCAGATATTCACCAAAAGTCTCCTGACTTTACTTTGCGCTTTGCCCATCTCTTGCTCCTTTGAGAAGGTATGCTTAATCTGGTTCTGGTCTAATAAAAATATGATCACCTTTACTTGTTCATTATTCTCACACGTCACCTTGAGTGCTTTCAGGCTTCCTTCAGGCTTCCTCTTTTGTCCTCATCAAATTCAAATTTCAGCTTTGTTTTCACTTTTAGGGATCTCCAAAACTCTGCCTTGCCCAAAAAATGTTGCCTCACTTTTTGTAATTATGCTATGCAAGTACCATACTCCTCCAAAAATCCTAGCAGTTCATGCCCAAATTTTGGAATGGCATGGATCTGTCTGTGTCACTGGTATGAAGCAGAAATCGCAGGCATGTTAGGAAGCAGAAACAATGTACATGTACGTTCATCCTGCTTTCTTCTCTATTAACTCATTGATAGTTATGAAGCCAACTGATCTCTCTACAATCCATTCTCAGCCAAAAATACTTTGTTATTCTTACAGTAAATGGTATTTCTATGAAGCATTGAATCAAATGACTGAACATCAGGCAAACTTAACTTTCAAGGTAAGATGTGTTTACACCAGCAGAGTTGAGACTTTTCAGGGGCTACTTCAGTACAAACTGCTCTCCTATGCAGTGCATTTCAGTGCTAAGTGGATTGTGGAATTGTGCTGGGGAAGCGCGTCTGACAAAATGTCTACTAAACATAATTAGTTCATAGATAATTAGGAAAATAACCAATTTTACTGGTCATTGCTCAGTGGCCATGATCTATCTTTTTGCCATTCTAGTTGGCATAGCCGGCAAGGATCATTCCCCATTACCACTAAAACGCATAGAAAGATACTTGATAATTCCTGCCAGTGACAAAGACAGAAGGTATCTTTGCTTCCACTTGTTCACAAAGACCCGTCGTAACTTGAACTACTGTCTGCAGAATCTTACACAAAACATAAAAAATTAAGACCAAGAGATATTTTAGGCTCTAAACAGATTCTGTGATGAATGACTACCACTTCAAAAAGCTAGTAATTCAAAGTTTACCTAGGGTGGTTTAACTACGATTATGTATTGTTCTCAATTGTCTTTAGAGGGCAAATAATAAATATTTATGTAATCTTATTTGATAAATACATAAAATCTTTTTACGATAGCTAAGTTAAAATTGTAATGTAAGACATGACAGTCATCAAATTGTAGGATATTTCATAAGGACAGGTACACAAAGAGTAGACTAAAGGTCTTCCTACCCTATCATTCTTTCTCTGACAAGGTCAAACAATGAGGAATTGGTGAATGGCAAGGAAAGAACATAAGAACAGGGCAAGCATATTGCAATACTTTCCTGGTGTTCTCTCTCAGCTCCCAGGGACCCCAAGAATCCCAAGGATCTTTGCAGGCATATGTGGTCTCTTTGAGTTTAATATACTTTACTCCATTTTTCTTCCAAGAATCTGCTTTTATTTGAACCCATGCTCTGGGGTAATGACAATTTTATTTTATGTCCTTTAGTTCTTTTATTATGAGACAGTGAGTAACAGCAGCCCATTCACTTTTACCATGCCTCTCATGATTTTAATTACCTCTATCACCTTTACCTCTTTAGTCACCTCTTGTTTTGGCTGAAGTATTCTAGCCTATTTGCATATTCCTCATCAGGAAGTAATTTAAAACTGACATTCTTATTTATCTTCTCTGTACCCTTCCAGTTTACTACCTCCATTTGCACTGAAAGGAAAAAAATGTAAACACTGCTGAAGACCACTCAGTACCAAGAGTCTTCTGCCACTTCTTGCACTTGGCTTTCATTTTTATTATACTGAATATTTCAGTACTGTAAACAAATGTTATCACCTCCATTTCTAGTAACAAATATGCTGGATAGTACAAACTGTACCATATACCCATCTAGGACCAGACTGCTAATGTCCGTCTGGTGAGAAAAATGAATCATTTATTTCCACCCTTTGTTTGGTATCTTTTAAACATCTATTAATGGATGAGAGGATTTTCCCTCTTATCCTGAACACAGCTACGCTTCTTCAAGCATCGTCAGAAAAAAACTTTCTCCAAGGACTTTTGGAATTTGTAAGCTGCAGGGTGAAAAACACGATACCTCTAATTCCCCTACAAGTACATTTGGGTCCTTCCAGTACAGCTGTGGGACCATGGCTGTCCTCGTTTGTCTTACCGGCCAGTATGAACACTTGGTTCTCTAAGCAGAACTAAAGACGCCAATCTAACATCTATTCACGGATATGTCAAGAAATACACGGGAAAAGGCTACAGAATGCTTTTTCGCCATGGCCGTTCTATGATAACCCTTGGTGTTGCATAATTATAGCTATCAATATTCCTGGTACACCAGTCTTAGCACAGCTAAATGGAAACAAGCAATCCTGATGACACGTACAGTTTAGCTAGAATTTGATTCCCTTCAATGCATGGCTGAACCAATAGAGACGACTGAGCAGCCATGGTTTCTGAGAGGTACATCGCTCTCTCCTACACAGGCTAGCTCTGGATGCAGTCCTCAGGACTGGGAAAAGGCTAGAAAATATCTTTTCCATGGGACTGTGGCTCTGAAGAAGTCTATAAAGAACAGCTTCTCCAAAACAGCTTAAAAAATAAACAAGGCTATCGATACACAAGGCTTTGTACTAACGCTGTTGGCAAAACAGCAGGGACAGAAAGTGGCAGTGCTAACACGGCTGAAGCTTAAGACATCTCTGTGCCTTAAAGTTTCCCTTCCCTTCCATTTTATTTTATTTTTTCTTTTAGATCCGCTTTTGCTTGGTGAGGTGCAGAAGTGAAGGCTTGAAGGCTAGCTGGAGCACAGCTGCTCCATGGGACCCAAGTGGGACCTTGGAATCAAGAAATCAGTCATGTTTTTCTTGCCAGTGACCTGTCGGAGCTGAAAGGACTTGTGGGCAAGGAAATGGGTGCGAGTGCTAGGCTCCAAGTGCTGACAAATCAGCAAAATGGTAACATTGCCATCAGTGCAGCTGACCTAAGACACACGCAATCGTCAGTGCTTGGATTCCATGCTTTCTGTCTTAATGTACTATAGGCATAACAGATGCTCAAAGACAACACTTCCCAGTAATGTGTGTCTCCTTGAGGCAGAAAATTCACTGTCAATTCTTCACAGCAAAGACTGTAGACTGTAAAAGCATCTTGTAGGAAATGCATGTGTGCAGATTAGCTTTTCGTGGTTCCATAAGCTATACTGAAGAATCTGATGGATCCTGGCAAAAAAAGGAAAGCCTTCTAGTGAAGAAGCATTGCATGGTCACACAACTGCAGTCTTGAGTAGTATGACAAAGGATCTTAAAGAAAAGGAATGAGGAAGTAAGGAAATTAACTGAAAGAAAAAATGCAATAAGGAAGGATGGAACAGTAGGACTTGGGAAAAATAGCTCAATATAAGGATTATTCTGAGAGACTTCTTATACTCTGGCATTATTCTTTCTAGCTAAAATCAATGCTGCACCTTCTATTTTCAGTAACACCTATCTTGTTTTCCTTCTCAGTAGGTTACAGCATCAGAAACTTGAAAAGCAGTGTAAGTTTTTTCTTCTTTTTAAACAGAGAAGTATGAACTTAAAACCTAGTTGAGGTAATTTTATAGTTGTAAATTTTCATAGCTGTCAACATCTTTAATTTATTGCCTATCTAACTGAAATCACGGTAACAAGAATCTTGAATCAAGAAAGTAGATTTTAAAGCGTTGTGCCCCAATTTTAAAGACAGAGAGATACAAAAATGTACCAACAGGCATTATTAAAAGCTTTCAAAACATTTTTTTTTTTTTTTAATACATAGGAAATTGCGCACCCTTTTCTTTAGAGAATGATTACATAAAAGGACGTGGCAGATGTGACCTACTGAAGTGGTGGGAATTTCCACTGCTATTAGCAGGCACTGAAAACACCGTATCTTGCAATCCTTGACTAATGCAGAAGTCAATAGCTTTTTATTAAGTCACTAAACAGGAGAGATCAGCAAAGAACTAGCACAAATTTCATTGCATGCAACGTTGGTGCAATGTTTTCTAGATTAAGCATTAAAAAAAAAAAATAAGATAAAAAAGAATTGCTGTATTTCGAAATAGGCTTGCCCACTTTCAATTTAATCAGTACATTTTAAATAAAAACGTTAGCATGAAAACAATTGGAGGAAATTTCCTATTAGTCTAGGAATAATTATATCTTCAAATAGCCACCAAGGGCTGTAACTCAGAGGTTTCATAATCCCCCTCTCTCACTCTGAACACCTAGCTATGTACTTATGTTCAGGCATATCTACAATCTTTACATGCAGCCAGCCAGCACCTTTTTACAAGGTTACCATCAATATCTTGACTACTCTGTTCTGTATCTCTGATCTCTTCAGTGTATTTCTATCTCAGATTTATGCACAAGCTTTTAGACCCAGAGTACTGTCTGTCTCAGTCTGTTTTTTAATTCTTACACTTGACTACACCAAAGTCACTGTCAAATTAAGTATCGTGTTTTCAGTTTAAATGATCTTTATCACCTCTTTTAGTCCACACTGTGGTATCAAATTGCTTTTGGAGACTTACCTTTAGTTTGTGAAATTTTTGTGACTATACGGTGCGTACAGAATGCAACTCCAGTGTAACGGCATGCATGTGCTGCACTTACAATGTTATTAAACTATAAATACATGATAACATGATCCAATCAATGTGAATTCATTCATAAAAGAATGATTCTGGGTTTTTTTTGGAGATGTCTTTATTGACCACACTCAGAACTAATAACTTTTTTCCCAGACTATTTTTCCTTTATTCCACTACGTAGACAAAATTTTTTCCAAACAGGAAACTACATATAATTAGCCTGATGATGTGCACAAAAATAAAGATTTAAGAATAAATAAACAGGTAAACACACAAATTGTCTTTTTGCAATATCTGCAGTTTATCTTTAGATTCAGAGCACTGTGTATGAGTCACCCAGGAGAATTTAACTCATCTCTAATAATCATCCATCTCTGATTTTCTATGGCATGTATAGCTATAGACTTATTTTCAAATATTATACTCAAGGCTGAGTGAAGTTTATGGAAAAATTAAAAAACTTACCTTCAAAAACTCTGAAGGCTTTCTTGCAGCTTGGTAGAGGCCATTTTGCAGAATTTGATTTTTGAAAATTTTCTTTTAACTTCAAATATTCCATAGGGAAAAAAGATTTGGTAGAGTTGTTCAGTTCTACAATAGTTAATGGGAAAGAATGTATACATCAATGCTGTAAATATAGCAATAATTTGCACACATTTATACTATAAAATAAGAACGCCTTATCTATTGTGTAATCCTTTTTCTGATTGTAACATCTCTTAAATTGTTTTAAAATCATATAAACCCAAGCATTTCCAGATACAGCAAGAACAAGTCTTCTGTTCCTTTGAAAAAAAGCATTTAGGAAAGGCGGTGTCAAATTCTAGCAAAATGAAATACATAGCAAATCAGGCAATTCAACTTAAAAAATATGATGAGGTCTATGAATGAAAATGGCATCTATCAAACTGACTGTGGTATTGATCCTCAGTTCATACTGTATTTTGTTTAACATCATCACACAGGAACAGTAACGCAAGGAGAGGGGAAGTGTCTGAAATTTTTTTTGAGATTTTTAAAATGTTTTAGAATAACAGAAATTAGGAACGCATTTGTAGAATGATTAATGACATTGCAAGAGTTGACATAATTTACTAATCTCAAGAAATCATCAGCTTCTTGGGAGATAATTTGGGGAAATATTTATATGGACTGCAACTCAAAACTCTCAAAACTAAACTATCCATAGCAATACACCAATGGAAAACAATTTAAAAATAACCATACTTTCCTAACAAAGAAAAGAAGTGATCTGCTGATAAAAGACAGAGTTGCCAAGCTAGTAATTAACAGAAAACGGAAAGAAAACGTCCTTCACAGATCTTTGAAAACGCTTGTGTTATTACTTTACGTGGTTCATTGCAAGTGTACATACTTTTTCAATAATCAGTATTTTACGAAAGGATCAAATATTTTTCTCTGGCAAATTTGAGAAAGCTAAGCTTTTTGCAAGCAGGCTCCAGAAAGAAGAAAAAATTCCAAATGCCCTTTGGTTGCAGTAGCTTTTTCTATGTAAGAGGATAGCCTTAGCAGATTTGAAGCAAAAAAAAATACGCTCGTCTTATTGTAAAAATTATCCTGTATTTCACTGTGTCAGAACGCGGGTGGAATGAGGCTACATAACACGTGCAAAGTACAGAAATCTCCAAATCCTTCTATCTCATTATGTGAGAATAGCACTACTGCACCCATAAACCTCTGTCAGCGAAGGGAAAGAGGCCATTTTCTCTCCTAAATGTAAAAGGATCAAGCTGTGTATTTTTCACTAGCGGTTTTTAATTTTTATATAAGAGCTTTATATGCTACTGAACATATTTGGATTAAGTGCTATTTGGATTCAGAGAAATAGCCTCTGATGAGACTCTGCTTGCCTCTCACAGCATCAACAGAGAATATTTTAGTTTCCTTCTACAGGCCACAAAAATCGACTCAGATCTTTAAACTTTATTGTCCTAATTTAAATACTGAAACCTTTTGTGAGGCATCTAATTCCTGTTTTTCAGAAAAGGCAGTGGTGACACCTCTTACTGGCTTTTAGAAGGTTGCTTAGTTAGGCTTTTAATAAATGACCCTTTCAGGCTGTCCAGGCCACCTGTCTTTCTGTACATATGTGACCCTTTCCTTGCCACGTGCCTGGACCTCCCGTGCACAAACGCTACACCGAGTCTGCGTTTCTCCGAAGTGGTGGATTTATTGTGCATAAGTGCCAGATCTGGCCCTTCTTGGAAACACTCAAAATAAATGAAAATTTGTACAAATAAAACTATAGAAGCCAATTCCTGGCTCACTCTTTCCCCTGATAGGAGAGGCGTTTAAAACACAAAGTTACTTGAAATGGGTTGCTGCGATCAGATCAAGAGCTGTTGTCTTAGGTGTATCCTGGGCATCCTATCATCTGACCAGATGTGAGCTTATCCTGATGGGAGAAGGGCTTTTAAGAAAGACTTTGAGAAAGACGGGAATGCATGGCGGACAACATCAGAGCAACCTATCTATCTGGACTGGAATTCACTCTCAAGGGAACCAGTGGAAAAGGCTCACTTGATGAAGGCAACAGGCCAGAGGAAGTACCCTTGTGGGTCACATCTGGCTCTGTAGCTCTGGTTTAAGTACTCTTTTTCTTCAAAATTGGTGGATAATTGACCTGTTAGCCTCTACCTTTTTGTACATGTTATGTGCATCCTTCTGTTGCAGTTATGTTCAGTTTGCAAAACTGTACAAGTTAAAAAGTGAACTTCTGAATATATCCTTAAATGCTTTCTTTTTGAGATATCCCTGTAAGATAAAATGCAATTATACAAGAGGAAAGCTCCAGAAAGTATTCAGAATAAATTATTGAGGGAAATAAGACATTCCAGCTGTAGTGTTCGAGAAATATGTAAGAATGTTAGCAACTTTGCTGTGCTGAATGCACAAACCTATAGCAGCAGTAACTTTAGCATAATTTTTAACAGGTTTAATAAATCTGAGTAAAAAAAATATTCACTATCCTTTACATTGGTCTGGCACCATCCATGTTCCCTAATGTGTTGATTTTACTAATTTCACTAAGGATATGATATCATCATCAGTATTTCTTGGTTGATTAAAAAGCTGCTCAATATGTTATGCACTGAGAAATTAAAATTGAATTACAAGCTGAACTTGGCAAGGGACGCAAAGAATAACAATAAGGGCTTCTACAGGTATGTCAGCTAGAAAAGGAAGGTCAAAGAAAACATAACCCTCGTGATGTCAAACTAGTAACAATAGATGAGGAGAAGGCTGAGGTACTCAACAAGTTTTATGCCTCAGTCTTCACTGGCAATCTGTCTTCCCACACCTCTTGAGTGGGTGGGCCGCAAGGATGGGACTGGGGCAGCAAAGTCTCCCCACTGTAAGAGAAGATCAGGCTCAAGACCACTTGAGGAACCTAAACATATAGAAGTCTATGGGACCTGATGAGATACACCCCAGAGTCCTGAGGGAACTGGCTGATGTAGTTGGCAAGACACTCTCCATAGTATTTGAAAAGTTATGTCAGGCAGGGGAAATCCCTGGTGACTGTAAAAAGGGAAACATTGCACCCATTTCTAAAAAGGGTAGAAAGGAGGACCCTGGGAAGTACGGACCTGTCAGTCTCACCTTTGTGCCCGGGCAGATAATGGAACAGATCCTCCTAGGAGGTATGCTAAGGCACATGGAGGAAAGGGAGGTGATTTGAGACAGCCAGCATGGCTTCACTAAGAGCAAGTCCTACTGGTCTTCTATGATGGAGTGACTCCATCAGTGGACAAGGGAAAAGCTATGGATGACTTTTTTCTGGACTTCTGTAAGGCCTTTGACACAGTCCCCTACAGCTTCCTTCTCTCTAAATTGGAGAGATATCGATTTGATGGATGGACTGTTCGGTGGATGAGGAACTGGTTGAATGGTTGCATCCAGAATGTAGTTGTCAACGGCTCAATGTCCAGATGGAGATCAGTGATGAGTGGTTTCCCTCAGGGGTCCATACTGGGACCAGTACTGTTCAGTATCTTCATCAATGACATAGTGGGATCGAGTACAACCTCAGCAAGTTTGCCGATGACACCAAGCTGAGTGGTGCTGTTGACACGCCTGAGGGATGAGATGCTATCCAGAGACACCCGGACAAGCCTCAGACATGAGCCTGTGTAAACCTCATGCAGTTCAACAAGGCCAAGTGCAGGGTCCTGCACATGGGTTTAGGCAACGCCCGTTACCAATACAGGCTGGGAGATGATGTGATAGAGAGCAGCCCTGCGGAAAAGGACTTGGGGGTACTGGTGGATGAAAAGCTAGACAGGAGCTGACACTGTGCACTTGCAGCCCAGAAAGCCACCCGCATCCCAGGCTGCATCAAAAGAAGTGCTGTCAACCGGTTGAGGGAGGTGATTCTGCCCCTCTACTCTGCTCTCGTAAGATTCCACCTGGAGTACTGCATCCAGCTCTGGGGCTCCCAGCATAAGAAAGACATGGACCTGTTGTATTGGGTCCAGAGGAAGGCTGAAACACCCCTCCTGTGAGGACAGGCTGAAAGAGTTGGGGGTTGTTCAGGCTGTAGAAGAGAAGGCTCCAGGGAGACATTATTGTGGCCTTTCATTACTCCAAGGAGGCTAACACAAAAGATGGCGACAAAATTCTTAGCAGAGCCTATAGCAATAGGACAAGGGGTAATGGTTTTAAACTGCAAGAACGTAGATTTAGACTAGACATAACGAAGAAATTTTTTACAAGGAGGGTGGTGAAACAGTGGAACAGGTTTCCAGAGAGGTGATAGATGCCTCACCCCTGGAAACATTCAAGGTCAGGTGGGATGGGGCTCTGAGCAACCTGATCTAGTTGAAGATGTCCCTGCTCATTGCAGAGGAGTTGGACCAGATGACCTTTAAATGTCCCTTCCAACACAAACTCTTCTATAATTTTACAATTCTGTTAAAATATTTTTCTAAATATATGTATAATAAAACAAAGTAAATTTAGTGTATCTATTTTCAAATATATTGCTAAGTCAAGCATGTTTTGCTATATATGTATAGCAATATACAAGTAGCTGCTGTAAGGTCTTATGGATTTCTCTCATCTGAAGCTGTTAATGCTAAACACATCTCATATTGTTATGGATCTCTATTTACAGTAGATTCTCCATTTACATGCTTATGGCACTGTATTTACACTTCAGCCACACAAATCCTTTTCCTCACCACTACATATCTTTTTAATATTTTCACAGAAGGGGTTACGTTGCAAGGGATGTCTTGAGATCAACTAGTCCAACCCACCTTGCTCAAGCAGGGTCAGCTACAGTAGGTTGTGCAGGAGCATGTGTGGTTGGGTTTTGAGTGTTTCCACAGATGAAGACTCCACAGCTTCTCTGGGCAACCTGTTTGACCACTCTCACAGGAAAAAAAGTGTTTTCTTGTGTTTAGATGGAATTTCATGTGTTTCTATTTGTGCCCACTGCCTCTTGCCTTGTCAGTGGGCACCGCTGAGAAAACTCCAGCTCCCTCTTCTTCATTCCCTCACAGCAGATATGTTTACATTGTAAGTACTCAAAGGCTACAAGTAATCCCAGTATCTTTCACTTAAATGACAGTACTTTAGATGTGTTGAAAAGTTTTGCAAATACATTTTAGCAAGCATCTGTATTCTCTATTTGTGCTCTCCCAGTAGTGTTTTACTGCAGCAAATCTGCTAAATAGTTTTTTTTTAAAATTTAAATAGCCCTAAAGCAACTAGAAGTAATTATCTATTGGTGAAACACACTTCATCTGTACATCAAATCCAAAAGAGAATCAAACATTAAGCAAATGAAATGAGAACGGCTTGAAACCTTTGTACACAAGCCAGGCAGGGTGCTGAGAGTGCTCAGGCTGCAGCTTTCCACCCATTTTCTCTGCTGACATAGTCAGTCCCTATCCCCGGCCACAAGCAGGTCCCCACTGAACCATCATGGGGCAGTTAGTTTGTCTGAAAAATGTCTCCTTCCCACCAAAATGAGTTCTTATTTAGCCCAGTCGGTTCCTCAAACTGGGCTGCCATCAAATTATGCAAAGCTGCGCCTGTGCAGAGGGAGAGTCTGTGCAAAACCAGAAATAGAAGCTGGGCAGCTCTGCTGATCAATGTGAAATCATACTTTAATCTGCATCCCCAACCTGTCATCATCACAGCTAAAGAGGATCGTTGCAAGATCTCTGCAGCGTGCAAAAATAAACAAACTCTCCTGCATGGCTGAGTCATTTCCATTGCTTTGTGACCTGTCTATGAACAGTTTCAAGTACTGTAAAGGAGCTAAATCCAGACATCATAGTGCAATTTTATCCATGGTGCTTGAATTTACCTTTTTAAGCTCCAGGCATAAAAGACTGGCTCATCCTGTTCCAGGTATCCCATCTACTGCACTACTTACCCTCTTCTATCCCTGTATCAATTCTGACATCAAACACCCCTCACCCACCATGTTTTCCTTCTGCTAAAAGTCAGGAACACTAGAGATCAGGGTGTAAGAGGCCAGGAAGGAAGAATTAAAACCAAGATTCATTAGGAGGATTCTACAGTTCTGCCAGCCTTTATTTTCACTTGTAGCTAAATTAACGCCATAAAACCAAGAAAAGAGCATTTTTGTTTTGTATCATTAAGTTAGCAATTTTAAAAATGCTTTTCTGGTAGGCTATTTTGAGAAAATGTTTATTATATTTGGAGTTTGTGATTATTTAGCAAGAGGAAACCAAATAAACGCAAAATATCGGAACCTCACTTCCAAAATCAGAAAGTCTTAAAACAGGCATCCAGAAACAGCTTCTTGCCACTGAAGAAAGCCTGCTGGAATATCCTAGGAAGAGTTAAATGCAAAGAAAACCTCACAGTGCATTAGCATCAACAAATTTTGCTCTGCATGCATTTTGGATGTGGCCCATTGCATATTATTATTTATTTATTTCTTCTTTTTATGACTATACTTGGTTAGCAGTGTTTTATGCTTCATTTAACTACATATTTATTCAGGCCAGAAATACAGGAAGAAAGCTACAAATATTTTTCTGTATTGTAAAAACTTTCATTTTTATACCTGCTTGGAAAAAGACTCTGGCAATTGTAGTGCGACACAGTGGACATGGAGTGCTGGCTGGATTGTCTTTGGCAAGCATCCTTAAGCAAGGTTCACAAAAGATGTGGTGGCATGGATAGCACATGTAAGGATTGAAATAAACATCCAGGCACACTGCACAGAGATAGCTTTCTTTATCCCCTCTGAGTTCATGCTCATCATCTGTAGGCAGGTTATCATTTGCAGTCTGCAAGAAGAAAAAGAAAAAGAAAAAATCTTTTCACAGCTCATTTCATAACTATTTTGGATAAACCAATCAGCAGGAAGGTGACTTTAAATAATGCTTAAGAAGTTGGTACACACTGGTGATATTCTTAATTTTTAATACAGGTTACTTTTAACGAGATGATAAAACATACTGGTAAGACAGGAATGTCATAACAAGCACTCTGTGGAAAATGAGAACAAAAATCATAGGAGACAGTAAAAAAAGGAAGTAACAAAGCCAAAACGGCTGAGTAAAACTGTACTATGATCCGACTTCTTATTTCAAAATGAATTTTAGCAATTTATTTGTAACCTTATTACCAAAATACCTGGTTACTTTGCCAAGAAAGGCAAAACAAAAGTTCTAAAAATAACCTGTGGATTGTTCTCCCTTTAAAAGACAATTTGTGAATGGCTTGTTTCAGCAAGAATAATGACTCAGAGTTTGAAACAAGCCACAATTTTATTACTACAATGCAGAATCTAAACCTTAGACTAGAAAGTGTAGGAACCTCTAATATCCTTGATAACGAATTGTTTTTGCCAGAATGTATGCTCCAAATTTCCTTGCATTGGTATATTTGTAGGGCGACATAGTTGGACTTCCCAAATGGTGTGCATGCCATATGACTGTAACAACTTGTATATATTGCCACGTTCCTGCTTTGCTTTTGCAAGATGACTAAACCTTTCCAGGTAATTTGAAGATGTTATACTGATGGCATCCAGGGCTTTGGATTAAAGAAAAAAATTACTGTTTTTTCATCTCTATGGGAGCCACACAAGAGACATTGACTTTGTTTTGTCTTCTTTGTCCATCCTGTCTGTTACACAGCTAACAGCCCAATATAGCCCAATATCCAAGACATCCACCAGGAAAGAACCAAGAGAGCAGGTGTCGTACACTGCTGAGTGTCAAAACTCTTTCTCTTACGCCCCTTGTTCTAAACTCCCAACTCGCCTAATGATCTCAGTTTACGTGTTTTAATTGTAGTAGCCTTGTAATATCAGTGCTTGTAGCTGCCTTGTAGTACCAGTGACTCCTTGCAAGCTCCAGTATCCATACTTAATACCCTCATAACTCTTGCTCAACCACTGCTCTGTACCTACCTCTTCGCAAGTCCTTCAACCCTAGTCCTGCAAGTCCTTCCAGACACCTATTATTGACATTAAGCACAACTGTTGATGCATTTCTACCCAATAAATACTACTCTGTGCTAGGGCAGCTGCTTCATTTGCATCTAATTTGCATACCCACCAGCTGTATAATACACAGGCCTCTTTTGACACTCACAGGCCATGGCAGACAACCATTGCCTGATACCGGTATACCAAATATTAATGACAATTGTTATTTTATGTCTACTGTAGAGATGGGATCCTCTAGATCTGTTTCAGAGATGATTACATGTACGGCTTACTGGCTTGGATTTCTGTTGTCTCTCATTATAGTCAGTCCTCTTCTACCTGGGATACTGAACACTGCAAATAGTGAATAAGCCCTAACAGTATGGGTACTGTGGAAGTCATTTAAATATACAAAGAAGAAATATTTACTCAGAATTTATCAGTTCTGGATAAGCACTCATCCTGCCAGTCCAGGTCAGCCTTTCCAGAATTGCAGGTGCCAAGAGGGCTCATAAATTCTGGCCTGCTGTGACACAAATGCATGGAGACACTCTGGGTTTAACACTATGTCCTAACGTAAGCTCTTGTGCAACCCTCAGCATCAGTAACTGTGTGGCTCTTGTAGCACTTACCTCAGCAGTTATTACTCCAGCTTGATTTTCTCCATGCCAGACTTGAGATGGGCCCAGAAAGGCCCAGTGTGTACTGAAATTTACTGCAGAGGCAACTAGGCTGTCCTGACAAGCAGCCAGCATAGGTCTGTCTAGGACTAGATTCTAGCTTCTCTACCATCTATAGAAACTGGTCCCAGACAGTAACAACAGGGACTACTACTTCTAACTCCATGCTCTAGGAAAGAGCAGCACTGTATTACAACTAATCAATAACACTGTTTAACCCAGACTGTTTCTATACTTACAGCACAGACAACCCACACCAGAATGGAATGGCAAAAGGTAATTGAGAGTTGATTACAGCTAGAATGAAGCTTAGAATGAAGGAAGCCTCATAATACCGTTTCTTTGACAAAAAGTGGAAAATAATTTTGCACAGAAAGTGAGGAAAGTAGTCTGAGCTCAATACATGACAGAGACGACAGTAGAAGAAATTAGAAAACACTAATACATTCTGACAATAACAACCCCCACCAACCCAGCCATGTGGACTTGGCAGTGTTAGGTTAATGGTTGGACTTGATGACCTGAAAGGTCTTTTCCAATCTAAATGATTCTATGATTCTATGCAAGGCCAAAATCGTAATTAAAAGCTAGCATAAACCCAAAAAGATGGCTGGGGGCAGGGGGAGGGCAAGAAGCAAGCTTTTGCTGATTGGTTTTGATGAGCACTGATTGGAAAGAAAATACAGACTGTATATAGAAGAGCTGCCTGTCTCATTGGCTGCAAGTTAAACATCTTGTATGAGCCAATTAAGTAAATGAGGGAGCTAGAGGCAAAATGGCTAAGGACTCAAGGGTAATGGTTGGTTCTGAGATAGGTTTGTAATCATGGTAAGATGCACAGGCAGGAGAATCTCAGAGCCAACTGCAATTAGAAAGAAGATCAAAATTATTCTAACGTGCAAACCAGACTCTAGCTAAACAGTAATTTGCTTAGAGGATCAGAGGAAGAGCTGTTTTTTCTAGAGCTTTACACCCCTTCTCAAAAGACTTATCTAGGCACCATTTAGTACCGCAAAGCTAAAATCAGAGCAGCTTCCTTGTGCAAGAAGCTAATGCACAATAATTAAACAGGCATTATTTTTTATTTGCCATTAAGCAGTGCCTATATGTTCCAACTAGACCCAGAGCTTTGGTGTTTGAGAGCTTTACAAGCATAAACCAAAATATTATTCTTGCAGAACTGTAGTACAGACAACATTGAGAAAGGCCATGTAGACACCAAGGACAGTCATAGGAGTAAAAGATTGCCAAATACTAATAGGAAAACCTTGAAAGCAAAACAATTACTCCTAAGAAATCAAAGGAAGGTAAGAGCCTCCAAGAGTTTCCACCTTCCTAAGTCACTTTGGAACCGCTAATACTGATTGTATCACCTGACGGTAACCCCTGATATTTCACTGGTTGGACGGCCAAAGGATGTTAACAAAAAAAAAGAGAGGAACAGAGGATCAACTTCTCCTTGAAAAGCCTATAAAAATGTTAAATAACAAGAAGTCTTACACAGTTTGGCTGGACTACCTGAAAGTATCTGATTCAGTCTCACATTCACAGAAAACACATGCCCCAATGAACAGCATGATATTTAATGTAAGATTTACCTGTAATCATGTGAAAGACCTAGAACTAGTGGATGTAGACACTAAAAAGAAAAGATTCTATATGTATGCTACCAGTAAAAGGAGGTTCAGAGTAAAATCTGCAAGTATGACTAGAACAGTGATAAAACTAAATAAAGCACACATAACATTTGCCCCAAGATGCCAAACTATGAAAAAAACCTGGCAAACCTCTTCATCTTAAACTGACTAATTTAGAATGCTTTGTAAGCTCAAAAATGTCCACAATTAAAGGAAATGATGACCATGAAAAACATCGATTATATACTTCACATGATCATCTTGCAAAGATAAATGCCTGAAATAAAACTTGGAAAAATACATAAAAGAGTATTTCATAGAAATATTAACCCAGAAAAGATTAATGATCAAAGGTGGAATTTTTTTAAAGGCCTTGAAGTTAAGTAAACATTAGAGAAAGTTTTCCATATATTTCACTTTTCAAACAGAAGAATGGAAGCCTAAAGATACCTGTGTATGCTTTATCAATGCAAACACAACTCCAAGTTAATTAGTAGTTGATTTACTACTAGTGCATAATAATTGCGCCAATAAATTGCCCTGAAATGACACCAGAAGAATAATCTAAATGCCTCGTAGATCTACATTCTTCTACTAACCAAGAGTTAAAAAAGAAGAATGACATGGACTCTCCCCATCGAATTGAAATTAGTGTGAAAGCAAAGTCAGGGACAAGCCATTCAGCATGGACATGCCATTTTCAGGGGAGTGCTTTGCAGTGTTGTGGTACTAAGAATGAGAAAAAATCTGTATAATCTGGGATGGGATGTGCTAAGCAGCAGAGTGCTGCACAGTACAGAGGACTAGAGAAACACCTAGCAGTGTGAGATGCTGGTCTGAGTATGGATGAACACTCTGGAATGGCTGGGCATTAAATAGCACAAGACAGTGCAGAAGATTGTGTAAGAGTGATGGAGACCCCTGTGCAACAGAAACTGGGGAAATAAGACAGAGGCATTACACCAAAACACATCCAAATACATCCAAAAGTTCTCTTAAAATGAGAAAAGTTATTAATCCTTGACATAAAACTGTGGAGATCCCATTCCAGACTGCACTTGTAACATAACAGTGACTACATGCTCCACTGGACAATGATAATCTTTTTCAGTTATTCCTTACTAAAAGATACTGACATAGGTGGTGATCAGAACACATATTCCATTAGATGTTACATAGACTGGTTAGGAGGGGAAAAAATTTCTTTCTGTCCTCGTATGCTTAATGTAAAGGTGGATAAAACTAGTCTCTCTGCAGAGGGAACTCCTTCACTGTTTTCTTACATGAACAGTACCTCAAACAGTACCTCAAAAGGGCAACAGTGGTGTGGGAGGCTTGAGAAGCCACATTTTCACCCTTAACAAACCCAGAGGAAGACCTGATTTGCTGCATATTCGCACACCTCACATTTTGAAAGGGCACAGTATGCGTATTGTCCTTTGTTCTCTTGGAAGCTGCCTCTAGGTAATCTGTTCCATGCTATCCATAAACTGTACATAAAAAAATCTACAATGATTTGCAGCTCTAAAATAGATTTTAAGTCTTCAGTTACACTATATAATCAGAATCATACACCCCAGGTCTGAAAAAGTTTGAAAGAATGAATATAGATCCTGTTTTGTACAGAAATGGATCAAAAAGGAATAAATACTCTTGGTTACTGCTAGAGAAAAATAATCAGTTGATTTAGCCTGATTTCCAACAGAAATGCAGTTTATGGGAGTGCCATGTCTATTCATCTGTCAGGTGGTCCTACAACAGCTTTTGAACCCGTTAGTCAATTGTAACCAAACCTGACACATGGTTGTGACCTCAGATACATTTCCTTCCTGAAAATTTCATAAAAATTGACAGCTAGATTAAGTAGAGAGACTGAAATGAGTGTGATCACTATGGGAAAGTCTGCAGGTGCTTTGTTGCTTCGAATAGAATTTATCTAGCCTAATTTCTGCAGACTAGATTGGTGAATTTTAATGTAATTTCAAAAGCAAACTCAGAAAACAAACTCAAGTCGAATTTTAAAATGTAGGGAAAACCCTACCAAAAATCTGAACTAGCAGAAGTTCTTCCAAATCAGGCCATAGGGCTCACCAGGGTTTGTATGCCTTTGAGCACTCTGTTATGGTTGACTGGTACAATGAATGCAAAAGGGCATCTTTTCAGGTGTCTGGCAAACCTAAGCTTGAAACATATAAATCACAATAGGGCAGAGGTGCCAATGCCTATGGCTTAAATATCTGTACAAATCAATAATTCAGTCTGAAGTCCGGGCACTCTAAATTTCTGCCTGTACAACATTTCAAAAAAATACAAATGCAATCCAAAAACTTCAAAGCAGAGCAAAGCAGCCTAAGCAGTGCTCTGCAGCTACCTACTGCCATGTCCTCTGTTCGACCCTCTCTGCTACATTTGGGTTGGAAAAAATGCTCAAGGGGAAACAACTGAAGGACATTTTCTTCATTCTTCTTCTAGAGGAGTTTTGTTTAAAGCTAAAAGTGTATTTTTTTTTTTTTAATTCTGCATCATTTAGAAAAAAAAGAAGTAGCTTTAGGCAGTAGAGTTGTTCATCTTGTGTGACTATGTGCTTTGCAGATAAAGCCTTCTAAGGCAACTACTGATAGGACACCTATACTTTCTGCATACAGGGCTCTAAAGAGACAACAATAAATTAATACAATAAAAAATGAAAGTGAAAATAAGAATATTCTCAACAGGTATTTGCGCTCTAACCTCTAGTTAGCCTCTTCCATGTTCCAGGAAAAATAAACTACCTATCTTCTTGCTTCTCTGAGAAATATGCTCCTTAACAGTCTAATTCCCTTTCCCTCTCTATTTGTGTTATGAAAGGTTGTTCTGAGGTCATGTTTATTCATGAGGGCTACTGCTTTTCAGACCTGAAAAGACTTTTTGACCCTCCAAACTTTGTTTTTTTTTCCACACTCTAGCAGTTTGCCTAATCAAATATGCTTTATTTAATTTGTTTAATCAAATATACGTACACATACTAACTTCTCTCTATCAATCTTGAATTGTTTCTATCTTTAGGTAATGATGGCTGCTTTAGGTAATGGTGGTATTACTACAATCTTTTCTTAATCCTGAATGATCTCATAGTGAAAAACATAGGCAAGTTAAATTTCTTATCTAGTTAAAGTTTACTGAATTATTATGCATAGGCCATAATTGAGAAAATTAAGTATCAGGTTTTTAATGTTTACTGTATCCAAACATTACACATGCTACAAACACGACCAGGTCAATAACTCTATGAGTTTATCATACTCCTGCCAAAGATAAGTATCCAGTCTATTATTTTAGTATCTGAGAATTTCAGGAGTACAACTCATCACAACTTGTCTGGTTAGCTCAATCAGTTTCTCTAATATGCATTAAAGTTTCCTGTCCTTGCCTACTGTGATTTTGTACTATTGCCAACCTACTCAGCTATGATAAACTCGTGAAGTTCTGCACAGTGCTGCTTGGACTTCACTAGGCAACTGCCTTTGCACAAATCACTGGTGAGTCATTAGAAGGTCCAAGTCTGTTAGCCACAAATTAAAATGCATGCAGAAAAATTGGATAGCATACAGAAAAGATACTAGAGACTAAATCAGTGAGCTATTGGCCTGAAGTTGAGATGCTCATAAAGAGCAAATGACGCTTATTAGTTATGAACCCTAATCTGTGAGCTGGCACTAGTACTGTTTTCTTTTATTCAGGTGCAAGAAGACACAGTTCAGAGGAGGGATCAAAGATGCTGACAAGGCTCTGCATAGTCAATAAATCTTCGAGAATTGCTCTGAGTTCACTGGTTTTCTCAAGAGTTGAAAGACACTGTGCTGTGCACCCTGAAATATAAATAGGTCCTCTTACATGCTGGCATGGAAAAAATAGCTTGAAGATATTGTTGAAGCATAAAGAAGGCGATAGGAAAGGAGACAATTTCTTTGGTACCAGATGGAAACACTTGGAATAACTGGGAACTGGGAGCTGAGCAAATGATATGCATGGACACAGGTCCTTGCTTCTGTGCTTACAAACACTGCCTGGAGCAGCTGTACTGGAAACTATTCCTTATGACTAGTAAGCAAGAAGTCAAGTGTCCAGAGCCAAGAAACTATGCACTTCATTTAACTCATGTGATGTTGCCCCTTTGATGAGGCCATTCACATCATAGCAGAGCAGAGGCCTCACCAATGGAAGATGTAGGGAAATGGAAAACCTGCCAATTTTGTGGAGCCTTTTAAGGCCAAAAAATTCTTCAAGTATTGAATGCCAGGTCACCTTCACAACCACAAGGTAAATGTGGGTATAAGAAAAGTTGGAAGAATATAGTTTGTACTTGCCCAAAAGGAATTTCTTCTCTTGCTGCCTTACATAAACTGCTTTTAAAGGCTCTCCTGAAGTTCCGTACAGGTTGTTACTGAGATATCCTTTAGAATAACACACTCAAGGTAGAACATCTACAATTTAAAATTGACATTGAAAACCGTACAGGGCACAACAAAAACATATAAAAGCCAAAAATTCTTCCTACAACAGAAGGCAAAAGAATTCAATCAACTTGATTTTTAAAAATCTACCATAAAAGGAATAACAAGGTGCCACATGCTAAAGATGCAATTAACACTTCAAACTGAAAATAAGCCACAAATCTGAAGTGACAACAATAACAATTCAGATGGATTATCAATGTAATAAACTCTCCAAGACTTACAGGCTACATACGCAGACTATTTTTTTCAAAATAGCTTATCCCAAGGCCTGTAAATGAATGGAGCAGGTATAAGACACTAAGTGCTAAGCCTACAGGAGGCTATTTATCAGTGTGTAACTATTAAAACCAGCTGCAGACAGAAGTTTACTAAGAGACAGTACTAGCACTGAAATGGCTGGATTAATTCAGCACTCGACGGAACATAAAGTGCCCTCTCACATGGGCACTTCACTGGAGTCTAAGCAGGTTCAGCCTGTGTTTTTCTTTTCTGGAGAAGCAGTTATATTTAAAAAATATCAAGGCAATCTGACAATATCTGACTTTCGTAAACCTAAAACTACTACAAAGAAACAATAATAAATGTGACTTACTCAGAATGAATTTAAAGTTTTACTGGGTATATTTATTTAATCTGATTGCTCAAGGAACCATGTCCATTTTACACACTTCGTTAATTAACAAATGAATTAATGACTATTATTTAGAGCATTTTTTACACTTCTGGTTAGAGTTCATTGAGAGTTACAGAACTGTAATAACCTCAGTAGCCTGTTAATGACAAAGATTATTTCATATTAGTTAAATGCATTGTTAATATGATTCCTTTTAAGTGAAAGGACAATTTGAGGACATAACTAGAGTACCTTAAGAAAAATAAATTTATAAAATGCCTTGATACATAGCAAGTTAACCGATTTGTCTCACTGAAATATTTTTACTTCAGCAGATCTTTAATCTTATTTATGTCAGGAGACAAAGGCTTATTTTGTGGAAGAAGTGAAAAACAAAACTCAGAAAAACAGATAAAGGAGAATAAAATGATTTAATATCTTTTGTTTTTATTCTTGTACACACTTCACAGAACTAGAATAATGACTGTTTTATTGTACTACTGACATACTGTTTTAATCGGTTTGAAACAGGTCACGTAGATCTGAATATCCCTTGTGCAAGACGTTGTACATGGGTATTATGCACATAACCCCGTTCTTTCCAAGCATCTTATATAATATGTTTAAGTTTCTTGTTATGATGGATTTGAAATTATTTAAGCATTTTTTTGTTATGCAATTTGGTTAATCTCTGCAGTTCCTCCTATGGAGTAATTGAGCCTTTAAGCTTTAGGATATACATCTAAACTGGCAGCTCTAGATATTATTACCCTCTTGGAAATTTCTCTTAGGAGAATCATACTTATTGTTTAAGGAATATCTGTTAACACAGCTTTTATGAACATCTCTTGAACATCATGGCAACTACTTCACTGACTTATCATAAAGTATATTTATTTTAAAATAATTTAATTATCAAGATGAATTCAGAGACAGGCCACTAGAATAAACACTACTCAAAGTACTTGAACCCCAATCATCTTAATGCTTTAATATTTATACCCATCCCTAAACAAGTACATAAGAAATGAGTGCCAAGTTACAAGCCTACCTTAGTTTTCATTTTGATTTTGCATTTAATCAAACATACGCATTATTTATTCAGGCATTTAAGAGAATGATGTGAGCATTATAGCTAGAGTTGGTAAATGAACCTTCACGCCAAAAATAAATATGCAGAGTAGAGGATCTAGGCACAGCTATTAATGTCAGTACACCTCACAATAAAGCAAATATTAATTCATCTTTATTGTAACCATTATTTCAAAAAAGAGGAGGAAAATTAATTTGCAGAGGCCTGCAGAAACTTCTATGAATCTCCTAGAGACTTGATGCAATGCCTAAATAACAGATAAGAGGTTGTGTTGGCCCTTGTGGTGTGAATTCTATGCAGAGAAAACATTTTCTTTTTTTACAACTTCTTTTTTTTACAGAAGTTGTAGGGAAAAGAAGGAGATTAATATTCCCTTCGTTCCTCTTTTTGGTATTAGAGATCTCCTTTGCATTTGAAATGACGTAGAACTGGCAGTAACACGTGCTAAACATACTGCTGAAGTTTACAGACATATTTGGACTGGAGGGTTAAATGATAGTCCTGAAGAAGTAAACAAGCTGCAAGCACAAAGATTGCCTTCTGTTAGTTATATCAAAGCCATTGCTATCTACATCTGAAGAGTCCTCCTCTCTAGTACGTCAAGAGTACAACTGCTTTCTAGTACAACCTAGTAGTTGTGCTGGTAAATGGTAAAAAGACAGAGTCCTGTCAATTCACATATATTAAGAGCTAGAGAATCAGTAAAATATTTCTGTTGAAATATTAATGTTATACCTGTAAAAACAGCATATCTTCTCATTTTAACAAAGAGATTTGCAGGACTGAAATAACAGACAATTGTATGCATTTATTTTTCCATTCTACTTCTAGGCATTGCGTGAATCTATATATTACTCTGTTAGGCAAAATACTCATAACAAAATGTCTGTAAAAGAACGTCTGGAACAGTGCTGCTATATTTTGGCAGCTTTGCATAAATATATTCATAGTATATCAAACAAACCATCTGAAATTCTTCTTGTCAGTCAGCATAAATTTAAGCAAATTACAGTGATGCATGACACAATTTGAGTTAATAGATAGCACACAAAAGGCTCTTTAGTGCAGAACACCTACTCTTACCATTAAAATAGGTCTCTTCCCCAGCACTATACAGCAAAAAGTGGAGCAGATGACATGGGAAGAGTGCTGTCAGAGATGAAGGTCCACTCCTGTTCTGAACAGCATTTACAAACTGTTTATAACTCAATGTATCTCCACTTCTGGAACACAGCTTTATAAATAACACCAGTCTACAGATTTTATGTTTCCTACCAAAGCCTCATTGTTCCTGGGATTTTCCAGCTCCAAGTTACAGTTCTCTCTGCTTGTACAGTCTACAGCAACTGCATAGATTTGTCTAACAGTTATCAAAAGATCAACACAGAGTTTATAGAAGATGGACTACTGTTTCAGTTTGCTGAACTTAACTGTCATCACAAGATTTTTCAAAAATGTCTTCAAATAAATATTACACAAATTCCTTGTTAGCCTTACGCAAGCATGACCTTTCTTTCAGTCATTAATTGTGGTGATTACATGATGATTCAAATTTATTAATACAATAATAACACAGATTTCCAACACAGGTTGGGGCAGAAGTGAGAAAGTTCTTGCCTTTTATTCATCAGAGAGAAGAGAACTTAGGTGTGAACATCACAACTATGACTCAAAAGAGGTATTTAACCCAGATAAATTAACTTTGCATCTACCTGTATTTACCAGGATGCACATTACGGTATGCCCAACTCTGACCCTTCAGCTGGGCACCTGTCAAATGTGACATCTTTCCACCTGAGCTGGGTGCCCACCGTGTCCTTTTCATTGGGCTGGGACATGCCTACCTCTCACCCCAAAATCAAGATACAAAGAGGACACCCTAGTTTTACAAATCTGCAAGTACCCTCTGTTTCCACAATCGAGGCATAGTTTGTGACATATTAGAGTAAAAGAAGGATTCACCTAGTGAGGTGAATTGCTTTAAAATACGCCGCCCTAAAATTAGGAACCTAAAACTATATTTAGGCAAATAAAAGATTGTCCCAGTTTTCAAAAGCTTCCTTACCTGGATGGAGAAACTGGGTGATCATCTTGCTCAGAACAATCAGGCCACTTATTTAAAGTGTCTTGGCCGAGTTTCTAAAACTCAATTTAATTATTGACTATATAAATAGAATCTACCTCTAAGCAGTGTTTAAAATACAGCATTCACTTACACTGAAGGAAAATAAAGACAAGTAAAGGGTTTCAAAAAAGAACATACCTGAAAAACTTAGGGAAAAGGTAATCAGATTTCATCACTGTTGCTTAATTTTTTTATACCTAGTAAGATCACTACTGAATCGTAACTTCATCAGAATCAAACCTGTGAATTCACTTCTTATGCAATTCTGGGATGACCTGAAAAGATCATACACAGTTTTGCCTTAAAATGCAAAAAAGCAAATAACTGAAATACATACATACATGTCTTTATTTCAAAAAATCAGGAAAACAATGGTAGATTTTCCATTAATACAAATTTCCAAGAAGTCCAAATCTGTCTGATTCCCCACATAACTTCTATTACCTTTCTGGAGATTTTCTCTAAGTTGTAAATGACACTTTGGAAAGAAAAAAATAATTTAAGGTTAAGACTCTAGGAGTCATCAACAAGAAGCAAAATATTTTTCTCCATTTTGATTAGATAGTTACTCTGACTCAGTAAAACTTGTAATCCATCTGTAGTAGACATTGTAATGCAAAATTAAAACAATAAACCAACAAAATACCAAAGTGTTTCAGATGTCTTCATGTAGCAATAAAAAAAAAAAGCCCCCTTTGTTTCTTCTTTTCATGCAGCCTTTGGAGAGTGACTCTGAAATTTGATCCTGTGCTGTTTAAAAAAAATCCACATGGATCTGCAGTAACAAAATACAATCCAACTGTTCCATATATTGCTTTTCTGACAAACAATATCTAGATGCTCTATTTGATTACCCAGTCTCTCCTCAATTCTTATTCTTCATGATATTTTATCATAAAATTTATCAGAAATTTTATCATAAATTACATTTCTGTGATGGCAGCTGTCAGCAATAAGCACTACATTCTTTCGTTGGTATTTTATTCAGTCATATCCAAAGTCATCCAAACTGTGCCAAAGCTTGTTTTCCTCAAATTTAACCATTAGATGCCTCAGTCTGAAAGTGCTCAACATGGATGGCTTCAAAGGGGTCAGCTGTCAGTATAATGATACCTAAATAAATCCTCTTTCCAGATACTTGATTTAAGATGCTATTATCCAAATTTTTTTCTGTCTGATAAACAGAGCAGAAATTATTGCTTATTTTTTATTTCTCGGTATAAGTGAAAAATCTTGTATGCATGTTTGTGTAATAACTAGTAATTTCATATACACTTCCACAAATATTTCCTTTCATACAGAGCAAATTATATTCCCTGAACAAATATTACAACATTCAGACTTTATTTTATGCAAGATGACTTTTCTGTGTTGTATAAGCAGCATATTGCATCCTACTTTATTTTCCCCAGAAGTTACTTATGAAGACAGTAAGGCCATTTTAAATTTTAAGGTGGCAACATTTCTCAAGGGCCTTCCTACAAAAACCTTGAGGGGTCTGAATAATGACCACTGATGATGTCAATCTTTTCTCTCTGCTACAGTTTAATACTGCAGATTTCCCCTCTAGTGAAGGCTCTCACAAAGCTTCTCAGAAAACGAATATGAAAATCCATCCCCCCGACCCTCCCGCCCCGCCCCCAAAAAA
>VYZM01008074.1:0-22337 GCA_013398915.1 Dromas ardeola | reverse complement strand
CCACCATATTTTAAGATCTTGTATATCTCATAGGAGAACATTTACTTTCAGAGTTCTTAATTTTTTGGATAACGTTTCAGATTCTGCTGTTGAAAAAGTAGTCCTTCTCAAAAAAAACCCTAAACCCAGTAATTTCTATAGCAGTATAAAAAATGCTAAGAGCCAAAATACCAACTTCCTGACTATACTGCAAAGCAATGTATCAGTGGACATGCTAGGTTAGAATAATTCATTATTTAAGTATGGGTTATTAAATATATTAAATACGTAAGGCTACAAAAGCTCCAAAGCAGATACAAAAGCCCATCTTAAAAATTTATGAAGATAAAGACGGATCAGGTTTTATAGTCACATTACAGAGTCAGAGTATCAATATACTGTGATTATGCACTAGCCCTCAATTCCCTTCGCAGCAAATCAGTTCTGGATAATGTCTCATACATTTCCACTGAGAATAATTACACCACTATAGCTATCATAAGAAACATCCATCAAGTGAAGATGATTTGCTGATAGGAAACCGTATGACCGCAAACAACCAGAACTCTAACATTGGCACATTTTCTAGCAGGATTATTAGAACATGACAGAAATGAATAGTTAGCAAAAATAATAAGCATAAAGCCATGCTTTCACGTTACAGCTCAGCTGATCTATCAGCTAACATTTCTTTACCTCCAATCACACAGTTCCAACTATACTCTTATGCTGGCTGCAGCAACCTACTGAACCCAACATGAGCTGATGTGGCAGAAAAATCAATAGAGAACTATTTAGTTTTTGCCTTTTTTTCCTCTCTGAATCAGAGCACTGTGGAGTCAGATGAGACAAGAGTAGTAGACAGTTGTGGCCAGAATCGTATGGCTATTCCTTTTCACCCACCGTAAAATGAAACCACTGCCTACGTTGCCTACTCACACTATAATTTAAACTAAATAGATAATTAGATACTGGCATACTTTGGCACTGCCATATGGTTCTGAATATGCTGGTATTTTGAACAAAGAACTCTGCAAATTGCCTAGAAAGTCATTCATAAAATTACGTTGCAATAGCATATCACTGGCATGGCGAGTCATACACCTTCCTTGCTGCCCATGCTTGGCAAAAGCCAAACGTAATTCCTGAAAAGTTCTGATTCAGTCAGAAATCCACTGTGCCAGACCACCATTCTGACAGGCTGGCATTCTTCATACAGCCTAAACAAAGTTGCTAGTAGGAACCCTGCAGAAGGGCACAAGATTCAGGAGAGTACAAGCGTCACAGCTTTTGCTCTGTCTTGTGCCAAAAATCTAACTTCATTAGTAAGCTTGTCAAAAGGATGAGCTGTAAAGTAGCAGGGGTGTTGAACTCCTAGTGAGCTTCCAGAAGAATGTCCCATAGAAGATGGATCTTACACCAACAGGCTCAAAAACAGGAAAGGAGAGCTACTGGCATTGATAAAAAGTTTGCACTTCAGTACAAATTTGTGTTGAAATAAAATTTTGGCAAATCACTGGGTTTTTCTCAATAAATTTGACACTAAACACAAAAATTTCATAAATTCAAAGAAGTTCAACATTATTGCTCTACACTAAACTAGGAGGGTTTCCTTAGAGAAATTCCTAAGATTATAGGAAAATACAGAGGATGTTCTTGGACAAACCATGGAAATGGCCACAATTTGCTTTTTACTAATACGCCTTAACTTACCTTTTTCTTAAAAGTAGAAACATAGACCCAAGCGAATAAAAGACACTCTCCATTCTGTGTATTCCACATGTCCCCATGAGCTTGTGGCCTCTTTCCTCAACATCCAAATATAAGTGCGAGTTGACAGGCACCACTCTTTGTCTCTATTTTCTACTTCTTAGATGTGACTTGTGTATACGTAAGAAGTCATAGCCTCTGGAGAGCCTGCTCCACTTCACCCCACTCCCCTTTCTTCTTTATAGTCCAGCTTCAAAACAAAGCACACTAGAAGCAGGGAAGGTACATGCATTTGCACTCCAGCTCCACTACCTTTTGTTCTTCTACCACCTGCAGCTGGAGTCCTATCCAAAACAGCATGAGCATGACAAGAGACAGCTGAAGAAAAAAACCTGTATTTCCTCTACTTTCTTAGGCTAAGTGGTCTCACTCTTGGACTCAAGATCCACAGTTTGTCGGCCAACTTCCAGCTAGCTCTGTCTGTGCCAGGTCTTTTCTGTCTCCACACACAAAGGATCCCTTACAAACTAATATCTGGGCTACAAAGGAGTGCAGAAGATGACGTGAGCTACGTTTGGGCCATAGTTTACTAGTTGAGGGGTCTTGCTGCAGAGGTTTCAATACCTATGGCATTAAAATGTACTGTTTTAATGCACATTCCGTACATTATAAAATCATAGAATGGTTCGGGTTGGAAGTGACCTTAAAGATTATGTAGTTCCAACCCCCCTGCCTTGCGCAGGGACACCTCCCACTAGACCAGGCTGCTCAAAGCCCCATCCAGCCTGGCCTTGAACACTTCCAGGGATGGGGCATCCACAACCCCCCTAGGCAACCTGTTCCAGTGCCTCACCACCCTCACAGTAAAGAATTTCTTCCTGATATCCAATCTAAATCTACCCTCTTTCAGTTTGAAACCGTTACCCCTTGTCCTATCATTACACTCCCAGATAAAGAGTCCCTTCCCATCCTTCCTGTAAGCCCCCCTTAGGTACTGGAAGGCTGCCATAAGGTCTCCCCGGAGCCTTCTCTCCTCCAGGGTGAACAACCCCAACTCTCTCAGCCTGTCCTCATAGCATAGGTGCTCCAGCCCTCTCATCATCTTTGTGGCCCTTTGCTGGACCTGTTCCAACAGGTCCATGTTCTTCTTGTTCTGAGGACTCTAGAGCTGGATGCAGTATTCCAGGTCTCACGAGAGCAGAGTAGAGGGGCAGAATCACCTCCCTTGACCTGCTGGCCACGCTTCTTTTGATGCAGCCCAGGATGTGGTTGGCTTTCTGGGCTGCATGTGCACATTGCCTGCTCATGTTGAGCTTCTCGTTCACCAGCACTCCCAAGTCCTTCTCCTCAGGGCTGCTCTCAAGCCATTCTCGGCCCAACCTGTATTTGTGCCTGGGATTGCCATGACCCAGGTGCAGGACCTTGCACTTGGCCTGGTTGAAGTTCATGAAGTTCACATGAGCCTGTCAAGGCTCAAGTTCTCTCAAGCCTGTCAAGGTCCCTCTGGATGGCATCTCTTCCCTCATCTATATGGCTAAGAAAATACTGACAAACATTTTTTACAGTATCCATTTTGAAGTGTAAGAATTCTTCCTCTGTGCTCAAAATCTCACTTTCTGCCTGCTTTTCATGAAGAACTAGTTAAACAATTGAACTTTACCTGCATTGAATGATGAAAAAAGCATACTGCATGCAAAAATACAGCGAGTCTGTTCCCATAAAACCTGAACACCCATATTCGAAAACTGACAGAAGACTGATAGAATAAAAGTAGGAAAAAAACTTGTCTTAAAGCACAAATACAAAATGGAAGACAAGATGATGAGAAAATGCACATGAGATTTCAAAAAAGCAACTGCAGCGGTCCAAAGATTTTTGATAGGCACCACATGTAGGGCATGGAAGGGCAAAAAGAGACAAACTGCTGCCAAGAGCACAGGATAAACAGACACTCTCAACCTCATCTAACCAGATTACTGTATTTGTTGAGATTCAAAACGCTGAACAAAATCTGTGTTAGAAGCAAGAGAAAAATGTATCTTTGTAGCTGAAGGTGACGAAAGAGTAGTATGGATAAAGTGAAACAGAGAATTCATATAAAGTGCTGGTAGAGAAAAAATTCACTAAGATCTTCCACTGCTATTGCCCAAGACAGGTTTCACAGAAGTTCAACCATGAGGAGATCAACTGGGAGCCCATCTCATCACTCTGGCTGAGCAACCACCTCCTACAGTGGCTGTCCATTAAAAAGTGAGATTGTATTTTACTAACAGTGGATCAACTTAATCCCAGGAGATCCTCATCACATTCTGTCACCACTGTCGTGGGTCACATATTGTACTTTTTAGCATATGTCTCTAAAATTCATCACTGCTCACACAGCTGTATAAAAATAGTTTCAGTGCACTAGTCAATGCTACATTTATACTCAAGCTAAAGGGAACTGGGATGCTTTTAGAACAAAAGAAATCCAAAGGACAGACATCCACACAGTGGTTAATACCATTCTAAATACGGATATATTCCATAGATTAACAGATTTCAATTCAGAAAGATTCATCTAGTAGTAATTCTAATGCATTATTTATATCCTCCTAAAACAGCTTACTTTTAGAAACCAGATTGGTCTGCTGTGCTGTGCTGCAGAGGGAAACAACAACATATTGCCACAGCAACCACAAAAATGGTGTTCTGCTTTTCAGTTTAGTAGCTCCCTGTGGAAGAGATTTGATCATCCAGAAGAAATCTGTTTCTGTTCAGCATTTTTTCTAATGCATAAAACCAAAATTCAGTCTGCTTGTACACCAAAATCAGTATTCCTCTTTACTGTAACATAATTAACATTCTAATTTCAGTCTGGATTTTGGACTCACCTCAAGGAGAGTACTACTTAACAGCACAAGCTGTGTCATTATGCAGTCAAGAGGAACTGCCAGGTCTGCCTGTATCTAATCTTCAAACAATCTCTCTACATATCTTTTCATACAACCTTGCCTGTTCTGTAGCAAGTGAGATTGAGCCCTGAACTCACTTAAGACTGGGGAAAAATGCAAATTATAAAAATTGCATACAATTGTCCACATGCAATGCTACATTGTTCTCTTTGCTATTCTAGAATCCTGGTTTTCCAATGTTGTCAATAAAACAAACAAGTAGTTCTCTAAACCCCAACTCTGCTGCTAACAGGGAAGAATATACTTAATAGTATCTGCTTCTGTAAGATGCAAGATTAAGTCTCTGCGATCTTTACAGGTATGATAAGTTAAGTATATCTGCTGTGCACCAAACTTGAGCAATATAAGCAAAGTAACCTGACTGAAGAACGGCAGGCTCTATCTAGGACACGCTGGTTCTGGATGTGCCAGTGCTGGCAGGTCTGCTACCACAGGTCTTGGTTTCTACAGATTTTTGTTTTATGACTGTTTTTTTTTCCTTTTGCAATGTTCATGTACAGCAGCATTTCCCATATTAGAGCGCTTAGTCTCCTACGTTTACCCAACTTCCTTAAATTTCCCAAATACGAGCAGTTATTCAAAGATAAAACTTATTACACCATAAATTGCAGATGAAATGAACAAAGAGGGTAAAAAATATTGAGGAAATGCAGAAAAATGAAGAATGTAAGTTTATTTCCATATGAATGACTGGCACTGAGTTTCTACTCAGTGTAATCTCAGGAGTAATGTTTCATTCTAATCATACATGCCTTTTTTTTTTTCTTTTTACAACAAACCTTCTGTTATATCCAATTGGAAAACAGTCAGAAAGCTCCAAAATCATCTACTCTTTCCAATTCAGGGAGCCCACTGAATGTAGCACTTCACATTGCACAGTTTCTTTCACTATTTAATGTTTTTTCATCCTTCACCATGTCTGAAGTCAAGCCCTTTTTCATGTTTTAGTGAATGTTCTTTGTTCTGTTATGAATTAAATAGCTTTCTATGACTTATTTTCTTAACCCATGGATTGCTTTGCATGAGAACGCATGAGAATGATGGGAATAATAGCGGAACAAGCACACAGTTGGAGTTTTGTTTTTCCATTAAAATGCATTTCAGAGTTGCACCGTAATTCCAGCTCTCCTCTTCCTGAGACATACTAATTTTCATCTGCAAATGGAAGCTGAGATATTATAAATTAGATCTATTTGGACCTTCTAATTTTACCTTTAAAAAAAGGCCATGGAATTGCTTTTTCTTACCCCATTTTTTTTTTAGACATTTCTTCACTTTCTATACAGCTTTTACTAAACCGTGAATTAAAATTCTTGTATTTAGGAAAGAGTTACAGACTCATCTTTCTTCACCAGTTGCTTCCTCTCAGTCTCCCTTAGCTAAGAGCACATTTTAGTTCTCAAGCTGCTAGCTAATTATCTGCAATTTGTTTCAGAATCTGTATTAGCAGTGCACTTCAGCAAAAAGTCTAAATCATAATCAAAACTCAAAATGGCTTTTAAAAGCTACTGAACAAAATATAAATGAAATAGATCATGCCATTAAAAGTTGGGAGAAGCATCAAATGATTTATTTCTTTGAGTAAGCGTTCATAACGTCAAATATTTATTTGATTATAAATACTTTTACTAATCATACGAAATTGATCAGTAAAAGCAGGGCAAGCTCTCCTTACCCTCTACGTAAAGGAAAATGAGATATACAAAATATGAAAATAAGACCACTTAAAATTTTTCAACTTTTTGAGCTATAGAAGATTAAGATTTGATTAACCTTTTATCAAACTGTTGGATTTCTTTTATAAAGAATATGGGGAGGAAGCCTTACTTAATGCAGATGAATATGCTTCTTTCTGAATGATGGCATTTTAAAAAATGCGAGATCATTACTGAATATGAATGTTTCTTTTCTTCATGTTCACTATGTCCAAACGTTTTCTTGTTCATACTGCAATCTCCAGTCTTTAGAAACAACACATCAAATCTCCTATTGCTCAAATGAAAGGTGGAATAATTTTAATTAGAAACTTGATTGCAAATTACTAATAATAGGAACTGAGAGATTTCTAGCATCTTCACAAAAAAGCATATATACTCTTGAAAGAAAATAAAAAAAACCCACCACACATTCTGTCCCCCATAATTCTAAATTGTATTAAATGTGAACCATGTTTTTAGCTAAGTCATCTATAAAGGAAACCTTTCCCTTCTGATGTATAATTATTTTAATTTACGTGTTCATATAAAGCATTAGGGAAGCACATGATATCAGAAAAAGAACTGTACCAAACAAAATCTTGGCAATAGCTAGCTTTAAAAAATACATGTTGTCACAGCTTTTCAGCCATAACAGCGTTAGATTATAACATGGGAAACTTTAAAGTAAGTTTTATTTAACTTACTGGTATAAGCTTGTACTTCAGATATGAAAAAGACATTCATATGCCCAAAAGACTACCAACTTCTTAATTTCAACACGAGGAAAAAAAGCCACCATAAAATTTAAAGAGAGGTCGTGGACGAGAAACATTCATAGACACATTGACCACTACAAAGCATGAAGAAATAGTTCTTTAAAAAAAAGGTGGGGAGCTTTAATTCTCCCATGTTAGGAATATCTTTTTTCCTGAAAAAAATTATTTTTTAATTTGAAAAACCAAACCCCACCCTCTAGTTAAATCTCCATGCAAGCAGCATTTAGTTTACCTCAGTTTATGTGTATTATTCAGAGAGTTTAGTACCATGAAAACCAATTAGAAATATAAAACTTATGCAAATTCTTAGTCACTGAATCAGTAACAATTTGTAGCAGTGACGGACTACAGGCCTGGGGCAGAAAATTCTTTAAAATTTTAAGTTCTTTTCTTATGTAAAGTCTCATCTTAAACCCTCTCCTTACTCTGTATTTGATGTGGTCCTTCTGATAATACACAGTAAATCTCATAAATAGGAAAATCCTCTTGTATTTTTGTTCATACCATTGTTGAACTTTGATTTTTATCTGCTACAAGTAATCTTATATAACTGCAATGTAGTCTGCTCTTCACTCTATCTGTATAATAAGAATTCACGCTGCAATTATGGGATGTACCTAATGGCACACCACTGCAACCTACCTCCATGAACGGGTCATTGCCTGTCTTAGCTGAGGGACAGCAATTCTCATAAATTGTTATGATCTACACTGGCCGTGCACTTCTAGAAAACCTAAAATAATAATTTCTAACATTTACAGTTTATACAAGAAAAAAGGATGCAGTATTTCTATAGTTCTAGGCTGTTCATCAATATCTTCTTGGACTAACAATCAATATAACCTTGGAATAGCAGCAATGATCCGTATGTTATTTATTAAAACAACCCACTTTTTTGACAGACAGTCAACAATAAAATACATAACTCACTTCACTGGGCTTAGTTTCTTTCCTGTGTTGCTTTTGTCCATCAAGATACAACGTCTGGGAAGATGGATCAGGATTTTATCCATGGCATGGCACATTACCCCAGCTGTTGATCCTTAGGGTTGTAGCACTAGCAGTACAACATTACCATTTCAGGTAGAGGTGACTGCATTTGCAGACTTTGTGTGTCTCTCTTCGGAAAAAACTACACATTACCAAGGATGCTGGAAAAGCACAAAAAGGTCAGTGAAAAGCATTGCCTCTTCTCAGCATACTAAACACCAGCGTTGGCCTGACACATGAAGAAGCAGATGATCTCCTCTTTTGCAAGACAGGCACTTAATGCACAACAGCTCAGGCTTCTGCTATGCTGAGATTATTATATAGTATCTATACATTCTGAAAGTATCTTATAGACAAGCACCTTGTTCTTCTATATTTTACTTAAATGAAGGAATATATTAACAGCACAGCCAGCTATTTTGGTCTTCAGTAAAGCTATATTATGACAGTGTAGCTACAGTATATTCTAGTCCATATATTCTAGCTTCAAGATGATCACAAAAAAAATTAGTTTACAGAGATACACTGAGACAATCCTGATATGTTGTATTTATCCAGTAGCTCCCTGAGTAATTTTCCCTCTTTTTCACCATATGAGTGAAGTTAAGTACTTTACAATACAATCCATGAAAGAAGGCAAGCAAAGCTTCTTCCTGACCAATCCATGGCAAGTCTGCATGACTCTCTATCCCACTGGTTATTATTAACACCAAACTGTGTAAAAGACATATCATACAGCAGAAGAGGTCAGGTCAGACAACGCCCTCAAAAGCTGCCATCACAAATAACAGCATGAAAAGACTGCAGCTAAAAGTAATTAAACTCTAAAGTGTTGGGGTTTAAAGGTTTGGAACAGGAGCTTCAGATGCATCTCAGAAACCAGTAGGTTTCGCGTGCTGTTTCCCTCAGATACAACTTCCCTACAGACCACAACTGCAACTTAACAAAGGTGAGTCATGCATTTGAGTATGAATCCATCATTGTTAATACCTTCTTGTTAATCCAGTTTATAATCAGTGACAGAATTAATCTCCTAATTACAAAAGTCACCATGTAGTAACAATAGTTACAACCAAAACAAAAGCAAAGATAGGCAAGCCTTGGCTCAGGAGCTGCTCGTGCCCAGAATTTCTCCCCTCCTATCAGCTAGTTAAAAAAGATGCTGCTTCTGACTTGTAACCACGTAGCCCTGTAATGCAGTATTGCGGCTAGGAACAGCCACAAGCTTGGTACTGAACTTGGGAGTCCTGGGGGCCGAGGCTGGCCATGCTTGCTCTGGCTGAACCTCCCTTGCCCTGCCTCCCGCACGGTTTTACTTGGTCTAGCTGTGACAGCAATTTCTCTAACTGACCAGATGTCTGGGGCTAACTTGTTTTACTTTTGTTATCTTTGTATGGTACAACCACTGAAAGGATATTCCATGTAGAACGGGATATTCACAACTCTAATATAATGATGCAGTGTAAAGAAATACAGGCCTGTTAAAGACAGCGCAGGCCTTGAGAAACGGAGACCCACGATGCACAATGGAGGAGTACTGGCATGGAACCACATGAGATGGGGCACTGGGTTGGCACTGGAGACCACAACAGCTATGAACAACTTGCCAGGTCTGATAAAGAAATGCAGACTTGGGCCTGGACAGAATTGGTTTTAAGGGTGACAAACAGAACAAAGAAACTGTATCTTACATCCATAAAAGGCACCGCATCAGGTAATTTGGGTGTAGCATGAAGCTGCAGACCAGTGAAGAAAGAGCAAAGGTATAAAAGTGTGTCACCAAACACGCAAAAAATTACCTCAAGTGGATTCTGGGGTAAAGAAAAAGAAACGATCAACGTGAACATCATATTGCTCCCAGCAAAGGACTCCAGATGCTGGCAAGCAGCAGTAACACCCCCTCCCACCAGACCCCAAGGTCTGCAGCCAGCCCCCAGCCCCAAGGTGCAGCACCATGGGAACGGCAGGGACGAGGGAGGAGCAAAGGAGTGCATATTATTCTTTCTTTTTTCTTTAACAATTAAATCTGGAATAACAATAATCGCACTCTTAAGATTTCAGTTATATGAAGAATAAATTCTTGGGCTTTATATACACGTGTGTTTCTTCTTTGCCCATAAACAAGATGCGCATGTAACACCCTGCAGCCTTGCAGCTCAATGGCTCTTAAACCATTAATGCCATAGCACCGTCAGTGCAATACTATTATTGCAGAAAGAGTAAATCACAAATGTATCAGGCCAAGGACTGTGAACTCCGCAACTACATGTTAACACAGAAGCACTTCAGTCTTCCTTATATCAAAGTTTATTGTGCTTTAAACATAAGTTCAACTGGTTAAGTGCAGAACTTAAAAATTGCTATGTTATTTTGAGAACTTATCCAGAGCAGGAGTGGTTTTGAACACTGAAATCAGTGTTTCCACCTTTCCCAGGTTGGAAAGGTTTATATTAATATTTGATTTTCCCTCCTCTTACAGTCACTTGAGGAAGTGAATGAGAAAGCTGGTGTGGATACAGTATGAGCTGCATAGAGTCAAAATGCTCTCCCACTAATGCATCGCTCAGCCTTAATTCTGAGGATTCACAGCTAGTCAGTCACTGCAACTGAATATTACTTCATATTAAAACCACTATCTTTTTGTACAGATCTCAGGGTATGGGATTAGGACTGGCCCTTTTCTCCTGTGTTTCCTCTTTCCTTACTGTAAGTAACTTCTCCAGGGCCTCATATTTGCCTAATAAAGGTCACAGCTGAGACCTTGCAGTTACTGCTTGCCTCCTCCAGCTATGGTTTCATTTCACTTCCGTCTCCTCCTGCTTCACTTTGGTACCAACACTAAATAATGCTTTTAGCCCTCCAACAGCCAGCTGAGGAATCCATACGCAATTGGAGGATAATTTTTGTTATGAGTATCATCATAAAAAGAGTGACTGAAATCCAAGTACATAAACATATAATGAGACACCTGAAGCATTTACAGTTTAAATGCAAACATGACAGAATAATAAAAAGAATTATAAACCAACGTACACATGAAGAAGAGACAAGCATAGATTAAGTGAACTAAGGTCACAAGTTACACCTTTGAAGCTGAGCGCCTTCAACTACAAGACTGCCAGTTGCTAGAGAACATCAGTACGGACTTGAAAACTCAAGGCTGCCTGGCAAGATAACAGCACCTGACAGTGTCGATAAACAATGCAGTATCTCACCCACCTGTTTATCCTGGGAGCATGAAAGCAAACTCACTTCATGAAAACTGACCACTAGTCATCTTTGTAAGACAAAACTTTCATGTTTTAAAAAAGATATAAAAGAATTGATGATGTGTCAAGTTATAAAATGAAGCAAAAAAGCCAACAAGATTTTTTCCGATGGATCAGGACCATTTCCAAGAGCATACTGCAGTTCTGAAGGTGGCTACATAGTCTTCATCTACGTAAAATGATTATGAAGAGAAATGAAATAAAACTGGAGGAGCCACAAATGATATTTCTGTCTGAGATATTTCAGAAAATTATTACAAGCTTCAGACATGAGCAAACAATGCAAACACACAATAAGATATACACAAAAGGGATTTTCTAACAGAAATATTTCATCTTCTTAGCTATACCCGCAATAACAAGAACGATTATTAGTATTGTCAATTCCTAGAATTAAGTAGTTATCATCACACCCTAACAATAGACCAGAAACCTAAAAATCCCCCACAAACACAAATATGCAGGAGTGTGCACGCGTGCGCCACACACACACACACACATAAAATGCAAGTATCCCCCACACAGGCATTAAGAGCTTTCCCTTGCAGAGCAGACAGAGAGATCCTGGGTCCCTCCACTGTCAGCAGGCAAGCTCAGTCCCACACCTACTCCACAAAGCCCGCATCAGGGCAGGCATCCGGGGGGCAAGCGCAGACCAGGAGCTCACAGAATCACTCCTATTCACAATCCAAGGTTTATATACTTCAATTTAATAATAGAGAGCATTCTGCCACAACACAACGTTTATGGGCATATTTTGGCTTACTGAAAGACAGAAAAAACGTTTGATGGATAAAGTTATCACATTGCAAAATAAACTCAGAGAAGCTGCCTCTGCATTTACAAAGAAATTCCAAAGCCTGAACAGCTCTGTTCTCTCAGACTGCTCACCAGAAAAGCTTTAATTAAAGATAAAAATGAGATGCACAGTACCTTTAACAGGGACAGCTTAGGAGATTCACCTCACATCAAGGCTCTGCTGCACTGAAGTACTTCTTAAAAGAGCACTTAAATGAAATACTTCCCATTATCATTTATCAGAACTCTTTCACTCCACCCACTCAAAGGTTTATGCTTTTTTCTCTCTGTGAAGTTTTACTATCTGATTGCTTAAGCATATGTGGTAAGTATGCTGGAAATGGTAACAAAGTACCACAGATCAGCTTCCTGTTTTAAGTACTGCTATAATAAATGCACATTTTTACAAGGAGGGGTGTCAGAATGATGAAGAAAAAGGACAGCAAATGGACCTTGCAAGAAAAGGGAGGATACCTAGACTAGCACACAAGAGGGAAGCAGCCACGACAAGGAGTGCGTTGCAGAGAAGCATTCCCTTTTGCAACATGTCAGACTGTACAGAGGATGCAGTCTTCCTGGGAAGATACCACAGTGATGGGAAATACAGCTGCACCAGCCGCATGTGCTGCTTGACACAGAGACTGAGAAGTAGGCCTGTTTAAATATCCCATCGCACGATCACAGACTTTCACCAAGGTTAATCAATGCAAAACCAAAATATTTTCCCCTATTACTACTTTTTGAAACCAGATGATTTATTTTACATACTTATTTTTAAATTTTTTGTACTTTGTAAACCATATGCTTACTGATTAGACATACCAGATTTAACAACTGTATATCATTTGCTCTATGAAACTTAAAAATAATGTAGGAATTGGTTAACCATTATTTAAAAAGAAAAGGATCCAAAAATGTATTTTTATTTCTTTGTATAACATTTGATTCTTGAAAGTAACATCTAAAAAAGATTAAAGTGGCTGGAGAGACTGCAGATGACACGACTGTGCAAATGTTTTTATATACTGTGCTTTTGCATCATAATTTCATTTAACACAAACAACAAGGCCTGGAATTTTTAAAGCCATTTTAGGGACTTGGACACGTAAGACTCTTTAGACGTATTAGAAAACAAGTACTTAATATTAAGACATCCAGATCTTAGAAAGGTTCTTTACTTTCAGTTTTAGAGAAGCATTTTACAAAGCAAGAACAAGTTTTCAAAATATCACAATGCCAATTTAAATCTTTCTTTAAACAATAAAAAAAACCTTCCTGAAGATGAAAGAATATATGCATGCCATACTGAAAAGTCTCGTATGTCCCAGTCCCATCACATTTTCAAGCTGGTTCTCACATTTCATTGAGAGAGACAGCCTCTATGTATCTCTCTCTCAATCCCGAATTCACTGCTCTGCATCAATTCTGTACTATATTCTAAAGGCTCTGCTGACTGTATGTAGGAAAGAGTTCAAAGTCACTTGGTGCCTGAGTGGAGCGAAACTGTGTAAGGGCAGCAGAATATTAACGGTGAAAATCATTTAGGTACAAAGGACTAACAAAAGATCCATATGTGAACTATTGGTCCTATATATCCTATTGCATTAACTGCAAACAAATAAAAACAATTTACTACCTAACCTAAGCACAGACCATTCAAATAAGCTTAGTATTTCTCAATAAGACATAAATATTAAATTAGACTTGATTACTATAAAAAGTAGAGCAATCACATTAAAAAAAAAAATCTGTGAAATACGGTTTATGTGAGCTTTACATGTCACTACACTTCATCTATGGAATATTTGAAGATTATCCCAATGACATACCTACCTAAAGTGAGAATGATTTCTTGAGTAGATGCGACTTATCTGATGAGAGGTTTGCTCTTGCTGGCCACACAGTATTTTGTAGCAGCAATTTTATGATGAGAAATTTTCTTTCAAAGGCATACCTATCATTAGTCTTTCTACTGAATTTCAGGGCAAACAAAAACTGTGTTATTCATTTCAAGATATGTTCCTGGTCCTTCTCCCTCCCTTCCACCAAAAATTGCATGATGGTCTACAGTCTTTAATTCTGTTCTGCCTTAGATGGTTTGAAGATGGAAACCATGCTTGTATAATTGGTAAGAATATGTAACATTTCTGTTAGATTTGTAGACAAAATATTTACCTACTAAAGACTAATATTTTAAATAGCAACAATCAATTCTTTACTCAAAGAAAAAAATATTTGCGTTACAATAAATAATAAATACAAACATCTTTTAAAACAAAATTTTCTTAACTGTAAAGTTAACTCAGAATGCCATTACTTAAAACTTAGGAAATCCTGAAATGCTTGGGTTTCTCAATTAGAAGATTTAATATTTAGTTTTCCTTTAATCACACTGATCAAATGTTATTCTATTTTTTCCCACTTTAATTTTATTATTGCAGCACAAAACAAGAAGGCCAACAGAAACAGAAACTAGTTATATATATCCTTTAATTTGATTTTACACAGAAAAAACCTGTTTGTGTTGAATTAGAAAA
The DNA here is from genome assembly GCA_013398915.1 of Dromas ardeola. NCBI lineage: Eukaryota > Metazoa > Chordata > Aves > Charadriiformes > Dromadidae > Dromas > Dromas ardeola. The sequence continues at coordinate 7,627 of VYZM01008074.1, read as the reverse complement.
ACTACGTGTAGGAAGAGGTCATAAATACTTGTTTGCAGGATACATGACTCTAGACAGTACCACATTAAATGAGTAGCGAGAGACAGCATCAAAAAATAGTCAGAATTATTCACAAAAGCAAGCCAAACTACTAAAAAATAGCATAATTGATTTTAAACACCTACTTGTTTCTGTAGCCATCGTTCTCGCCTTCTTTGTTTCCTCCTCAAGCTTTTCAACTTGTTTCTTTCTCTCTTGTTCAGCTTTTGGTTGAAGGAAATACTCATAGGCTGCACAAGACCAACAGGTGTGATGTATTGTTCCTCTTCTAGAGTACTTGTAGGTGAAGAAAGGTTCATCACAAAAGGTGACCCATCAGCAACGCCACTCCCAGAAGATTGTCCAGTAGCTTCAAAATCACGTTTACTTTCTGTTTCTCTATGTACTAAGGTGGTAAAGGAAGTAACTTGAAACCTTTTTTGTAGTAGTTTGTCAGCACGCAATCTATATAGGTCCTGAAAAGAACTACCATCTTTCCTACTGGACTCTAATAGCAAGCCACTTCGTGTGTAAAGAAGTGGATTTTCATTTTGGCCATGGTAAATTGTTCCCATACTGCAAGTTTCATATAATGCAGGTGACAAAACAAGTCTCTCTCTGATATTTAAATCCAAACTACGTGATCTTCTGTGAAAAGGTTTCACAGTGCATGCATCGTTCACAGGACAGGAAGCAGAAAGATTTCTTTTTCTATTTAATGCCTTTAAGGGAAGTTTTTTACTTCTCATTTCAAATCTGGCAGCTCTTACTTCTAGACAAAGTGCTTCTGTTAATCTTTCAGCTCCATTATTATTGCTGGCCATGTACGAAAGCCCTTCATTTTTTATTTTCAAAGCTGCAGTTTCCACTTCATGGGACGTATCCTTGCTAAAACCAGGCTGAATTTTGAGGAGAGGTAAGTGTTTTCCCGATGATTTTGCCAATTCAACAGAGAAAGCTGGCTGACAGTCGGTCCGACTTTTGCAGAAATGTATATTTACTAACTGTCCACAGGAACATTTTGTGTTGCAAACAAAGTTAAAACCCCCTAAGCAGGCCTCACAGAATGGACAGTGTAGTTTTCCAATTTTCCACTGTGCCTATTGACAAGAAAAGAAAAAAAACATCCAACACATTCATTATAAATAAATGATTAAGAAATCACTAGTAGAGTTACTTTTCTCCTTTAATAAAAGGATTTACTTTTTGTTTTTCAAACACAATAAAAGAGACTTCACAGCAGAAAGAAAATCCACCATAAATAATGTTTTGGTCAAAACTCCGTTTGCTGCAGTAGTAACTAATTCTAAGAAATCTAGAGCGCACATTTCAAAATGTAGGGGCTTCGAAATATGTTTAAAATTTGTCCATAGATAGAATAATGCTGCAATACTGATGAAAACTTTAGATCATTTAAAGCAGTGAAATCAATTTACCATGTTAATCTGGAATTGGCAAGCACAGTTTCTCAGCCTAGACTTCTGAGTGCTGATACATTTCTCGCATACTAAGTACAGTGGAAGGAGATTTCTTACGAAGTGAATAGAGCTTTTTACTTCACTTACCCCACAAAAGCTTGAAATGGTACTTGTATTTTGGTGTATGTAGTATTACAACATAATCTATGTGCAGATAGCATGATAAATCCTTAATACTCTGTCTACAAGGAGGCAGTTATTTTCATTATTTGTAATTCTATGAATTTCACTTCAATTCTAAAGGCACTTTTTATAAAGAAAATATTTATCAAAGATCTATAAAATCCTACATATTTGCACAACTATTGGTATTTTCAGTAAATATATTCATCTGCCAGCAGAAATATTTTTGAGGATTGAAGTTACACAAGAGTTTGTAGGATCAAAGCCCAGATGAGAAACAATATTATCAACTCCAGACACACATTACTCAATAGTGTGCCTAAAGTGGGGTTGAGCCATGAATACAGAAGCTGCCTGACATTTCTAGCTAAAGCCTTGCTTTCAGTTGCAAATGTCTTTCAAGGTAGTTTGGGAAGATGATTCCATGACTGATGCTTGTCTGATTGAAAGCTTCATAAAGTTTCCGTAAAACCAATTTTGCAGTTTCAGAAAAAAGACTTGTGTGGAAAAAAGGTTATTTTTCACACGCAACGTGAGAAAAAATTCTCAAAACCCTCCTTTAAGAAATTTACTCCTGCCTTGCAGGTTGAAATCTCAAAATTTCACTAAGTATCAAAGATGTGCCTTTCATTGCACCTATGAGAATCTGTTTAAATCTGCATATGTTTCAACTTAGAGAAAAAAGTCTCAGTTTACATATGTGCAAAGGCTTTCAAATCCCTGAAAATTCCTTGAAGAGGCACAGTCTCTTTCAGTTTATAAGGCTGATCAATGTGTGCATATGCCATTCCCAAAGAAATATTAAGCTGGTTCAGAGATTTACTATAAGTCTCCCACACTCCATTTCCCAGATGCCATGGGCTAGGCAGTAAAATTCAGTAAAAAGCACTTTCCAGCATCTTTAGTGAGTCATTCTGGCACTCAAAACACTATGGCATAGTAACCCGGATCTCTCAAATGGAGAGCAGGAGTGATTCATGAAGGTTAGGGAAGAAGGCTAGGAGCCTGGCAAAAATGGGAATGCAAGAGACAGTAGGGAAGAAAAGACATCTCTGCGTCCTATAAGCACAGAGACTGGGAGATGAGGTGCAGCACTAGGGAGTCCAGGACTGATTTAGCATAAGTTTGGCAATGGACTGTGGAAGCATTGACTCAGTAAGAGAAGTAACAGCCTACTAGTGGAGGAGGTGGTAGGGGGAAAATCAGCAAGATCTGAAAAGGAGTTGAGGGTACACAGATTTAATGATGGACTGCATAGAGGAAAAACTGGGAAGGGTTAGCCACAGAAGTTAAAACAAGTGTTCAGTGATGGGGAAAAGAAAATGCAGGTCAATAAAGGTCACTAGCAACACTAGCTAGATATTTATAATTATTGAAGATTATCTATACACTAATGCGTGCATGAAACCCAATGAGATTGGTTAAGAACAGGGACAGATGGCAAAAAAGAACTGGCTGGGAAGCATGGGTTTTTACAGCCTGCAAATAGACTTTGTGCTTATGTAAAATGATTTAGCCCTTGATTTAGGAGTCATACAGGAGAAAATAACACATGATCACAAAATTATTCAGAGCTCAGTAGTATCTGGGGATAAGTTGGAATTGTTTAAAAAACCCCACACGTTTATCCATAAAGCCACAGGATATTTCCGGAGAAGTCAGAAGTGAATGAGGCAAGAGTTCCCAGGATATTAAAGGACAAAATGAATGCTAAGATACTGAAGGTGTTTACAGAGAAATGCATTCTCTGCCTCTGCCACCAGAGGAGCATTGCTTCTCTGCAATGCCGAGTAAATAAGTTAAGCCTTTTCTGAGCAGTCTATAGGTTCTGTATTTCCCAGGTTTCCAATCTGACCCTCTAGGCTTTCAAATGCAGAAGGCTGATAATTTACAGCTAAAGGTGAAAAGAAAAACATTAGTATCAATAGTGAAACCAATTTTACTGAAATAATATAACATGCAAAGTACTGTAAAAAACTGCCTCCTTATGATCAGGCATTCAAGATTAGGCCATTCTGTAAAGTGGTGAAATACCTCATCATCCCAAATTTTCACCGGCCCACCCTCCAAGATTAATGATTCTGAAAGAGACACACTGCTCTTTCATGCACTATTGAAGTGTAAGAGATCATTAATTTTAAAAAAAGTTTAATTAATGTTTAACAAAATAAAACACAGAGCAAAAAAATGAAGGAAGATGAAACAAATTTTCTTAATTTTTGAATGCTTAGGTTTACAGTCATAACAATTTGTTTTCTTTGTGTATCATTTTCAGGGTGGATTTGCTTAGATCAGAAGTTACTTGCAATATAGTAAAACTTAAACACTAGAATCAATTAAGCAGAAAGGAATGCAGGTATCATTTGCTTCTCAAAATCAAAGACTCAACAGAAAAAAACTGCAGGGCAAAAGAAAAGCATTGTTTCTGCTTACTATATCTATGCAACCACATTAACTTCTAGACCTAAAATAACTTAAAGAAATTACTCAACTGAAGCAATCAGTACAGCAGGAAAGTTATGAGATAGTCTGTAATTTCAAATGGACCGTTAAAACTCAATGGGCAGCGGCACTGGCTTGTCATCAGATCTTTAAGTTTGCAGGAAGGTAACTATTTTCTATTCATATGGCATAGTAGCACACTAAATATAAAAGACATCACATCATATTCCAACAACTGATCTCTCAACAAACCCCCAGTCCAGTTTTATGGAGCAACATGCTTCTTACTGTCACTGTCACATGTGTTAGTACTGTAAGATATGATAATCAAGACAAACCAAAACCCAAAGCCTAGATGATTAATATAATTTTAAGTATTAATAAAATCTGCAGAGGTGCCCATGACACTTATTTGAACAAACGTAAATACATTCACCTATAAATGGGCAGGAACAGAATTTATCACTTGTAGGTTTTGTGCATACATTAAAAAAAATATTTAAGAGGGGAAAAACGCCTCTGGTAATGATAGAAGTTACTGAGAAAAATTCCCTCAGTTAGAAGGTCTCTGTAATATACATGGACCTCGGCAGAAAAACGCCCTTGAAATTTGTTCCCCTTACTTTTTTCATATTTTGAATGATCAAGATGCAAGCAAAAAAAAGATCTACCTTTTCAATGACACATTTCACCCACTCTGGGATGGCTTCTAAGTTCACATGCCATACATTGCAAGACTCCTGGGCAGTAGCTGAAGGTTGTGATGTCTGTTAAAAACAAGAATTATTTTATTGATATTCAGCATTGAGGTAAGCTTTTTTTGTTTGAATATAGCCAGAATTCAACTTCCCAAATTCAGTAAATATTTTATTAACAAATGATAAAACTGAAAGATATTGGTGCATTATTTAAGCTAAAAATGAGGTAGATGCTGTCAACAATTGTCTATTTCTGAATATAAGGACATTGGACAGACTCCACTGTGTGGATGGAGGCGTTTGGAGGTGGTTTTGTTTTGTTTACAAGAACAGAAAGTATGCAATTGCTGATCTTCCAAGTATATTCAGAAATTGATTTCAGAAGCACTATCAGCTGGCACAATTTTCCAGTAAAGACAGGAAAATTGAGTCCTAGTTTATATGAAGACTGTGTTCAGTACTGCACAACTATGCCACAAATAGTTTTAAATTGATTTTCTAATGCTTGTTAGAATAACTAGCAGAGAAACCAGGTACTCTTAGCAACTTTTGAGTTTTTACTGCAATGATGTGACCATCTGAAGAGAAAATAAAATATAAAAAACTGTAGCATTTCACCAACTGATACCAAAATAAAAATGTTTACCTAACTACCTTTTAGTAGAGAATTGATACTAGTGTAATTAAATCTTTTAATATGTTTTAGAATGTCAGCAAAGTTATAAAGATGGATAAAAATATAAGGAAACTCTGGCAATTGTTAAAGTCTCAAAATCAGTTGTTATAATTTATGAATACGGAAAATCACTGACTCCTATGTTATGAAACTCATGGGAATAAAAGTTTCATTATGCTGAAGACTGAAAGTGGGGCTATACACAGAAGACAGAACATTTTAGAAATGCTCTAAGTAATGACAACAGACAGATAGATCCATTTGCCATGTCTATGCTATTGTCTTCCTCCTATTTGTGGTGACTACCTGTACTTCAACTTGGATATAATTCTGATTTAAAGTGTTTATACTGCATTCATAACTTCAACATATGGTTTTAAGATTTGTTCTAAGATTTTTCTATTTTACTCATATTTCAGCTATGTCTTTGACTGAAGGTCTAAAATTCATCAGAGCAAGCCAACATACTGAAAACATTACTCTTCTCATCATAGTGCAAACTTTGCCTCCCAGTGTCTCAGGAAGCAGTGTTAAATTACATTTTTATATCTGCTATGTACATAATTAGAGAAGGAGGTACTTCACTCTTGTGCACAATGATAGTGGATCTCCACTAGCAATTAAAAGCTCCACCATGGGGCATGGACAAAGATACCTCCTTCTTTTCACTACATTTTTTTCCATGAAAGGAGTTGACATTTCCCCCCACACACCCCCCCAAAAACCGCTCCAAACCATGCACAAAATAAAAACTCTTCAAGTGTAAAGAATGCAGACTATTCCAGAACTTCAAGCTCTGTAAGTGGACTGAGCAAAATGCGGTTTATTAATAATATTAATTATATCAGGATCTTAAAAAATATTACATCTGTTTCTACCTCAATTGGTTATACCCCTCTTCAGTGCCCAAAAGAATGTCGTTGCATTTCTAGTGCATTAATATAAAAGATCAACACCTTCCCTTCTCTTTGCTTTTTCACTTTGATTCAAGATCATAGGATGTAAACACAGACTTTTGTCATATTTGGAAAGACTCTAAGTCTTTATGATTACTAACTTCCATTATAAAGCAGCAGGAAATACTCTGTCATTGTTTATTCCGTATAATGATTTTTCTGTTTATTTTTATAAAGATGATATAAATTACTAAAAAGTATTTCAGTAATAGGCACCCCCTCCCCTCAGGGCAGGCTAATCTTCTTAACTATTTTTGTGCACAGATTATCCCCCACTTTTTCAAAATGAAGAGCAAAAGTTTCTGATGTAGGAATATTTGACACATAGTTAACTACTGCAGTGGAAATTTGTATCAGTGTTTAAAACACACCTTAGAAACAAAGAGTTGTCTGTCAAGAGATATTAAAACAAAAAATTACTGCATTAAAACTGTCAAAAACAGAACGCATTTTTGTATGAAAAGCGGTAACACTATATGCTCTACACAAGCTAGTAGTCAAATGTATCATGAACACCAGCCTTCATGTCGCGGAACATAAAGGTGATCACTGCCTACTCAGCTTGACTAGCATTACTGCTTACATTACTGCCTATGGAATTGTCCATATTTTACTACTTATCACCACAGGAGATCAATTACTAAGCAAGGGCAAGTCTAATACTTCTCCTTTATTTAAAAACAATGGCACTGGAAAAAGTTACAAATTCCCTCCAGACGCTATACTTACATCAGATGGTTCTTTTCCATGATATTTTGCAAGGCAAACAGAATTTGCTATATATTTTCTACATCTCCAGCAACGTAGAACATCAGCCTCTTGGTTACTCATTTCAACTTGTGATTCTTCAGCTTTGTATGTCTATCTGTAAAGACCACAACACATACAGTTCAGTCACCTGTTGAAACCACACACTTTCCTTTTGTGACCCAGAAGTCTATCAGTTGTCTCCTCACTATACAGGAGACTAATACTTTATTTATAAATATTCTCTGATTTTGTATAGCATACCACCTAGACATTTTCAATAGCAAAGTGCAACAGTTGTTTTTATTTCCAGGTTGCACACAGTGATAGAAAGCAACAATAACAACAACAACTAAAAAAAATAAACCAACTTCCCCAATATTTAGACAAACGACAGGAGAACTCCAGTTTTCCTAGAATATGTCCATAGAAATAAGTGATTGCTATCCTATGCATTAAATACACACACATATATCATAGAATCATAGA
>VYZM01008071.1:216721-274424 GCA_013398915.1 Dromas ardeola | reverse complement strand
AAAAGCGGGGGGGGGGGAAGGGAGAAAAAGCGCCTTTAAAAAAGGACAGCTTGACCTTTTTGTGCCCCTGGCAGTGAACCAATCAGCATTCTCGTAATCCAAACACAGATGCCTGGAGCTAAACAAATCCTATACTTGTGAACAAGAATTCAGTTTGCTGTCAAAATACAATGACGAGCAGCAAAGTGCTGCTCTTAAGCAAAATATCCTGAATTAAATTAAAATGTTTTTGATTAATAAAAGGGGTAACATGAGTAATGTCATACATCACTAATAGCATCATTTGGAAACAATTACGTTGAGATATTTATGCATATATATTACATATGTACATTTAAAGCACAGTACCTCATCTCTTCATGAGACATAATCCCATAATATTTTATGCCACCAGAAACATTGCTCATCTAATCCTGCAATTCGGTATTTTGTAATGATTAATTAACAGGCTTGAACGTTATTTTGTTCCTGGCTTAGTGTCATAATGTTTGCATTATTTCTCGCAACAGAGTCCTGTCCTTTTAGAGACTCAGCCTCTGTTTTGTTAAAAAAATTAATTGCAGTATTAAAGAGAAGATCCCAGCTGCATGACAGTTTTCATCAGTGTGTTGTTTTAATAGTCTATCAAATAGATAAGCTTTGAGCTTTCTGCCAATTTCTGTTTTCAAATGTCCCGCATAGATCCTTATCGAGTAGGTTCTTGATGTCAATGGGCATATTTCTGGATGTTTCTTAAAAATCTGTAATGTCAATTTTAGGGTCCAATATAGAGGTTTGAAAAAAAAGATCTGGACATCACACTGATCAACCACAGATGCACCAGATCCAAATTTCAATGTAGTCGCACAGGAATTCAGTGTTAATTTTTGTTTCGGGGCTAAATGTGTCACTTAATTCACACATGAAACTGATGAGGAAGCATAGGTGCTGTTTTTATGCTGTGCTTCTGTGGAACGCCCCCCTCAGGTGTAGAGTCCTCCTTTTAACATTTTTCCAGTACATAATTTGTATGCTGTTGCTCACTAAGTGTCCGTAATCTCTCCCTTTTCTTGCAAGTGCATATACCACATGTGGAAACAAACTGCGTCAGATTTCTTTCTTTTTTTTTCTTTTTTTTTTTTTTTTAATAATTAATGATGGCACTGTGCTGCTTTCCAGGAGTTAATTTCATTAACATTTAAACTGATTCATATGACAGGAAAACAGCCAGCTTGGTATCAAAGGGTTACAGCTCTTACAAAACAAGTATCAACTTCATTTTGGGCAGTCCTACAGAGACTTGGGAACAGTTGGAGGCAGAATCATCCCCAGAAAACTATCAGTATTGTTTAGATGAAGATAACCACAAACATCCTGAAATACTTAACCGTGTCTAATCTCTTAGTGACTCATGTTTACATTATTTTTTTAATTTAACGTCAAATTCTTTCTTTTTTTTTTAAAATCTTCCAGTTGAACATTATTTTTTAATACAATCATAGAGTGGAATTGAAAAAGTTTACATGTCATATTAGGTTACAAGACGGCCAGTACGCCTATTTCAAAACTCTGATGGGAATGGGTAGTCTTACGAAAAACCGCCAGCTGCAGAACTTCTCTGGTGACAGTGGATGTGACGCAGACTGGACCGGGACTGAATGCTTTCCTGAATACTTGCTGATGTAACTTTTAGTCCACCTTGCAAAGGAGGGTAAACCACTTCAACAAGCAATATTCCTTGTGTCTGCAAAATTGTAAATACTCAGCAGTAATTACAGAGATTTCCTTCCTGGTGTTCTCATAACTTCAAGGTTTGCGAATAAATCTGCAAGATATAATTTTTTTCTTGTGCCAAAAAGCTTATTAATCCTATGGGTTAAATGCTAAGAATGTTTAAACAGATGATAAACCATTTAACGTTAACTTTCTTGCCTCCAGTTATTTTCAGCACTTAGGCTGTGACACTCTGCTCCTCTGAATAAAACCGTGAACTAAAAGGTATACACATTCCTTATCACACAGTAAGCCCTTTTAGTGCCTAATAAATTAATTACATCTCCAAAGAAAGTCTTTCGCTTGCGTCCCTCCCATAGCATTGCCAACTACATCTGGCCAGCCAGCCAGATGCTGAGAGGGCATTATTGCAGATTACAATCAGGAATGTTGAAGCAGTTATTGGTGTCACACTGGAATAGCATATTAACATTGCCACAAACAGTCTTTCCCTTGTAAGAATAGCGCTTTGATGTTCCAACCCCTAGCAAGAATATTAGGAAAAAAAAAAAAAAAAGAAAAACCAAAAAAGAAAAAAGGGAAGGGAGGGTGAAAACAGCAACGATTGTGAAGACAGATTTCCCAGCTGAAATTAATAATTCTGAGCAGCACTAAAATTAATTACTCTGTAGTTGTAAGCAGGCAGCGGATTTATGGTAAATGACAGAGTGTTTGCAAATTTTCCTGACTACTCGATTAGAAAATGCACCAAGTACAGGCGTCAGCCGAGCATGCATTATTTAAGTGGTTGGTGTCTGGCGACAATCTGGAAGCTGCAATTGTTGTGGTTGCCCGTAGGAAAATTCGCACTTTCTGGGAGAAATTCTTTCACCTTTGTGTGCCCACAGCACGGGTCTCTCCTCATGGCAGCTGTAGGATACACTGGAACTTCGTGACCTGGAAAATGTGGGACAACTGACACAAGGTGACCCCCTGAATGCTGGGGTAGGCCCAATTAATTTAAAATTTTGCTTGGCCTTGTCTCTTCCAATTTTCTAAATCCTCTGGAAAAATGATTAATGCGTGCACTGCCAATGCGAAAATATTTTTGACCCTATTAAAGTCGACCAAGGGTAAACCAAGTGTAGGCTGGCATTGTATCAAACTAGCTTTATTAAATTTGATTGGAGGTTTGTATGAGGAAGGGACAGACAAGGACATTATTTTGCACAGCAACTCCCTTTTAAATGAAAATACTGGGAGGAATACAAAGTACTGGTGTGCATTGGTACAGAGCTGTATTTAACCTAGCAAAATCTTACCAAAAAAAGAGATTATTTCTGAGAAAACTTAACATTTCCTCCCTGTGAAAGTTTGTTGTCAGTGAAGTTGATTCATTACACGATAAGCGTTGTTTCCCTTGAAGAGGAGAGAATGATTCAAACCTTGCCTTACTTCTTGCCTTTTCGTATTTTTATTCCCCAATTTTTTCTTGTCCTGCCGCTCTAGCAGCTGGAGACACATCCAGAGGAGGGTCTGAGGAGGGAGACTAGGGCAGGTGTAGGCACAGAAGGTCACAGAAAGCGCTGTTTTCAACACTTTTCCTGATTTCTACAATGGTCCATTTTATTTTTTTTTTTGACGGTCAAGTTTCTCAGCGTTCACCCTGATGCGTTCATGATACTTTAAACACAGTACCCTGTTCTGAGCTCCCAGGAACATTTTACGTCTGAAAAAGGCATATTGTCCATATCTGATTCCTCCTGGTGATAATCTTAGCCAAAAAAAAAAAAAAAAAAAAAAGAAAGAAAAAGAAAACACAGAAAAGAAAAAAGAAAAGAAAAAAGAAACAAAGAGAAATAAAAGGTAACATGACTTTCTACTTTTCTGAATAGAGAATTGTGATAGCTGCCCTGTTTTTCAACCCCCTAAAATCTAAGAGAGGATTTCAGATGCCATCCTGTCCTCCCTGCTTCTTCTTGTCCTGTTAGGTATCCCGTTGGCTAGCTTGGCTAGTTTAAGGTAAGTTTACAAGAAGAAGGTGACCGGTCATAAGTTTTTCTGCTCCCCGTCCACTTTTGCCTAAAATACCCCAACTCCAGATTGGAAAGGGCAATTCTGTTAATTTAATTTGGCATGATGTGTTTGCACGGAGAGCATGCAGGATCTGACAAGTGACTCTCGCCGGCCCAGCTGCTGGGCTGCGATGCCTGCAGGAGCCACGGAACACCTCGGGATGCTGGCTACGGGGTGCAGATTTTTAAGGCAAAGAGACTCATGAAACAATCCATCAGAGGGTTCTTCTGCTTTGTATCAGTTGACAGTAAGTCACAAATAAAACCCTTTAAGTGAACTGGTCCAACTAATGCAGAGAACATTCAAAGCTTTCAGCACTTTTGAGTGGTATAAGGCTCATAATTACAAGATGTTCTGTACTGACAACACGAAATAATCCTCCAACCACTCAAGACAGAGCAAAAGCAGAAACTGCTCAGCCTAGACAGTCTTATTTAGAGGTGTAACTGCAGTGAAAAAAACCCCAGACTACCGTCTTTGAGGAGACGGACATAATGATGCACATGAATGACAGCCTTATTTTGGTAAGATGTGAGCTCACTGGAGACCACCAACAAGCTGTCAGCAGATAAGCATTAAATGATTTTGATGAAATGACTGAAATTCTGCTTGAATTAAGCTTGATAAACTTAAATGAAGAGGTCCCTAAACATCCTTATTGAACTTCCCCCAAATGCAAATTTGGCATCTTCAGAAAACATTCCATCACATCTAGATGTAGTGTAAATATAAATATATACACATACACATATATGTGCATAAAGTTTTTAATTAGAGAGATGTGGACAAATTTTTTTTGCCTACACGAGTTTCAACGTAATTATCTAGGGCCAGTGTGAAGTGTTATATTCCTCCAAACCTGTGACATGTCAGTTAAAGCCAGCTAAAAATTAGGTGTGATATGCAAAGTTTGGATCTGACTACAAAACAGGTTTTTTCCCAAAACTCAGAACTCGTCTGTAGGTCTCATCCATTTATATCTAAGCAACCATTAATATAAGATCTCTGAATATCTACTTACTAACATAAATTTGACTTGGCTGAAATGAAGGACAGTGTAAACTTGATGTGAAAGAACTTAGATTTAGGCATGTGAAAGGGAACATGATGGTAGCTCATCCCAATCTAATAAATTAAATAGTTAGAAAGATTGATGAAATGAAAAATACATATATAGGAGTGCACCACTGTTATACTTGAATTATTTCATAGTTTGAGAGTGTGTGGACTTGGTAACTTCTCCAGTAAATTAGTCTTTGTAGCACACAGTGGACTGCCTACAGCATTTCTGAGAACAGCAGCAGATCCAAGAACAAGAAAAAAAATTATTTGCATGATTCTGAGCTACTTTTAATATCGAAACTTCAAAGATGAGTTCACTAAAGGGTGAGAGGACTCATAAAGTGTGTAAGTCTAATTTGCTGAAGAGATGTAAACAGTTTCTAAAATGACTAAATAAATTGCAATTCATTTTTTTCACTTCTATTTTATCTCTGTGCTTTATGTGTTTATAAGACATCTATCACTTTATACCTAACTATGAAGCATTTTGAGTCAAATTCTCATTAAAATTCTCCCTTAGTAACTAAAAGAGAAACACAGAGAGACACCTGTAAGCCGGTTCAACCAAATATTTTACTCATTTGTAATATGAACCTCTGACTCTCTGACTGTAGGGCAACATCTGCGGTCGATGTTTTGCAAATGCTGCCTTGGAGATATATCAGAAGTGTCTTGCGTTAGGTCCTGGTTTCAGACTGCTTCTAGGACTCCCACTCCTGTGGCCTTTGCCACCATGTTGCTATTTTACTTCTCTTTTCTGCCTTTCGTGGAGAAGTCAGCCCTTTCAGTGACAATTGTCCATACAAAGAACTGTGCTCTCCTGCCAGGCTGTTTGGGTGTTGTTGCCGTTGTTGAACTACTTGCTCAATGCCAGCTCTTGGAGAATGGGGGATAAATAAACCGGGATGAAAGTGGAGATCCTTAATATCTTGTAAAGGGATTACAAACAGCATCTGTGTATTGAGCAGGACAGCTCTTTTCGCTTCAGAGATATGCAGTGGTGAACGTCAGAGAAGAAGGCTTTGGGTTTGACTGACAAAACACTGTAGGAATTGAAAACATGATATTCTAACAGTTTTCTGGTGTAAATGGGAAATGAAGGATCAGGTCTGAGATTAGTTACAGTACTGAAACTGACTGCTTGTCTTCCAAACAGGCTCAATCCCAGCCCTACAGATAATTACAGCCACCACATCATTATCCTTGGGAAGAAAGTGCAAGACGTGCTCTGTCAAAGTCACTTTGGTGTCCAGCTTGTGGTAGGACTGCTCAGGGTTTATGTGGGTTCAAGGGTCACAAGATAAGCACATGTTGCCGTTAGCTTAGATGGCATCGTGCTGAGTTACTAAAATGAAGAGGAGAGATGGTCAGGCATGAACAAAATGAATGCATCCAAAATACACAGCATCATGAGACCTTTTACTCTAGATCGGTCCACAAACTCGCTGAAGCTGGTACTCAAGATATTTAGATTTCAGGGGGTCTTAAATCTGCAGAATAGGTGTTTACTCTATTTTTAGTCTCTTTTCATAGTTCTCCATTTTCATCACTGGACACCTCTGATTCATGAGAGCACAAAACTTTTCTCATTTAATACAAAATCCAGGAGGTTCCTGTTTCCCTCAGGATGAGAGAGCCAGGAACCTCTCGCTCATCAAGATAAGCGTGATTTTTAGTCTAGTCTATCAAAATACCCTTATCAGACCTGTCTGCATCAGTAATGGTTCTGTCTCGTCCTGAATGGACCATAACCTCTGTAAGAATTTGGGCTGGCTCCATTTTGTGGTCTGCTAAGTGCAAGAACCAGGCTGGTAATTTTTTGAAGACTGTGGAGAGTAAGGGGAGGAGAACGGTTGAATATCAGTTTGCCGAGGAAACAGGGTCATTTTCTCAGAAAAATGTAGTACCAGCTCATTTGAGCACCTGGCTAAACGCAGAGGGTCGATTTGCTGGATGAGATATTAGAGGTGGGTCTGTTCATGGATAGCTGAGCAGATCCATTGCCTAAGTGGGAAGGCATTCACTGTTCACGCCAACAGCTGCTGTGGGGCGAGGTGAGACCTACAGAAGAGATGATAAAGAGTAGATTGATAGTGCCTCTACCTCGAAAGGCCTGCCAAAGGCTAGTGCAGTCTTGAGTTCAGTCCAGCTTAGCTCCTTTTCTCTTTTATTAATTTTTCAGTGAGGAGCAGACATGGAGTTTTTCCAGGAAAATTGTGTCTATAGGGTAGATGAACGGAATAACCACAGATAATTTTCTCTTTTATGACTAAAGATACATACACGTTCTATATTAACTACTGCAGCAATACTGTAGCTAGAATGGTAGATTTAATGGTTTCCCCTGTTAAATGTTGAAAAGTTTTCCAGCTGAGGATTCTGCAGAGGCAAAGCCCTCACAAACTGGTGCCCAATTAGTCTCGTAATTCCCATATTTCCAAAATTAAGTATAAAGGTTGAAGTAATTAGTAGTTATTTCCTGTATTAGGCACAGTAGAAATTAAGTCTTTCATAACACCACAATTCCTAAGTGACTGAGGATTACCTTTTATGTAACATTTCCTCCCAAGTTTTAGTGTGCTACCAAAGCTGCATGGTTCAGTCAAGACAGGATTTAGATTCCCTGCATCCCCGAGACCCGATTGCAATTACAGCATCTTTATGAGGCTCTCGTTTAACTGCTGTTGCATGGTAAGGTAACTGAGCATTTGGTTCTTGCTCAATACAAGCTGCTGAGGGAGACGCTACCTGGGATATGAGGTTATTTAGGACAGGGTTCGACTCCACAGCTTAACTCTGATGGAAGCAAACTGGTTGGAGTCCTTTCCCTTTGTATATTTCTCTATCTAAGTGTCATGACCCTTCCAATTTATTACTATGTATATCGTGTGGAAGAGCAGGTATTCCGATCATTTTTAAAGGGTATATTTTTCTTTGTGTTTTCGGTTCACAGCAGAATTGTGCCAGCTTCAGGATCATCAGCTGACTCCTTTTCACCCTCAGCTATTGGTCGCGATTTTCCCGGTTAACTATTATCTACTCATTTTAATCATCCAAAGATAACTCGAAAGATCAGTAGAATATAACATCCTAAAACTTTGTATTTATTTTTGAGGTACTGCACCATGCCAGCACACTTCTATCATGTCACATTGTGTTACCCAGACTTACAGTGAGAAGAAATTTAACGGGAAGTGACATGGTGTAAGTGATGCACTGACATGTATAATTTAAAGACTGTACTCTTGTTGGAAGCAGACACCTGCAATTAATTCAGATATTGGGAATTCAAAATGAAATTGATGATTAAAGCCAGAAGGGACTTAAGATGCATATTAAGCTCATGAACGGGTGAATTTCTCTGTTTATCTAGCAGAACAGCACAGTTACTGAGTTTCTTCTGAGAACCCATCTGCAGAGTACCATTGCTGCTCCTTTGATGGGGTATTATCAGTCTCTAAAACACATAGAAATTCATGTTTCTTCAGGTCCTATCCTACCCATGAAGACAGAGCTTGATTTGAAAGCACTTTACAAAAGAGATATCTTTGTTTTCTGTTCTCTTCATATTTTTTATTAAATCAATATCCAAATCGGTGACTAATTTCATCTAGGAAATTTCAGTTGCTTTCTATGGTGCTATGTTGGTGGGTTTACTGAATATCAAGCAGAGATACTTCATGGACGTGACCAGAAATCATAATTCTCTATGAGCAATTTTGCAAACATACGATGTAACACCTTATAAATACCTCTTCACAGACAATTTTAATGCAACAAAACATTCTGGCCTTGAAGTGCGCCCACACATCCTTTGGATTTTTTTTCTATAGTTGCATATCTGTAATCTGAAATTCAGTATTTCGATCATCTCCGATGGTGGGAAAATACTGCTTCGTTTAGCTGTGCCCTACTATGAAAGCCCTAAATGAGCCAACAGCTTGAGCCCTGCATACTAATAGTAATGAACATTGTGGTCTTAAGATTGAAGAAACGTTTACTTTCTGTCTATTGAAATAATTTAACACATGAAGACATATCTTTGCACCTGTTTACTTAAAAAGACATTGAAGAAAGCTACTGGAACAGCTTTGAAATATACATAATATTAAAAACATAAAAGAACAGCAGCAGCAGAATTCATCTTACTATGACACCAGTAGTTTCCACTGTAAGTTTATACTTACAAACTTTATGGATAGCTTATCGCTGATTAAGTGCTAACCTGCATTTATTTACAGCTTGTCTGTTATTTCCCACCGGACTACAGACAGTTGATCAAAAAGGCACTGTTGACAGACACCTAAATTAGTAAACCAGAGATGAGGATCTTTGTTTTAAAAAAGTCATCA
This sequence comes from Dromas ardeola, assembly GCA_013398915.1. NCBI lineage: Eukaryota > Metazoa > Chordata > Aves > Charadriiformes > Dromadidae > Dromas > Dromas ardeola. Next base: position 265,242 of record VYZM01008071.1, on the reverse strand, counting down.
TGTGAATGTTAATGCTTAGGGCTCCGTAAAAAGTTTTGGTTTTATTTCGCTAAGTGTAAACCCTTCTTTTCCTGAGAGCATGAGAGTTGACAGAAAAAAAGTAAGAAAAGTAAGACTTGGAGCATGCCCTGGAAATGAAAGATTACTTTGGCATCATGTTCTCACATGTGTTAAGAAAGCCCAACAATTAAATAATAGTGTAGGTAAACGAAATGCATAGCAAACTCGAGGGAATATCGCAGGTGGACCGAATGGGTCAAGAACAGAAATTTGTGCAATCATTGTACTGCAAAGTGGAAGCAGCATTGCCAAGATCTGCCCTTCTGAGCTGAGGCAGCCCTTGCCTGCAAAACTGCTGGAAGATGCATTTCCCTGGCATCAGAAATATATATATTTGTATTTCTAACAAAGCTCTTAAGCGCAGGCAGTCTGTCTCATGCCCCCCTAAATTGCAAATTATTCATTTTTCCACATCCTGTCATGTCTGGGACGGTTTGATTAGGCAAACATTCCTCTTTTTTTTTTTTTTTTTTTTTTTTTTGTTTTTTTTTTTCTTTTCCTGGCTAGACTACTTCTATCAGCCAATAACGGGGGTTTGAATTGTGAGGCTGGCCAACCCAGTACAACATACTTGCTTCATTTTCCCTGAAGAGCTTGGCAGTCCTGAAAGACATGCTCAGTGTAAACGAACAACTGAGAATGTAATTAAGAGGCATGTTAAACTATAAAAAAGGGGTAGTAACCACAGTATGCTTTCATTAATTAAAGCACTTTCTAATATCAGCCAATTACATCAACCTCCTCTGGCCCTTATATTTCTTAGGCTTTGTGTAACCGGTCCCTTTATCTCTAATGGGATCCTTATAATGCTGACCATGTGGCTTTAGAACAACACCAAAATGCTAATCTAATCCCCAGTGTTGCCCAAAGGCATTACATGGGCCCTGACATGGATCCAAGATTGGTGGCACCCTAATTCAAATAAAAGCAAGAATTAGGGCTGATCAGGTGTCTCAGTGACAACAGCACAATGAGAGACGGGGGGAAGGTGGGGGCAGGTTGGGGAAGGGGGAGATGGCAGCAGCGAACGATCAGGCACATTTCAAAAGTAATTGGTCTCCAGGGAGGGTGCGGGTTGCTTCCTAGACCACTTCTACAGAGCCCTTTGCACCTTGCCAGCTGGAGGGAAAGCGCAGCCACTTCCAGAGAATAGCAGTGGGGCTAATGGAAGCGCGCCTACGTGTGAAAACGGAAAGCAGGCAGCATCAAGCCCAAGGAGTTGATTAAAACGGGACTTCCTTCCAGGTTTCCTTTTTTTTTTTTAAAAATAATTCAGTCTTGTCATTACGCTGGTTTTGCAGGTAGCTGGATTAAATGTGGAAAGTTAGAAAGAACTAGTTTAAAACCACAGGGCCACAGTTCCACCCCTCGCTCACCGTACATGCAGCATGAAATGAAATGACTTCAAAGGCACAGTAAGGCTTTTCAGTATTTTTTGTGGTTTCTTTTTTTTTTTTGTTTTTGTTTTTGTTTGTCTTTTTTTCTTTGTATAGCATCCACTTTTGTGGAGACTTATTCTACAGATCTCGAAGCCTTCTCCAGTTGTGCGACTGCACCGTCATCCCTACTTTGCGCTAGGGGGGAAAGATGCTGAGAGCTGATGTTTTGTGCTCAAAGACACTGAATGCAGCCTCCAAAAAGGACATCTTCTTAAGGGCTCCCTCCACTAGATTGCAGGCATCTTCCTAAAAATAAATAAACATACAAATAAGCAAATAATAATAATAATAATAAAAAAAATAATAAAATATCTGCTGAAGCTCTAAATGGATCAACTGAACAGGCAGCAGATTAGGAAACCAAATAACGCAGGAAATATTTCAGCTCCTCTTAGCTGTCAGAAACTCTCTAAGAATTCTCTTTATCAGACTTTCCCTGGCTTCTTGCTCGGCCACATCAGGTACCGGCAAGTCTCTAACTTTAGCCCGTAACCACTATTCAGGCATGACTAAGCTTTTCCAATGTGACTAAAACACAGCATTTAGTCAGTGGAATTTAACACTCTCTTTCAAGATCCGTCTCTCTGTTGCTGTGTCCCGGGCAGCTTGTCCAATCCAATCTGTGCTTTTGGGCATCAGGGCAGAAAATTTCACGTCTTGTTGGGAAGGTGATTGTCAGATTTGCCTCCAGAAAGCTGCAAGAGGACCCCAAATTTTCATTACTTTCTTCTGTACCTTTTTTATGCCTCTGCAGGTGACAGAAACATGTGCAACAGATGATTAAGCTCTGATTTTTATTTTCATCTGCTGGAAAGGTATAGAAAGATCAGAGTGTATTAGAAGATAGGGCTTGCTGATAGACTAGACAAACTTCTGCAAAATCATTTTTGAGCAAGTAGCAGAGATATATTTATGTGCATAATTTTTGTCATTAACTTTTTTTTTTTACGATAAAAATCTTCACTTATTTCGCTCAAGCTTTGCCACATAAGAAAACACAGCTTTAGTTCACCTGGAAAGCCATAGCTTAATGCAGAAAGTTTCTAGAAACAGGCAGACTGAGGTTTTGCATGTTCCCTGCCATGATCCGCCCTCTACAAAAAGAACTTACCTGTCATTAGAGCAACCTGTTTTGTGCCCTGTGAACACCATCTGACTCTTACCAAAATATTTGAGTCTTATGGTCCAATTTATTGAATACTCTTCTTTGTGTCCCAAGTTATTCTGATGAAGATTTAAATAAAAATTTGACTACTATGCTTTTCTTATCCCCTTGCTGAAAGAATGTTGGACTATGGCTGCCACAAGGCTATACCTTTTTTAAAACCCTGACAATAATGCAGGTCAGACATGTTGTCACCATTTTATGTTATCAGGAAAAACGGAGACAGAGAGACTTTGGATTAAAAGAACAAATTTTTGGTGAGAGACCATCCCACAGGCTCTTCCTGCTCCTGCAGAAGTCGATGGGGTGCCCCTTGGTGCAGTGCAGAATCTCAGGCCAACATGTTGTCACTTTTTTTCCAGCCTTTCTCAGGAGCTGGCATCCAAAACAGAGGCACGCCAGAGAATTAGACACCTCCTCACCTTGTAAAGAACAGCTCTCCCTTCTCATGGAGGGATTAAGTGGAGTATTACCAAGCACACGCTGCAGTTTTTCTTTTGTCCTCTTTTGAACACATTTCTCTGTTGTTAGGGAAAAAATATTCTCTTAATTCTGGAGAACGTTAACAACTCTTTATTTTTTTTAACTGCTTTACGGATCACACAGCAGACCTATAATGCATGTTCTCAAAAAGACAACTAATTTTCATTTTCAATCATCTTCTCCACAAGATTTTTCACATAGCCTCCCTTCACACCACTAATTTCATTTTAGACCTGCCATCATATCACACATCCCTTTGCCTGCTGTGCTAACATGTTTTCACATGCTTATCCTTTATTACCACCAGAGAGGCAACACTGGTAAGGATGCTCACCCCTACAATTAGCAAAAGTTCTGGGGCAGGACCCTGGGTCCACCAGAACACAAAACACAGAGAGAGAAAGGATTTAAGGGTAAATTAGGAGAACCAGAGAAAACAATTTAATTGAGAGGAGATAGAAGCTCTAGCCTGAGCTTACTCGAGGTGACTTGAGCAGCACTTTTCTATCACAGAGAAGAACCCGGCGTTGCATTTCTTCAGAATACCCTGTGTAAAGCTATAAGCTCTGAGACAGGGGAATTTTTTAGTTCACATTCAAGCAATTTCAGATCAGTTCAGGCAAGACTCTTGTTTTCACTTGAGCCGCTCCATATGAATGTACAGAGGCAGCTTTCCACATTCCAGATGCAGTGGATGGTGCGCTCCTCAGTGATGTGGCCACCTCGCCTGGTCAGTGAAAATGCCTGGTGGAGGAGAATTGTTTTGCAGCCAGGCAGCTTCTACCCACAGGCATGTGCTGCAGTGGGCACTGGTGACGAGGAGACTTGGTCCTCCTGCTTTCCAACCTGGCAAAGCCGAGACTTTGGTGGTTTATGGGAATTTGGTGTGCTGGTGGTGATCTCCCAAGTAGAGATCTTGGTAGAGACACCAGAGTTAGCTTTTAAGTGTGCCCCTTGGCTTTCTGCTGGTGAGGATGGAAGCAGCGAAGGGAGGACTTGCAGATCAAACTCCAGAGATCAAAGGTGTCCAGAGAACGGCAACGGACCTGGTGAAGGGTCTAGAGCGCAAGTTTTATGAGGAGCGGCTGAGGGAGCTCTGGTCATTCAGCCTGGAGAAAAGGGGGCTGAGGGGAGACCTCTCTCTCTACAACTCCCTGAAAGGAGGGTGTAGGAGGTGGTGCTCAGTATCTTCTCCCAAGTAAGAGGTGATAGGACAAGAGGAAACGGCCTCAAGTTGTGCCAGGGGAGGTTCAGGATGGATATTAGGAAAAATTTCTTCACCAAAAGGGTTATCAAATATTGGGACAGGCAGCCTAGGGAAGTGGTTGAGTAACCTTTCCTGAAGGTATTTAAAAGATGGGTAGACGCGGTGTTGAGGGATGTGATTTAGTGGTGGACTTGGCAGTGTTGGGTAATGGTTGGACTCAATGGTCTTAAAGGTCCCTTCCAGCCTAGACGATTCTATAATTCTATGATCATGCAAAGTGGTTTGCACACCAGCATGGTAGGTCCCCAATGCCGGTGCTTCTGCTCCCACCCTGAGCACATTGTCACTGGCTCTGCACTCACCAGCTCCCAGCCTGTCACTCTAACAAGGTATTATTTTGCAGAGACCATCCACTCTAATTATTCTTGTGCCAGCAGCAGTGACATCTCTGCCGATGGCCAGCAGTCCCGTGACATGCCTTGCTGCAATGGCCGGCTCCTTCCTTTGTGTGCAAGTGGCTCAGAGTAATTGAGGACAGAGTATAATGTTGGGTCGCTGGGGTAAGATAAGGATGCAAAACATATTAGTGTCTCACGTAAGGGGGACAGAAAGGTGAAAAGAATTGATGGACTGTTTTTGCAAGTTCATTCACATTAGCGCAAGTGAAGGTCCTCTTCTGCTCTTCGCCTTGAATGCAAACTGGAAAAAATCTCTTGTGCTTCGACAATTTTGTCTGCTGAAGCAAAATTAATCCAGAAGAGAAGTGGGAACGAGCAGAATTCTTTTCTCTAAGTTTTGTTGTTAATTAAAAAAACAATTACCAAGGATTTCTAATTACTTTACAAGTACACTATAGCCTGTATCTGCTCCTTGGCAAATTAGAGAGATAGTACTTGAAACATCTTATTAAACAGAATTACTCTTCCTCCACATCCATTTACATTTCTGCTTAATAGTCTTTTCAAGCAACACCTCTGTGAAACATTTATGTCCATTAAGGTATCTTACTGCTATTAATATTGTTCAATAGTTTCCATGTTTTTCTGTTGAAAATGCAATACAGTGGCAAGATTGTGCTAAGGGGCAGCGTTGGAAAGACCTTCAAATATGTCTGTTACAACAGATGGCCCAAGAAAAGTGGCTGCATAACATGTTGAACACCACGGGAAGAAGGTGATAATCACTTCGGAAATTCTATAGACAGCCTTGAGAGACAAACACCAAACACCATGGATACAGAGAGAGGGCGACGGGCAATAACTCGACACAGCCTTTTAGAGTTAATAAAGTTAGAATAAGTCTGTTAACTGTGTTACAGTGAATAGAAAATCACCCAGGAGTTAGCAAAGTAAAAAAAGCAGCAAAGGATTGGTGATTTGGGGCAGCAAATACTTAAGCAATACAGTTTTGCCCCCGATGGTGCTGAATTTTCTGTAGAAATACTGCGTTTAATTCCAAGCAATCAGTAACAGAAAAGCAGTGACCTTATTAGAGGAATTCAGAAACAAAATAATGAAACAATAGAGAGATTAATGGTGATGACAGTGATTAGCATGCACTTCAGCAACAAAAAATAATTATTTGATAACTGGCCTCAAATATTTGAAAGACATGAACAGAGAATATATGCTACAAAGGGAACTGTAACATGACCTTAAGAAACCATATTGCTATTTAGAAATGGTTAAAAAAACAAAAAGAAAAAAAAAAAAAAAGCTTCCTGACAAAGATGTTTTAGAGTTTGGAGTGGTTTTCAAAGAGAAGCGGTAGAGTCCCATTGATTTAGGTACTGGACTTTAGCTAAAGGGCAAAGCAATAGCGAGTAAAGCTATAGGCCACCCTGCTCAGGACTTCTAATGATCTTATATTCTTTCCCAAATGTCAATGGTGTAATTCTTTGTTTCATAGCCTGAAAATCCTTGGACTTCTCTCAATTATAATGAAAGCAACTGAAGTGAAATACAAAATAAGCACGAAAATTTCACAGTGGTATTTTTTGGGGGGAGATTTACCATTTTCAACTCAGCATAATGTGGATTACAAGGTCCACTTCCTTTTTTTAGTGTAATTAATTAGTCACTTCCTGAAATTTATGGATACTAACAAACATTAATTGGTTGAGCTAATACTTTAACTTCTTTCCCGCTCCCAAGGTGCAAACATGGAACCAAGAATTTGTTTGCATTTGGAACAACGAGTTCAGAGGTCTTAGGTTTTGTTTTTAAAGACAACTTTCACATTTGAAATTCAACATTTTGGTAGTGGGCTGCTTTTTTTTTTTTTTAAATTTTATTTTTAGCAATGGATCAGTTACTGTTTGATGTCAAAACCCTGACTCAATCTTACTTTGAATATTCAAGTGTTATTTAGGTCATTATTTACTGTCAGCATCTGAATTTTATTTGCAGATAAAGCATGACTACACCAAAATGTAACATCAGTTTTACAGTTTATTAGCAAATATTGTTTAAAAATCAAAACGCCAGAACAAAAAAAAATATCAATTACCTTGGAATACACTAGAATTAAATTTTTTCTCACCTTAATTCTTAGTTACCATATCATTCAAGATGAAAATATATGCCATGAATATTACTTCCTGAGTGTTTAAAACCGCTCTTTTTTTATTTTTTTTTTCCCTCACCCCCTGTGGATTTTTCATATACTCTAGGAGGCAAAAGAGTCTTTGAAAACTGAAAGGTCAACTTGGGCTTGTAAACCACTGCATATAGTTTGGTTACTCTGATTTGCTGTTTGCTTATGAATCTCATTTAACCATTTACATTGTGCAGCGCTTCATATTTACATTCAGCACATGGTAACAGTAATGTTACTTATGCAAAATACAATAGATGGAACTTTTCCTGAAATAACCAGTTAGTTTTGGAGTTTCTATACAATCTCCCTCTTGAGTAAGTAATAAGAACAAAATCACATATCGAATGATATTCTTAGGAACATATGTTTTAATTGGTTCCTGTGCACCATGTTTTCCAAGATGGCAGTGCCACGAAGCAACATTAATATCTATTCAAAGCAAAGTAGATCACAGCTGGCAGGTAGATTTTATTAGAGACTTACGAGGAAGAAATAAATTAAGCCACAAGGGATAAAACTGAATAGGTTGAGGGCTGACTGAACCCAGAATGTTATCCACCCTCCTATGTCAAATTTGTCTGGCTTGCAACCTTAACTAGGTTGCCCTTGAACACAATAAAATGAGGCGCTGCGTTTGTTGTGGAGGTCCTCTCTTCCAGAAGGCATAAATGGCACCAGCCTTCGTCTGTGCTCTGCTTCTGCAAGGAACCCGTTTCACCGATTCATGTCTCCATATTGCAAAGAAAGGGGCAAGCTTTCACCCCAGTAACACTGCCGCAAATAGAAATTAATGCCATAAAATCGACAGTTCTACCCTGGCTGTATGTGTGCATCAAAGCTTTTCTTTTTTCCACTCTGCCAGCTAGCTTAATAAAAAACCCCCATATTTTCCCTAAAAACCTTTCTCCAGTTTGCAGCATATGTAGGGACTGAAGTTGTGGCATTCAAATTTAGTTTAAACCATTAACAATGAGAGGGTGTTATCATCTGATAAACAGTGGTCTGTGGGTCTTGTTAAAAAAGGATGATTTATAGCCTATGAGACGCAACAAAGTTCTGATGATACTGATAGGTATGGAGAAGGACTGAGCATCCTTCTGCACTGGCACCGCAGTGGGATGCCCCTGGTCATGTCCTATGCTGGTCAGAAATTAGACATAGGAACTGGGTCAGAGGATAGCTTTGTCTCCTGCAGATTCTGATCAATTTACTCATGTTAGACTCCCGCACACACCTGCCTTTCTGAGGCTATGGGCCCCAGCAGCTCTGGGTAGAAACCATTGAAAATTTGGTGATGTGACACCTGCTCATTTGATGAAAATGGAACTTTATTTTTTGTGAAAATGCATGGATTTTATTGAAGTTTTTGAAGGGGAAATATTTCCTTCCAATAAGATCAAGTATTTTATGTAATCCGAAATGATGTTAGAATTAAAAAAAAAAAGTTGATATAACACATGTTAAGCTAATAAATATGAAACACTGTGACCTCTGCAAGTGTTATTGCAATTATGTTTTTTGCTAGGCAGTCCTGAGTATGTGTACCCAAGGGCAGTCTGAGACTTGAAGAGTTTATAGGCTTGATTTTATTTCAGTTCCTGTAGGTGAGCAACGAAAACAAGTACTGGTGAAAGAAAAAGCACAACGTTGTCAAAATAAGCATTTTTTTGGGCACATTTTTTTTCTTTTTTACAAGTTTTTGTAAATCCAACTTGAATATAAATAGAAGTATGGGTTGCAAATCTTTTTTCTTGTTTGTTTAAATTTTGTTGTGGCATATTATTGATCAGTTTAAAACTCAGAAAAATGCGGTGGGATACTTGAATCTAAAAAGAAGTGTATGTTAAAATATTTAATATTTTATTTTTGAAGGAAATTCTTGAGATTATTATAATGAAAAGGCTTATTAAATTAAATTGCATCTATTTACATTTTCATTTTTCTAAAACCTGAAAGCACTTTGTGTGTGTTTCATCACTTCCCTGCAAATAGGAAGCTCATTTGTCAGATTCACCTTCTAGTTGTGCAGGTCTTCCACAAGGCAGAATTAGAGACAGAAACATTTATCAAAAAAAGAAATGTCTATAAAGCACTGGAAATTGGCGGGCAGCTTAAGGGACAGATATGATTTCTTTTACAACATTTAAATTATGCTTTGCAATTGACTGTATTTCCAGTTGCTGGTGTCCCCTTAACTTTCAGGTCTTTGTGAGGGCAGAAGTGCTTTATGCAGAAGTTGACCTAATTTTATTTCCTTTTTCATGTATATTTCAGTACAGGAAAGTTAGTAGCATCCTAATATATTATATACTGTAATTATGACATGGTTGTATTTGTGTAGTTTCAATGCAGATGCAGTTTTTTTTCACATTCTGCATGAACTAGTTGCCTTCAATAAGAACTGAAGTGACCTCTTTCTTTCAAAAACTATTTATTACAGTTGCAAGACCTACATATTCTATTTCCATATGCACTGCTGCTGGTTTGTGGAATATGCCAGCAGCAGGCTGTTCTCCTTTAGCTGTGATAATAGCCAATACAAAAACAGGCACTGCTATAAATTCATTAAGCCGGCAAATGAGCATTAATAAAATGGGACAATAAAGGATTCCATAGACTTTTAAAATTATGGGGGAAACCTCTGAAGGTTTAATAGTGTTCTAGATATAGTGGTATAAGGAAACAAGAGAGAAACGTAGGAAGAAGTGGTATTTTTATTATCCAACTGATAAAAGTTGGAATAAACATTTCTGAAGGGCTTGCGAGTTCAAAAACATGTCCATTTTTTTCTAGCCGTCTGCCTGACATGTCCAGCTTTCCATGTCTGAAAGTTTCCTTATGTTTTCTAAATGTATGAGCTGTTCTGAGAAGAAATATTTTTTCTCTTTACAAACTTTTCTTTTCCTGCGATCTGAGCTGAGTTAAAAAGAGGAAATGTAAAGTTATGTCAATGAAGGTGATATCTCGGGTATAAGCCTACAAAAAAGTCCGTGGTTTTGTTAGCTAGCTCAGGTACTCAGCTTTTATCTCCCACACATCTAATACACCATTTCTTCCCAAACTGCCTCTTGGTTGCAGGTATCACTCTGGAGAGGTCAGACTTTTCCCAGTCTACATGTCTCTAAAGCACTGGAACCTGAGAAATCTTTCAACTCTTCTAAATTAAAAATGCCCCCTATTGAGCTAACTCTTTTCTTGATCCTCTGCTCTTCCTGCTAGACCATCGCCATGTGGCAGTAAGCAGACATTAGCAGAGGAAAAGTAGCCAAGATACAAAAAAAATGGCCTGATTTGATTTAAAAAAAAAAATTCCGTAAGAATTTTTTCCTTGTAATACAAGCTTGCTAATAGCAATTTTCTTTACTATAGCTTTTCTGCTGCAGTCTCATGACACATTTGCAAAAGTTTGCTGGGTTTTGTAATTGGTTTGGTCAACCCAAGCTGTGTTTCATCGATGTTAAACTCAAAACGAATCATTAGGTTATGAAAGCTGTTTCCTTCAAGAATTTCAGTCCTACTCTTTTGAGTATTTGAGTATTTTGTGGATTTAATAGTATTCAAGGTGCTTTTACTGTATTTTGTTTGCAATATCTCACTGTAGAAATTATGTCCACATCATGTCACTGGGAGAAGTTTGCCCATGGCATGGTGCTGGACTTTACAAAAGCTCTCATATGTTCCTACAGTGTACCCTTGATTACTATCTACATGGTTCTTAATTTTTTCTACCAAGAGAATGGACCTCTGAGAACTCAGTGCACACTTGTATTTTCTTTACAATAACGCTCAGAAAATGCCCTACAATACTACGTCCAGCTTTGGGCTCTCCAAGACGAGAAAGGCATCAATAAACTGGAGTGAGTGTACCAAAGTTGGTCAGGTGCTGGTGTACTTTATAAAACCAGGTTGGAAAAGTATAAAGCCAAATTCATTTGTAACGTACAGAGCTGCTAAAAATCTGAAAAGAACTACCTCTTTTTTTTTTTTTTCCTTGCAATTTTGCCCCATTATTATTGAAACATTACAACTTCAAGGAAAATTTTGGTTTGAGCTCAGAGAAAAGTTTAAAGGGCCTCTTCATGATGTCTCTCAGAAATTACTCTTGGAAATATTAGATTTGGTGAGAGTATAAAAAGTGCACTTTATAGTCTTTTCGCAGTGTGGTTTATATCTGAACAAAGGTGCAAAAATCCTATTTAAAACTGTTCATTTTATATATGTACTACATGAAAATAAATCACATTTTTATTTTAATTTCTTTGTATCTAAAAATTTAATTAGCTTCCATTCACTGAGAGTCAGTTTTAATGCATCTACTTGACACCCTTCATTTTCAAAAGGTACACACCAAGATTGTTGTTTTAGCAAAGTCAGGGGTCTAATGCTGCTCCTCACAAGGGTGATAGCTCCTCACCAGGACAGAATTAGGCTGTATATGCTACTTTCACAAATTGTTTAAGAATTAATTAGATTCAGGCACTGAAACAAATGCCCTCACATTCTCTCTTCTCGTTTCCTACCCAACTCTATCTAACGGTTCTTCCTGCTTCCTTGGGCTGGATATTGCTTAAAGCTGAGCAAAAGAAGTTATGTGTTGGATTGTTACTGGCTGGGGAAACTCTGAAGGACATACAAGTCTTTGTAGGTATTTTATGTTTTCTGAATCTGCAATTTGCAATACTCTCCAAGCTTGTATTGGAGCAGGGGCCACCCATGGCTAATCCTGCAATACCTCTTGGTCGTAACTACCTCCTTGCAGTTCCCCGAGCTTTGTATTCCTTCCTGGTCGGCATCTTCTTGGTCTCACTGAGGAAGCTGGTCAGATGAAGGAAAATGGCCTGTGCCAGGAGCAGAACCAGGCCAGGTGTAAATGGAAGGGGAACCACATGTAGAACCAACCTCTAACTTGCAGAATGACAAACAAACAAACAAACCAGGTGGTAGATTTACTTGACTAGTAAGAATAGCCAACCAGACACCGTAAATTATTTTCTGTGAGGTTAAAGCTGTGAGTGCTTTTGCTGCAGTTAGAAGAATGGGGAAAAAATATCCTTATTCTCTACTTACAAATCCGGAGAGGTCCTGCGGTCATGACTTAACACAGGTAACACTCCTACCTGCACAGTTTTTGAACAATTTGCAAACATCCCGTTCTTCTAATCTTTGCAGATGCATTTACCATATGTTGGATGGCCAACCGTTTATTGCCTGTACCAAGTAATTTATGTGCAGTAAAATTATTCAGTATATCCTCAGAAACTCAATAAAATGTCAAGCAAAGTGTTTCCATAACATTACTCAATAAAAAACTGAATTCACCACCCTTTCAGAAATTCCCATAATTTTTGAACTTTTTTAAATGGTAGTTTTGTTCTAAGAATAGAAACTGCAAAGTTATTCAATACTGCTAATGTTAACAGCTTAGTCAATATATTTTTTTTGACTCTGAAACCAAGGTTTATAAGAAAATCAACTGGACCAATGTATGTATTTTGTAGCTGGTTATATCCTTTCATTATCTGGAAGTTGGAGCACAGTAATTCTGTTCCCAGCAGGACTGTCTCCACAAACTGTGACGCTTGAAACCTTCTGAATAAAGTACCTTTTAAAGTGTTTTTTGACATAAAATATGTTACCTGTATACAATGATCTGTGCTGTTTAATTTTTCCAAAACACAAGGTGTGCTTTTGGTCGTGTATATGAACTTTGAAATTTTACAGGTCTCATACAACTCAGCTACTGCCCCGATAGCTGTAGTCCTCTGGCAGGAGGGAAAGCTGCCCCAAAAATCTCTCCTCACCCATCTTAGTTTGTTCAAGTAGGAGACTCAGCAGGGCAGACACAATTGTTAGCGACAATGAATATCTGAAGGGTGGCACTTATTTCATGTGCATGCAATATAGTTTGCTGCCATTTGTGAGGATTTTTAGTGCTCCTAATTAAACTAAATTCTATAAAAGTAGAAAAAAAAAGTCAGGTAGATAAATTGAGGAGCTCCAAAAACCATGAAACAAATGCCCAAAATAGACGAGGGTCAGCTGAAGTAAAAACATTTAATCTCTACACTGTATTATTACTTTTTTTTCCTAGCCCTTTCTGAAGCGTGCGGACCTATAAGAAAAGCAATAGCCACAGATAATAATCATGCTGCCAGTTGAGGTATCGTACCTAGGATTAGCTGGGGCTTAGGAGGAGGACAAGGTCATTGCCAGGGCTCTCCAATTACTACTAGTATCACTACCTTTTCTAACATGTCAAACGACGACAAGCTTTTGAAGGCTAAATCCAGCAGCAGCAGCTTCTAGATGGGTTAGTGGTAAATGAGTGACACTGAGTCTGAGAGTTTGTCATTGTTTGTCAAGATAAGTTCACAATGAAGATGACTTTCATTTCCAATATAAGCTATCATAAAAAGGATTGCACCTATAAACTGTGCTGCTAAATGCCTGACCCTGACAAGAGAGAGACATTAAATAAGGTTAATGACAAATTCCCAGGGCTATTTGGGATAATTATTGATTGTCATTAAGTTATGTTTTCAGTAGCTTTGGTTTCACTTTTCAGAGCCATAACTAAATTTACAATGATCCTTGAATTAACAGGGTTTTGGGGGATGCTAACCTGTCAAAGGGCTGCATTGTTTGTTTCCTAGCAATGTTTCTCAACATTTATGCAATAAAATTCGGTGGGTGGAGAGAAACCCTGTAACCAGAGGGCTCACAAGCTGAATGTTATTTGTTTACTCTTTAGCATAATTTGATTCCTGCTTCCCTGATAAACAAAAAATGACTTGATAATTCACTCCCTCTTGGGGGCAGGGAGGGTAGAAGGGGAAGAAAAGGAGAGTTTGCACACAATATGGCAGTTTCACAAGTGAAATTCATAGGATCCCTTAGAATTTGGCTCAAAACTCTTAAGGAAACTCAAGTGTATTTCACCAGTAAGTCGCAGCATAATAAGTTGCTTCTGGAAATTGTAGTTATTCCCCACTGTTCATTAAGCAGATGGGCTACCTGCTCTTACCTATCCTTAACTGTCAGGACCTGGGAAGAAGTTGATGAAATTCAGCCCGTTCTTAGGGTCATTTCTTCAACCTGGCTGCAAATCCTGTGTCAGGGAGTGATTTTGGCTGCAGGGCACAAGCCCCCCATGCTCCTGGATGTTGCGGCACATGGCTGGGAACCCTCCCAGGGTTGCACGGGTGGGATGTCCCAGCGTGGGATGCCACCAGGCTCTACTGATCACTGCCAAGTGCAGGCTTGGAAACTGAGGTCACTTTTTGAAAGGCGCGCTCTGAGACTTTTGGGGTGTTCCATAGGAAATGCAAGAGCACAACTATGTGGATAAGGCAGAAAAATCTGGCAAGCCCTGACTTGCAACATGCAAATGTTTGAAGAAAAATATACAGCAAAAATAGTATTTGTAAGCTGTTCTTTTTAAAGCAAACTGAAACTTATTTAAGTAGGATGAAGAGTTTACGTCTCCCCAAAATTGCAAAAGAGGATAATTTGCTCACAGTCCTTCAGAAAAACCATGTCAGTGCTCATGGTGTCTCAAAAAAGCTGCCATTAAGCAAATGCCAGGCTGCATTTCTTGCAAAGACTTAAATGGAAGTATAAAATAACACTCTCATCCTCGGTTTAGTCCTTTGGTATAAATAACTTTTGATAATCTGAGTTACATTGTTTTTCTTATTTCTCATGTGAATAATTGAATCACAGGACTGTGGAATCAGAGAATCATGCAAATCATTGTCTTATAAAAAGGCCCCAATGTGTATACAATATTGTAGAAGGTGTATAGAGGATACTAAAGTCTGAAATAGGACTGTCCTCAAATATGCATCTGACTCATTTAATAGGACTTTTTGGTTGTGATTTAGATTTAAAAAAAAAGAAAAAAAAGCAAAACCTGATTTGTTTCCATTCTATTTCAGAAGTTGATTTTACAAGTGGGTTTTCTTTGCATCCTTCTCATGAAGGGCTTATGAAGTGAAATCTTGACCCTGAAGTTGATTGATAGGAGTCTTACCACTGACTTAAGCTGCACTGGGGTTTCACCTTTGGTATTTTTAATGGTGAACAACAGAAAGACCCAAGTTCCAGCAAGAAAGCATAACGTGCCAGTTCTACTAATTACGTCTTTTACCTAGATATAGTGATTCAGAAGAACCAGCTGACTGTATTTTTATCTACTAAGGCTACAGTCTGTCATCAGAAAATTAGTCTCTTAGATGGGGGAGTTTTTTATCCTGTCATATAATACTCAAATAGTACAACTATTTTTGTACATTGGAGAAGTCCAATATACAACTTTAAATTGTGATTTGTTATGGTGTCTAATATCCTTCTGTTATCAAGAATCTAACTAAATCCTTTAAGATTTGGTTTTCACAGAGCTCATCACTCAAACACTTTTGCTGAGTGACTCAGCACTCAAGTCTAGACAAAAACATACAGTGAAAAGCTCCAAAAAACCCCCCTAAAACATACTTTTAGTCTGAGTTTCTGGTCTCTTGACAGCGATGCTACATGACTCAGGTTCCTTCTTTTTTCGGGAACTCACGGTTGCTCTCCTTCCTGGGGAATTTGTATACCCATGAAGCTGTGCTGAGATTTAGCTGAGAGCAGCAATATTTTCCAAACACAGACACAGGGAGAGAGAGAGAAAAATGTGGGGTTTTTACTTGCATTTTTTTGCCTCTGTACTTTCAGATAGTTTACTAATTATATGTACTGTGAATTTACTGTGCTGTTAGCAGATTCCTTGTGGGATTGTGTTTTGTTTCTCATCATCTAAGTTATTCATTCTCCACAACACAAAGTTGAGCCTTTCTTCAAGGGAAGAGAATGTGCTTTGCATTTATTCATTATTTTTTTCTCTCTCTCTTTTTTTTTTTTTATTCCATAAGGGCTCTCAGGAGCTCTAAAATTAAGCCAGTCCTGGCTGAAGTGATACTAGGACTGTGCTGATCTCAAACCAAACAAGAAGGTGTTTGCAGGAGACCTGTGACCTGGAGGCACTCAGCTTGAAGTTGTCTGCTTTCTGAGATTCGGAGATATTCTGACCCCAGGTAACTTCTTCTCCAGGAGGTACAGTATTCTGCCATTATTGATATCATTCAAGCTTGGCATGAAAACAGATGTCTTGTCCAGAAGCTTTTAGAGGGTGCGTCTGCCCTCAGTTCTCCCTAGCTCTTGCATTTTTTATCTCTTTTCTTTGAACACATACAGATCATCGCGTGAGCTTCATTTTGCAGTTCATACAATCTGCGCGTATCCCCTACCATCAGCCGCTTCTCTCTCAGAAAATCGCAGGTCCGTATATGTCGATGAAGTTTGCATAACAAACAAGTTATTGCCAAATCAGAGGAGAACATTATATATCAGAAAGACATCAAGAGGTTGTGAATACTCATCCTGAATATCAGTAGCCTTTAACCTCACCTAGCCATGGCACTGGTGTTTACTTGACGGTCCTTCAAGATGCCAAACTAATAATGTGCTAGGTGAACGTCACTGTAGGTTGACATCTAACTGAAACTCAACAATGCATATAAATGATTAAAATATTTATATTAACTGAACTGTGCTTAAGTACCTTTTAAAGTGTCTTCATAGGATTTATGAGCAGCGGCTCTATTGGGTAGGTTGAAGAAAGCATCCACTTCCCACTACAGCGCGATCGTTATTTTAACAGCTCGTTCACCACCGCTGTTTCCGTAAAACCTGAACTGCTGCCCTCCCTCTTACGTTACACAATAAACACATTTCCCTGCTCAATCTTCATCATGGCAACACAACAACAAACCATGATGCTACAAAACTCTAACTACCTCCTGTTTCTTAACAGTGTTGCAAGAGTTTTGACCAGAAGAGAAGAAGCTCTTGATTGTTTGGCTTTGGGTCCAGGCTTAGACTTTAAAGGTCAAATTTAATGCAAAGTCACTTTAAATGAATTTCTTATGACTTTCTGCATTATTTTTCTTTTTTTTTTTTTTTTTAATGAATTGTACATCTCACTACTACAATTGTTGAATGATGGGAAAAAATCAAACAGCGGCAGAGACAGGGAAATTGGAATCCCCTAATTCAAACCTTGCACTTAAATTGGAAATAAATTAAAAAATGGTTTGAATTAACAGCATAGAACCTAAAATGCAGAGAGGTGCTTTTCCATCCAAAGTGGGTAACCACCACAGTACAAAGAGGCAAGGTGAGGTGTATACTGTCACACAGTAATACCAGCATAATAAGTAAGCTATTTTTTTTGAGTCTGTTTTTGTTTTGTTATACTTTTCTTTTTAATGATTTTAGAGCAGTGAGATTCTGTCCTTGTGCAAAGGGCACAATTTTCTCATCTTTTCTCATTTGGGTTTATGTAAGCTGACATTTGCCGTGCCATTTCTCTCACTCTTAGCTATTTAAAGGCGCTTGCCCAAAGAATCCTTTTGGGAACTGGCTTTCTAGACTCGGGGCTGATGTTGCTTTCTGGGTGAAACCTTCTAACCTCTTCAAAGAAAAGACAGGTTTGACCCCAAAGCCCTTATTTATAACAACCAGTCACAAGGTGACCATCCTGCATGACCTGTGGAATATACTACACACTATTTTTAGACACCACAGAATGCACTCAAGGGCAAATGACACAGTCCATGATTAACAAAGAATTCCTGCAGAAGTATTATTCAATATTAAGCCACACAAATGGACCCAAAGAAAAGAAAATCAAGAAAAGTTAGATAGAGGCTTGAATAGCACCCGAGCTCTTCTTGGATGCCTCAAAGTACTAATTTTTTTTTCCACTCTAACTAAACAAAAGCAGTTCTAATTTAAAGGTTAAATTAAATGCCTTAGTTTTATGCTTATACACATGTGTTTATATATACATGTAAACTTCAATACCCTATGTTGTACATACTGTAGTTTCAAGACCATCTGAATATGCTTCTTTTTTGGTCTTTAATTTTACACAGAAAATGGTCATTCATACACATCAACTGACTGCTAACATGATTTAAGCAAACAAATACACACCAAAAATCAGAGGTCCAAATGTAAATCGAGCACAAACATATAAATACATGCACACTGAGTATAAATAATGACAAAAAAGTCTTTTACTTTGACGCACATGAATTGAAACGTTTCTTTGTAAATTCATAAGAGCTCATGTTTAACAGAAAGCAAGACTTAGGGGTCTGTGAACAGGACAGGATATCAGAAACAATTTCAGTATTTAAACATGGCCTTCTCCTGAGTTTAACAAATCACTTAATCAGTCAAATTCAAATATCTTAATAATTGAATAACTGTTAGACAAGAGTACTAGAAGAATTTAAATATGTAAAGTGGTTTAGCAAACTTTTTCCCCCCTGAGATTGTTTAAATTCCAAGTGATTTATCTATTGAAGTATTAAGAAATACTTTGATGATCAAATGTAATGCTGCATGGCTATTTCATCCAGCAAAGAGAAACTTAGTCATGACTTTAACTTTTTGATAGTGAATTATGACAGTAGGACGTGAAAAATTAACACTGCTTTGCTAACAGTGGTCAAAATATTATTATACAGCTCTCCAGTTGAGCTTCACTACAGTTATTAAACTCACAGTGCCTTTTTATGGTCTTGTGAAACTGGACAATTTTTTAACATGTAAACTTTTGTTTAGGGCTGGAGAAAAAATGAAATGCTGGGCAGGCAGGTAAATAATTTGGTGACGATGAATAATAATATTTTGAATTCCTTTGAAAGGTTTTGTATTTCCATTTTAAGCATCAACTTTCAAGAGTTTAAACTTAGTAATAGAACACATTCCATTTACTGAAATTTGGCATTAGTGACCCAGACCAAGAAACTTGGTATGTTTTCTTTTTATGTATGGATATATATACTCACCTTTTGTACAAATGATATAGAATATAGACATGATTTCATAGGTAAAAAAGTGTTATTTTTAAATGGAAGAAATGTCCCCCCCCTAAGTTAAAAGCACATGGAGAGAAAGGAAAAAATGTTTAGACTCCAAGATCTACATAGAAGGTTTTAAAGTCATTATTTCCAAATTTATCTCTCTGCACGCATACTTCCAGTTTTGTGACTATCATCAGTTATTCTTGCCTCAGCTGTAAAAGTTTTTTCTGGAAATTTTCAGTTGTGCTGGCCTATGCTTTCAGCAGATCTCACCAGTTAAATAGGGTCAGCTCTGTTCTTTCTGTGGCCAAGGGAAAAATAATGGTGCTGATTCACCCTTTCCTCTGAATCAATATTAAGCTCAGTGGTGTGCTAGGAGTGAAGCTATTCTTTTTAAGGAGGTCAAAACAAGATCCTGATTGCTTCTGACTTAAGGAATCCTTGATACATTTTGGATGCGGAAGGCTATGTCTCAAAGCCAGATTAATACTCAGAGATAGCTTTCTGCTGCTTTGAATTATCCTTATGGTATCAATTAGCCCTGGTGCCCTGTCCTAAAGCTTTGATAATGCAGCCATGTGCTCATATGCATCTGTTATGGTTCAGCATTAGGAAAGCCTTAAAAGCTGTTTTTTTTGGTACCTGTAGCATTAGTTTTTTTTAAAAAAAGTTGTGATACACTGAGAGAAAGCCAAGCACCACCTTGAAAATGTAAAGGAAATGGTGAAATAGTCACATTTTAAGAGGGCATGTTTTTTTTCAGCAGTTCTTCACTCTTCCAAATTTAATCCCCTTATATGGGTAACTCTCCACAAAACAGGCATCTCTGAAAAGCTGGCAACATTTAGAGGTACTGAAATGCAAAAAGGAGTGTTGATCTGTATTCCATATATTTTTATAGTTTCCAAACAATTCATTAATTCTTGCCACTGCAAGCCACTGTGTGTGTCAGTGATGCTGTATGATCATATGGAGCCTCAAAAAACAAGACAACAATGAGAAAGGGTTCATGGAGGAGATGAGAAAACATCTGCAAGTCCTCAGAAAATGTTAGTGAGAATAACACAAACAGATTTTAATTCTTTGATTAAAGGGAAGGTAACTTGGGAATATTTTTTTTTGCCTGTCTGCAAGACAGAACAGCAGCATTCAGTGAAATCAACAAGATTTGAAGCAAAGCACTTAATGGATGAAGTACCTAGGTGAGCATCAAAATTATCTAAAGTGATGATAGAAAAACGGAAGGTATTTTTGAAAATCTGGCATTTTTCATGCTTAAGCCAGTGACCAGCATGAAAGGTGAGCGTTTGTCTCTAGCTGAGTTCTTGTACCTTCTTCACTTAAATCAATGGTTGTTCAATGATTGATGTCACTTCGAGGGACAGAAAACAGGGCTAAATAAGCCTCTCATGTAATCTGGTATGACAACAGCTACGTTTTCTTCTTGGAAACTCTCTTTCATGGTAAACAATGTTTTCCAACATTGTGTTTCATTCCAATGGTTTCCCTGAGGTAGTAGGATTAGGACAAAGAGACTATTTGAAGGCAGAACTTTGCTTTATATGATGAATACAGACAAACTGAATAAAAGTTTGTTCTTCATTACTGTTTCAGTTACTATTCCAGGTTAGCTTTTTTTTTTTCCCAAAATAATGCTGAAAAAACCCACATTGCTACTTCAAAAAGTACTAGTGAGGCAGAAAATTCCCCTCCAGAGTTATTGGAAATACACCCCAGAAATAGTTCAACAATTCCATTTACATTCGGGAGCAGGAGCAGCAGATATTTCATAGAAGAGATTATTTTCTGCTAGGTATTTAGTTCGCTTTTGTCAGCAGAGGTGAGGGGCAAGCAAGGAAAATTTCTAGATCATTCATTCTGAATGCTCAAAGTTAAAACAAAATAGCCCCCTTTTATGTGAAAGGTGCTCTGAATTTCTTAGAAAACAGTTGATCCATGTGTCCCCTGGAAGACAGTCAAGGTTTTGGCGCCATGTGATGTTCAAGTGGCACGAGGATAAGCTGCAAAAAAAGGAAAGTTTTAACATCTCCTTTCCCCTCTCCAATTTAGGGCTGTCGAAGGGGGAAGAAATGTCTGTTATGTGCAGAGGTGTGGCTGCTGCAATGAAATTTCTCTCCTGTCATAAGCAGTCCTTGATGAATTCAAAGAGAAATTAGTCCTACCATTCAACAAACCGAGTGCCTGTCTGTGCACAGTGCTGGGCTGCTCACTTTGCAATGATTCCCTTGAGTTAACGCTACTCAACACCTTGTAAGACTCAACTTCTTGCAGGATCAGGCTCCAAGTGCTTAACACTGATCTTTGCAAACACTTCTTACAACATATCTTTGGGTGACAATGCAGTAAAAAATTTAAAAAAATCACAGCCAGCAGTTATATTTTGCATATGATTCCACGGAACTGCTAATGAGCTACACAATTTATCTTCAGAAGGAAAAAAAAAAAAAGATGAAAAAGGGCTTATGAAACATTTTTGGCAGCTTCTTCAAACTATTTTAGAAAAATGCAGGGAAAGGTTAAATGCCTTAAAATGGGTATTTTTGACATTTGCCCTTTTATCTCACTGAAATTCTACCACCAGTTTTTTCATGTTTTTAACCTCATGTGTCAAACGCGCAGCGGAAGAAAAGCCCTGCGACGAGCTCGAGATGCAGCAAAGCCTTAGGGATCGGAGTACCCGCTGTTTTTGAAAGGGTATGAAGGTTCGGAGTCCTTCAGGCGGGGGTGGTTGGAGGGGGGGAGGCAGGAAAAAAGGGTGTTTCTCACGTTGTTTTCTGCTACAAGCTGGCCGTGGCGCTCCGTGTTTTCTTTAAGTGCGATTCCAGCGAGGTCTGTGTTCTGTCTGCTGTGATGTATCTCAGTGCAAACAGCTCACTGTTAGCCATTATGTACCTATTAGCACTGATTACTTTCTGATAGCTCTTCACCAGTTGGTTTCACTCACTTTGACAGATTTGGTGCTTTGTTTAACCTTTAAACTAGTGGGGCAATAACATTGCTGACAGAATTGGAGAAATAATTAAGGAAAACTTAGCCAAGGCATAAGAAAACAACTGTAACAAGACAGGTCTTTCTGGTGGGTTTGAGGAGTTGTCGGATGACACTCAGGAAAAGGATGGAGCATCCACTGCGATGGCGATAGCACAATACAGCATAATTATGGCTATTTCCAGTTTAATCTTCAGGAATCCAGTTTAAAGAGATTATTACTGCTTTACTAATTTACTTATTTTTTGCTCTCTGTAGGTACAGACTGCCTAGGACAGGAAATAATTTATTTCTGCATTTGTTACAGAATGTATAACAGCAATGAGAATCCTAATATTTTAGAGAGCACTTCTGTTTTGATTTATAAGGGAGAAAGAAAACCTCAGTATTTTGAAACATTGTCTGTAAAGCTGTTGCAAGAAATGACACCTTAAAATCAAATGTTTTATCTGCTGATGTTACAAAGCGCTTAAAGATTGCCATGTATGAAAGAGATCAGATAATAATAAAATAAAAAAAAAAAGAGTCCTTTTCCTCAAAGTTCTCCACCCACCCAATTTATGTTTGACAGTGTTTTGGAGGCAATGCCTTTGAGTTAAATTCACTCCACTACCACTAAACCTTTACAGGCAACTAAGGTACGAGGTCCCAAGCAGGGATGAATTAAAGTTGGATCAATGAGGTTATTAATACACAGATAACATAACAAGTGTCTTCTAAACTGTGTCAGGGAGTAGGTTGCTGTGTTACCATAAAGAGGCTCCAACCTCACTTTGCGCCATTGCACCAGACTGCAAACTGCATCAGCTGCAAAGCTGCATCCTGAAGACCTGCAAGAGTAGTAGCTCTTGAGAGAAAAATGATCTGGAGAGAAGCCGATACGCCAGCTTGCTGGTAACTGCTGAGGAACCTACCTTCAATTTATTGCTGCCTGGAGAAACAGCACTCTTCCAATATCGTGAGAGGTTGTCTTTCCATAAGAGAACTTTGTCGCTGGGGCAGAATAACCCTTGTGGTCCTCTAGCTCTTGAGATATCCCCACCTGGAGTACTGTGTCCACCTTTGCAGTCCACAGAACAGGAAAGACACGGAGCTGTTGGAGCGGGGCCAGAGGAGGCCCCGGAGATGCCGGGAGGGCTGGAGCCCCTCTGCTGGGAGGACAGGCTGAGAGAGCTGGGGGGGTTCAGCCTGGAGAAGAGAAGGCTCCGGGGAGACCTTAGAGCCCCTTCCAGTCCCTCAAGGGGCTCCAGGAAAGCTGGGCAGGGACTCTGGATCAGGGAGGGGAGCCATGGGACCAGGGGGAATGGTTTGACACTGAAAGAGGGGAGATTGAGATGAGATCTGAGGAAGAAATCCTTTGCTGTGCAGGGGGTGAGCCCCTGGCCCAGGTTGCCCAGAGAAGCTGTGGCTGCCCCATCCCTGAAGGGGTTCAAGGCCAGGTTGGACGGGGCTTGGAGCAACCTGGGCTGGTGGGAGGTGTCCCTGCCCAGGGCAGGGGTGTGGAAGAAGATGGCCTTTAAGGTCCCTTCCAACCCAAGCCATTCTATGATTCTATGATTCTATATGGCACGCCAAACCCTCAAAGCGGCTTCTTCTCTCCCTGGCTGGCCCTCTCCTGTCTCTAAGCCCTGCTCATTCTCTGCATCCCTGCACAGACCAGCAGGACTCCCGATGTGTCTCGGAGCTTGGGTGGCACGGACAGCAATCACACTGACCATCTCAGACATCTTTTACTATTAAAAAATTTGGTGGTTTTCTCTCTTTATTAAAGTTAGAAGATGTCTGCTTTGTTAGAAGGAGGATTCAGCATTGCTACAGGAGGAAAAAATAAATGTTTAAAAAGGAAAATGTGGTTGTTAACCCGCAGTAACACAGGGGGCGTTCACAGCAACTGCTGTACACCTTCAGCTACTTCAAAGACGACCATCTACTTTAAATCCAGTCAATTTTCACAAATGAGTTTTCATGTTGCCACTCTTCTCTTTTACTGAGAGTGTTTCAACCTGTTTTGGAAGAAATATAGTGCTCCCATTTATGATCAGCATATGTTCAGGTTTATGATCAGCATAATTTTCACAAAAGCTTAGTGAAGAGGCAGACTTCTGAAAGGCAGCCTGGTACTCTGCAACTATTACAGCTCATGAAATCCAGGTCTTTGTAGCTGGCACAAGATAGGCAACCTCCAGCAGAAGTCTTTCTGGAATTTTTCTTGTGACCATTTCTTTTTTTTTTTTAATTTTTATTTCTTTTATTTAAATAAGTCAGTTAAAAATGGAATCAGGCATAATATTTTTGTCTTTCTATCAGCCAAAACTGTCATGCAAATCACAGAGCTTGGAAAACAAGTTTCATTGCTGCATTCAGATAATTAAAATCTAAATAATATTCCAATACAGTAGCCAAAATAGTCTGCGTGACCATTAATAATTGAAGAGTTTGTAAGACATTAAAATATAATGCATTCATTATTTTCCTCAGGTTGACTAGTACATTACATGATGTGATGTATTTATGATTCGTATCCCTCCTTGCTTTAGTTGTACTTTCTTTGGCTGTGATAATAACTGAAATAGGCTACTTACCCTTTTTCTCAGATGTAAGATACTGACATCAAGCAAGTAGCACAGTTGTCTCTTAATTAAGTGTGGTAACCAGTCTAATTTAGTGTCCTTTCATCAGTCATTTATCATCACTTTTACTGCTCATAGTATTATTTCTTATGCTAATTGCCAACTGTAATGCTCCTAAACTACATAACTGCATAAATATTTCCTAGCAAAAGAGTTCAGCGTTTCTCACAGCTCATTTTAAAAGTACTCTGCTGAGTGCATGGGTAGCAAATATCTAAAGTAATGGGAATTTGTCTCAGGCCAGGTAAATACGGTGTATTTTGTGGGTTCTGCACTTTCGTAGCTTCAGCAACTGGAAAAGTCAAGAGAAGGCCGATATCAAAGATAAGATAGGTTCCAGCCACAATAAAGAGGGAAATCCTGAATTCTCCCCCCACTCTTTTACCACATACGAATTTTTTAAAGAGTATCTGGAAACTGGAAAAGCTTTTGGCATCACATTTTTCACCCCTGTGCATTAAGGTCTCTTGACATAAACAACATCATGTAAAGGAAACGAGAATGATGTTTCCCCTACTACAGTATGCGAATTTGAAATCATCTTTATCTCATTGTAAAGTGTACAACGTGCTTGACACCTCAAGAGGGTGCGCTTATAATGAGGGTAGGGATAAAGATATCAAGAACTATGCTAATTAGAGAATTATAGTGCAGTTCTTGTAACGAAAACCAGGAATATACAGAAACCACATATGAGGCTGTTCTAAAGACAGCCTTGTTATTAAAGATGCAGGTGCCATTGCTTGTGGTGAAAAATAAAAGTATTTATTTTGATAGAGCAGATAGCAGCACTGCAGGAATAAATGGAATTGGGTCATTATAGGTAAACTGAAATCCCCTTCTCTAACTGCAAGGGTAGAGGACTTATACATGAATTCATAAACCCCAGACCAAATGGATTGGTTAGAGATCAGCAGCCACATGAATTTCTCAGTAAATGTCTCTCACCCCATTGCCACTTTCTTCAGTACTCCATATGCTAGATTGCAAACTACAGATTTAGCCCTTTTGCCCAAAGGCATCCGAACCTGTGAAAAGCCTAGCTGAAGCAGTGTCTATTGTTCATTGACAACTTGTCAATTTACTTCCAGGCAAAATAACTCATAAACATGATAAGTAAGGCAGATAAAACAAGAATTCTTTCACACTTTGCAACTTTACTGCAAAAATGCCTTATTTTTCATAAACGTGTGAAATCTCCCCTCAGAATTGTGACTGTGCATTGAACTTTAAAACTGTGTGGAAACCGCACATGCATCTCACGATTTCTGCCTATAATAAGATGAATGTTAAATATTAAAGATGCATTAAAAGCGATAAAATGGAAGATATTCAAAGGTTCAACAACATTCTCGTATTCCTAGCTGTTTTTCCTGAGTTAATAAAACTTCATTTTTGGGAAAAAACTTCTAAAGACAAATGTTTGAATACCAGTCTCTAAACTGACATTCATATATTTCTTTAACGGTTATTATATAAATCTTTCCACTTCTGGAAACATATAAAACTCCTTTACTTCATAGACAGTGGCAAAGAGCATTAAATAGAAATCAATGACTTGCCAATTTAAAATATGTTCACACAAATAGCTTCCTAGTGTTCAATAACAGTGATGATATTTTTCACAAAAGATCCTTAAATGATTAATTTTTTATGCATTGCCATACAGACAATTTCGCAATCACACACTCAGCGTTTAACTGACTGCACATTCGCACACACAAATTAGTTACTCGCAAGGAAAACTTCAGAACAAGTTGTCAAAAGGCACCTACAGAAAGGATGTTATTGCACATGCCATTAGGCTGAGACCACGTTTATAATGCTAAAAATATTACCTTTTTTTTTTCCCCAAAGACAGCTGGCGGTCTCCTCTTCTCCCTTTTTTCATTTGCTTACAGTCTCTCAACACGTGCTAAGTCTGTAGCCCCCCGGGAGCAGAGATGCTCCTTCCCATGTCCAGGTGTGCATCCTCCAGCCCATGGTACTTCTGACCTCCGATGTGGTGTTTGCCACAACGTGTCCAACAAGTGCTGTGAAACGGTACCATTAAAAACTGAAAAGTAAGGTGGTAATTTTGTAGCAGACTGCCGTTGGGCCGTCGGTCCATCCAGCCGGGTGCATCGGGGCTCGTCACCTTGCTGGGGTGGCCCAGTGCTCCCCAGAGCCTCCGTCGAGCCCTGCTCCAGTAGAAAGGTTGTTCTCCTCCATTGGCTGGTGGCATGGCCCGTTTAGGTAATCCAAAAATTATGGTGGCCCCTGTTAATTAGCTAAGCCATTCCCCATGGCCATGGAGCCACAGGGAAGCCATTACTTTCCCTATTCGATGGCTTTTATACAGACCTAGCCACCTTTCGACAAGAGGAAGAAAGTGAGGAAGTTTTTTGCTGAATTACTGCTTTCTGAGTAGCCCATAACTGAAAATGTGGTGTGTTTTTCTTGTTTTCCAGTTATACTTTTTCACCTGTGACCGTGAAGTATCCTTGACTATTAAACTTTTATTTCGAGTAAGGAATTAGAGTTACCAAGCATTAAAAATGCAACCAAATATTTGTGAAACATTTTCTCTTAATCCAGTCATAAAAAAAGATTCCAACTTTAAAAACAGTATTTGCATTATGCATATCTTATTAATATTAGATGATCCTTTGCCACTTATAATTAGAAGAAAAAAGGAAAACAGAATTATGAATACATCATCATCTATTGATTCATTACTGAAATTCACTTTCTGTTTATACATCCTTTCAGGATTTTATTACACATTCATTTTAACCAATTACAACTATAATTATAATTTACCCAGCATAGTTAATCCTTTGTTTTCAGTTTTATCCTAGGGTAGTGTAAATCATTTGTCATTGTTTTTCAAAGAACTTCATTTCACTACTCCAGGAATAATGGAAGAGAGATTTTTGGGAGCTATGCTTCTAATAACTCTGATATACAGTATGTATAAAATCGTTGAGTGATTTAAAGTTTAATGCTCTCTAATGTACAAACGCCCACTCACATTACATTTCTGCATATATGCATTCACAAACACACCTGAATTATATAGTCATAATACCCATCACTTCCATAGAATAATACACAGAAGGTCCTTTTCTTTTTTTTTTTTTTTAATGTTGTGTTAAGAAGTTGGTATTACTGCACCTCACGTACCAGACACAGATCCATGGCACTGTGAAAAATTAAACGCCCTCAAAGGATACATATCCCTGTTTGTCCATTATGGGCACAGATGTAATGACTGACAAAAGTACCAAACTCCTCAGAGTATGCCAAACCACCTTACTTAACATCCTCTTCTTCCCACACCATTTCACCAGACTATTTTCTCCCCATTTCTGCTAATAATTACTTAAAGGATGTGAACAGAGTGGTTGGGGCTGGAGGACAGTTTTGCAAAATGTTGCGTGTGCAAAGATGGTAAAAACATATGAAAACAAGCCAGTTTTAATTAGTTTGGGACAGAGTCACAGCAACATTGAACTTTATACTGGTGATGCTTACTGATCGTCAGTCACACCCCCTAATACTGACTTACATACAGTAAGTAAAAGTCTGTTATTTCACAGATTTCACCAGCAGCCATTCTGCATTTCACTCTGCACCATTCTGCACCGTGCCAAGCGTGCTTTCCTCTAAGACTACCATGCCACTCTCATTGACGACAATGTCACCAGCAGAAACATCCTTATTAAACTACCTATTTACATGTGATCATGAGTGAAGACCCTTTTATTAATAAAACTTGTTATGCAAAATTTTTCTTACCATCCCTCTCTTTTCACCAGTGATTAAAATACTGAACATTGCCGTGGGCAAGCTGTGAATGAAAGAGCACAATATAACTGTGAAAAATGGGAAGCAGAGAGATGTATTTTCATTTCACAAGCCAGGAAAAACTCAATAACTAGCTGCTAAAAGAATCATAGGTTCTCTTAAAAAAACCCAAACCCCACAAGTGAATTTGAAAAACATTTTGGTCATTTGCAAGCCATTAAAAGGATTTTGATGTTGAGATATTTTTTGAATATTTTAATACCATCCTAAATGACGCATGTTCTTTAAATAACTGGAAACTGCAAAATAAATGGGGAAGTTAACACTGTTCTTTTGTATAAGGTAAAGAGTAATATGACTTTTAATTAGAAGTGGTTGATTTGACATTTATACTCCACAGTCCAGAAAACAAATGCATTAACTGTGAATTAAAAGATGTAATATTGATGACGTTATTTCTTTTTTAGTTCTGCTTCTCACTACCATTCCATAATCTTATGCTATTTAAAAACGGTTTCACTTTCACCCAAAATACACTTTTTAATGTGATGAAACATGCGTTTTATTTCATTTATAATTTTTGATCAGTTCAGCTACAGGAAATTAGACAATGTACCAATATATTCCAATGATAGTGGTGGATGTTGGATAAATTCTGTTAAAAGAAAAGGGTGGAACCAACGTCCTTTTATTTTCTTTCTGGTCTGAACGCACTAGTAATAAGGAGCTATAAGACCCTTCAATGCATCCATCTCCAGCGTCAAGAAGGAGAACCAGCAGTTCTTTACAGCAAAGAAGTTTTAAAAGTTGGCCAAAATTCAAAAAAGGCTGCTGCCTTGTAAATGTGAAAGAGGGGTGGCAGCTTTGGAAGGCTTAGAGCTGAACTTCATCACTGCTGTGACTGCTGGAAATGTTTTGAAGAGGGGCGGGTGTGAGTGTCAGTGCCATTGGTGGCTTCCTCCTGGACTCTAGACACAGTTCCCACCACCTCTAACATAGGAGTAAAGTCAGATGAAAGCATTTGAATTAATTGTCCTCAATTATGGTTTAGTATATTAACTTTGGGGATTTTTTTTGTTTTCATTAGTAAATCAAATTATTAAACTACCTTATTATGACTCCCAGTGTTAATTATGTGACACATGACAGATTAAGCTGTATGAGTCTGATGTTCTGCAACAGATATCAATCCAATGGGACTTCTGTTTCAGAAGAAATTTGTTTTCATACGGTTCCAGGTAGTTTTAAGAGGTACCCGCCAACTTTCATGTTGTTTAGGATGTGCGTAACATTGGCTGGAATCTGAATGTCAGAGGAAATAATTTCAACACGCTCATTCTTTTTTACTTAAGTATCACGTTGCTTCTTTTTCTCCCATTTCCTTTGTGTCCAGGTACACCACAAACTGTAGTTAACTATCATGAACTGCAGTTAACTGTTTTCACAACCATTTGACTGATAAATAATGGAGAA
This sequence comes from Dromas ardeola, assembly GCA_013398915.1. Lineage (NCBI taxonomy): Eukaryota > Metazoa > Chordata > Aves > Charadriiformes > Dromadidae > Dromas > Dromas ardeola. The sequence continues at coordinate 235,474 of VYZM01008071.1, read as the reverse complement.
GCACAAAGATCAGAGATTGCAGTTAATTTCTTACAATAAATTATTTTTAAAAACTCATGTCTAGATGATTCACACCTTGAGTTTGGGAAACAGCAAGTCTAACATCAATAGTTAAAATGAGAATTATTTACAGGATTATTACGGGAAAATTTCCTAAATTCTTACTTGGACTTGGTCTGGGCAACATTGAACTTTACTGGTCAACTTTACAGAAGTATTGTCCACATTTAACATTAGCAAGAACACGGGACAAGATATATCCTTGTGATAAAAGTACGAGAGTAAATAATGAAGGGGAAAGGAAGACACAGAGCAAAGGAGAACAGTTTTGTCCTCTGTGTTTGACTCCACTTAAGAAGTTAAAGATCTTGTGCTAACTCAACAAACGTGTAGATTAGCCACTGGTTAAAGTTCAGTCCACAGCGGGCATGGTCAGAAATTCAGTTCTATTAAGACAGTCAATGCTGCCTGCTAACAAGATACCTTCTTTTTCGAGTCACGCAAGTCCTTCCGCATATACTCAGAACACAGGTGAGCATTAAATTTGGGCCTTTAATTTCTTTCTTATAATGTGTTGAATGGATGCATGGCCACCACTCCGCTAAGGAGAGAAAATTACAGCCCAATTCTACTTGGGTTTAGTTTGTCCATGGCATACAGCTTAGCCACACTCCCAAAACAGTATTGCCATAGACAAACCACAGGAATGAAACAGCTGGCTTTTTCCTCTGTCTTTCCCAAGCACTTTTCTATGCAAATTATTCCAATTGAACTAGTGCATTATCAGACACTTAGTCTGTAGAGTTACACATTAGTGCTTAATATATAATGTAACGTAAGACCGTTTCCTCAGCTCAGTTAAAATAATTTAAATAGACTTGTAGCAATACCTTTACTTATTTATTTTGCAGTTTTGCTCTTCCCCAGTATACTATTAACCTTCCTTTTGGCAAAGTCCATTTACAAAAGCTCTGGTGCCACATCCTCTGTCTTCAAACTAAGGGCAACCTTCATGGGTGCAAAGAAGTGAACCCCCTGAATGCATACCTGGAGGAGGGTTTATTTGCAGAGGTATGAGCTGCTTTGAAAGGGTGGTTAATGAGCAATGGGAGCTGGCACTTACAATGGCAATAAATCCTTAATGCAACGTGCAGGTTCACAGATGTGATGCTGTAAACACCATGCAGGTAGGAAAGGGACCCGTGATCCTCCCGCTGGTCACCAACTGGTGTTATTCACCGCTGGCCCAAGTTGGGCAATTTCGCATCTCACAGAGAGCCAGTAACAAACAAGGGCTCTCCCAGGCACCAAAAGCCCCTCTTGTCTTATCTCCAACTGATGTAAATCCTCTGGAGCCTTTGAAGCCAGTGCAATTGCAAGTCTTTACTGCAGCTGAGAATGCACCTCTCCATTTCTGATGCTTTGGGGGTCCTGCAGTGAAGGAAGAAGAGACAGCAGCGAAATCATTCCAGCTACCATTGCAGGTATTTGGTGTTTATTTTGGGCTTCTCTCCCACGCATCCCTGCAAGAATTAATGTACATAACAAAAGAATTCTGATATAATTTCATGAGTTCTACGCATTACAGGTGGATCTCTCCCACCCCACCCGCCCCCCAAAATACCTTGTCTCACAGGTGTGGTAGAACTGAAAACAACCCTCAGCAGCTGAAGAACTGGCAATTTAGCTTTAGCTTCTCTCCGGTGTGGGCAAAAATCAAAAATATTGCCTTCAGTGAATGTGCAGTTTATCATCACTTCAGATAAAACTTGCAGGAATTAGCATAACACTGCCTCCACCTAATACCTCTGTTTTAGTAAAATTGATATTAACTAGAAAAATGAAATGTAATATGTAATTGAAGCAACCAAGGGAAACTACCATTGCTGCTAAAAGTCCACTATACGGCCCCAACATTAATTATAGAGAAATAGTAACCAGATGTGATTAATTTAAGATTGAATTAAGGAACTTACTACTAGGCAATGTAACTTTGTTGATAAGCAGGATATTTCTGCCAAGAGAATGATGAACTGTGGGCCTGGTCAGCAAACTGAGAAAGCCTCCTGGAACTGCCAAGATTAGAGAAGTGGGTAAAAGGGAATTTCTGCAGGAGGAGATTGCGACCACTGACTCATTGGCCACCTGCCCAAATGATACCACCTACTCAAAAGAGGCGAACGGAAGAAGACGACAGAGTCTGTGCACTAATTTACATAGGAAGTGAAGAAATCTCGACCAATCATTAAAGAGAATAACAATGAATATGTATTCATTGTTAGAATATGTAATAATCAGTGTATAAAAAGGGAAATTTTTGAAACTAAGGTGTGCTCCCTTGGGATGAGCATGCCCTTTCTGCGCATTAGTGGAATAAACTTGGAAATCCCTCTGCTCTGTGTGTTATTGGCTTTCACACTGGGTAAAGAACACAGATTTGGACAACATCTCAAGGTTGTCTTGCAGCTTCGTATTTGTATTAGGGACGATGTCTAGCTCACAGGATCTTCTACGTCCTTATTGTCTACTAAGATTTTGAAAATAAAAATTGCATCCTCATGGCTCCTTTTTTTTTTTTTGTATACAGCACATAGCAGGTTAAAAGGGCTTAGCTGTGTTGATTAACTATCCAAATGTTTAATCAATACGGCAATAGCTAGATGCATTCTGGCTGTGAAAGACCTTGGAGAAGTCCCACTTGCCTTATTCCCCACCCCCAAGTGGGACATCAATGAACTATTACATGGTCCTTGCATATCAATGCAGAGGGGCTTAGACAAATACAACACTAATGGATAATTGTGGGTCACCTTGTCAAAATATGTTAAATGCCCCTTAAGTATTTTTTTTTTTTCTGATTAAAAAAAAATGACAGTAAACTGACCTTGCTGATATCATACAGCCTTTCAGGAAGCAAATACTACTCAGTCTGCAACCCGCTCATTGATTCATGGGTCAAAAATCCATTCTAACTAAATTATAAAAGACACATCCTCATGTGTTGATACAACCCACGGTAACTGCCTGACAAAGTGTTAAACAATTGTACTCTTTAGCGTGGGCAGAACAGGTTTACTGACACTTATTCGGAAAATACACGCAGGGGCCCCTGAGTGATTCATAAGCAAGGGCTGAGGATCCCTGGGTGCGCTGGATGTTAATTCATCGCAAAGTCAGGGAAAGTTCATCTTGTGACCACGGCTGCTGGACTCGCTCCAAGAATATGCCATTTGCCGAGATGGCATTAACTGCAAGAGGGCCGTTGTGGGATTTGGATTCCTGCCCCTGTATTTATCTACTCACAATGTCATTAACACCCACATTGATCCCGAACTGCTGCCGCTGCCGAGGCTGTGCGCGGGATTGCTTGTTTGCTGGTGTCACAAATCACAAACCAGAGAAAATCGTTCTGATAAAGATAACAGTTCTGCGGCTTCGCGTTGTTATAAATGAGCCATAGGAGCCCTCCATACCTGCTAGTAATGCGCTGTAATGGTTTTGCTTAGCTATTATTTAGAAGCATTACCTTTGCTTTGGCTGGCAAAATTAGTACTAGGAGGACTGCAACATGATTTGCACTGGGAATGTCACAATGCATCTGTCATTATCTTTCTGGTCTCGGTGTACTGCCTAAGACAATGCTGTAGGTTAAAACTGGCAACAAGGACAAAACATAATTAGTTAGCCAAGTATTGCCTTCGTTGTGAGGCTTGTTTTGAAAGGGTAAGAGAACTACACAGAGTAGCATGATATTTGCTTTAAGTTCTTACGTATTACACAAAGGTTACTTGAATCTCCAATATAGCAGCACTAATTGCTGTACATTCATAACTACACAAATAAACACAGAGGTAGAAATCTGTGCATATACCTAAATGTGCATGTATAAAATATACATGCTGCATAAATGTTTTTATATTTGTGCACAAGCGTGGACACAACATTCACAAGCATCCTAGTATTCTATAGTCATAATTACAGCAAACACACCAAGAAATCTTGCAAGACTTACTTGCTTTGTGGTTGCACTACCCCAAGTTGGAGCACCTAAAGCCACAACTAGCAAAATAGTTGCTGCAGCTGCAACTTTCTGGTCGAGGTTTTTGTGGCATACAGAAGACCAAAGCAAAATGGCTTGAAGAGGACCATGCAGCAGATCGGTAGCAGAGACACAAAATCACATTTAGCATCGTCCCAATCCCATGTGCAGTGGTGCTTATGGGTGGGTGTTTACCATCACTCTTCAGCACCAGCTTCAAACACTGGGAAACATCTAAGAATGTTAATTAAAGCTTTAAGAATGATAATTAAACAGTCAATTGAAGCTTCAAAGAATCTGAGCCACAGGTAATAGTAGGCACTAAAAAGCCTAACTATTCATGCATGGAACATTATTGGTTTAAAACACTTTATTTGTAAGGAATGGAAGGACACCATAAGAAGATTGTTTACAGCCTCAAAGAAAATTCTTAAAAGCACGTAAAATCCTGCCTGGATGCTAACTTTGGCCACAGCTCCCCTTTACTAATTGGTCCTCGGAGCCAAGCACTGCTGGTCGTCACCAGCACAGCGGATCCCAGGCAGGAGGCAAGAGGAGCGTGAAGTACTTGCTTTGGATGGGTCTGAAGTACAGCAGTTCCAAAACACCTAACTTCTAAGCGGCAAGGAAATATTCCCACAGACCAGTTCAGTTTCCCTCCAAGTCTGATATTTTTCTACCTCTTTAGCCTTCTTGAAATATTCTTGCTAGTCCAAAGGATAGTTTTGACGCGGGTAGTGATTCCAGTTTACTTTTTCCAAATGAGACCGTGTTTCGATGCCATTCTATGTTTTAGACTTATTGGTGAGGCTTACTGTCTGTGAACACTTCTGACTTCTCAAAATAAAACCAAGGGAGTTTTTGCACCATATCTCAGAGCAACATTTCATCTCAAATTGCCAGCTACAAGGACTGATCTCTCTGGAGTCTTCATGAGCTCAGCAAGTGCATTTAACTTCCTCTAAGGATCTGCTCATGGAAAGATTTTAAGCTCTCAGGCTGTTCAAAGTGATCAGGCACTGAGTCTGCTGAAGGTTTGCAAAGTACAAATAGGCTACTGACAGAAGACAAAAATCTGTAAACAGAAATGCAAAGAGGACAACCTCTAATGTTGTCCTCTTGGTAATATCTAGAAGTTGCTGGTTTAAGTATACTGAAATCTACCCTCGTCTTCTGCTTACATAAATGAAGCGTGCTTGACATTTTGAGGTTAAATGCTTCCTTGCAGATGAAATGGAAGATTCTCCTGTGCTCCAGTTATTGCGGGATCTATGCCAGCAGTAGCAATGTTCACAGTGGTAGGTCCTCCCATGTTGGAGACCAAACTAAATAAGGCTTTGTTTGGAAACAAACCAGTTCATGGATATTTGACTGGTGAAAACAATGAAAGAGGACTTGAGTCTCTCCTCCCTATGTTGTAAGTGCTTCCAAGGAAAAGAATAAGTCTTCTCCTTTCAAACGTCACAGTTACATTGCGTCTGTCACCCAGCCCGGCATCTCATTGCTTTGCCGGAGCCACACTCATCTTCCATTTGCAGTTTTGCTGACTTGCCTGCAGACTCTCATGCTGGTCCATTCTCTCCTGTCTGGCACATAGCAGGAAAGTGTAAAATCCATCACCGATTTGTAAAATGCTCATATAGAGAGTTTTTTTTTATTTTGTTGCTCTTATTTGTTTCCCAGTGACCAAGGTTCCCCAGGGTACAGAATCTTAGGAAAGTATCACACAAAGTGGTGCAAAAATACTATTTAAAATATTGTGTGAACTGTAACCTATCCTGCATTGCACTGTTACTCGTAGGACTATTGTACACGAAAAAATGTTTGTAATTGCTGTGAGGGAGATCTATTCACTTTTTTACTGAAAGAAGACAAGGTGATTGTCTGTCTTACTCAATATGCATTAGTAAAGAAATGTTGCATCCTTTATTCCTTTACCAAATGCGAGAAAACCACATCAACAGAGTAGGCTTCAAATAAATGTCTTTGATGGGTTATTCACAAATGTTCAGGCCCTAGTTAGTCTCGTATTCTGGCCGTTTCTTGCCTACAGCACTGAATGCACAGCCAGAGGGCTCACAAACAATTTAAAGACATACTAACCTATTCATACACAGAAGGACACGAAAAAGCCCTTTTGTATTCAGGACGACTGGTTCCCCACCATTGAAAAAGGGCTTTGTTCAGTGTGTGACAAATGATAGACTCTGGATAGCTGATTATGTGGAAGTTTCGCTCCCCTCAAGTAGACATGGTACTGGAAAAGCTGCGAAATTCAGCTGTTTGCTGTGTCATACTTCCATAGCATCATGCTGCAAACATCTTTTGTGATCTCCACTGTAAGCCACAGCTGCTCTGATGAGCAGAAGTTCCCGTCTGTGGGTTCTGTCTTTCTCAGAGGCTTTGAACAAGCCACGGATGGCATGAAGATCATGAAGTGAGATCTAACCTCTGGTCTTGAAGGTCTAGATGACACTTGAATTAAGTGCAATTGAACATACAACTCAAAGAAGGATCATGTGCGTTGAAAGTTTTTCTTTTGATATTTCAGAAATAATGTCCATGAGAACTGGCTTTTTACTCTAACAGTTGCTCCTCCCTTGTACACCTCCAACATGAATGGGTAGCAAAGGTATGAGTTCCTGCAAAATTTTCTTCAGTATTTCAAACTCATCTGGCCTTATGTTAATATCAAAGTAACTTTGGATGACTTTGTAGGCCTTGCATAGTCTGTTCAAATTTCTTAATTCTCAACAGTGTGCTGAGAAAAGATAACAACTTTGCATGGTATATTTCAGTTATTTTCCAGTCTTGATTAAGTCACAATCATGACGGCTCCTTGTCTTCTGGTATTTTGGCACTTCTGCCTGGCTGTTACAGCACAGTCCATAATGTTAAAATGTAGAGACAGATTAGAAAAAACGCACGCAACTTTTGTGAATCTCAAAAAATTCCCACTATAGGTTTTCATCAGAAACTCATTGTGATACCCTTGCATGTGAATACTTAGGAAAAATTGCAGAACCCTTCAATTGAATTAAGCAACTGACACTGCATGGAATCAACAAATATCAACAGGTCATTTTGTGACAGGGAAAGAGCTAGTACTCTTACTGGCAAGAAGGGATATAAATAGAAATACTCACAGACCTAAATTTTTTCCCCTCAGATTCAGGACAAACCAGTAATGGAGGACATGCATCAGCAGCGTTAGGGAGAAAAAGACAAATTATGGGAACCAATCGTATCTCCAACACACAGCATATGACTATTGAATCACGAATCCACCATAATAGATCGTGGAAGAACGTCACATATCACAGGAAAATAAATGTAACTTCTGCAAACCAAACAGATTAAGGGCAGAATATACTTCACCAGGTTGCACAGGGACGTGGACACAAAGCTTGCTTTAACACTTGTTTTCTAAGCATGCTGTGCAGAAAAATTTCCAATTTTGTTCAACAGAATGAAAAGAGATATCAGCAGAAATGATGACAGCGCTAAGCAAACAAAACATAAGTCAGGTGGGATACATGCAAAAAGGTTAAGGGTCCACAGCCATAGTGAGGTTACTAAAAAGGTTAATATTTCGCAACAGTTGCCCCATAGGGTGTGTGATAAGGCTTATTTCCTATTCTAAAAAGCTACAATGTTCACAGAAGTACCATTAATTTTAATGTGGGCTATTCACATGCATCAGGGAAGGCCCTTAATTTTTAAGCAGGAACTGAAACCATGCTTGTTTGGCAATGTATTGAATTATTAATGCATTTAACTAGGTACTGTGATAGTTTTGGTGTTAATATTTTATCAATGATGTTATAATTGTATGTCGGCACAAGCTATGCAAACTATTACGAGGCACATTTTTACTTCATATTTAGGCCAGTGTCTCCCACACTCAGCTGAAATAGTACCTTGCCAGGGATTTAGCTCCACAAACCTCAGTGAAATGTCTCTTGAGGTCTAGGTAGTAGAATCAAATTCTAAATATCTCTACATTGAGAATGTTCTCCAGCCAGGGGGTTTTAATTTTCACTTTAATTTCTGTTTTCACGTTCAAGTATAAAATAAGCATTTTTTTTGACTGGTAACTTTTCATTTATACTATGTGATCTCTTTTGCAAAATATCCCATTCATTAGATACTCCACAAAATGCATATTTTATTTAAAATTTTTTAAAGTAAAAAAGGAAAAGGAAAAGGAAAAGGAAAAGGAAAAGGAAAAGGAAAAGGAAAAGGAAAAGGAGAGGAGAAGGAGAGGAAAAAGAGAGGGGAGCGGAGGGGAGGGGAGGGGAGAAAAGAAGAGAAGAGAAGAGAAGAGAAGAGAAGAGAAGAGAAGAGAAGAGAAGAGAAGAGAAGGGAAGAGAAGAGAAGAGAAGAGAAGAGAAAGGAAAAGAAAGGAAAAGAAAGGAAAAGAAAGGAAAAGAAAAGAAAGGAAAAGAAAAGAAAGGAAAAGAAAAGAAAAGAAAAGAAAAGAAAAGAAAAGAAAAGAAAAGAAAAGAAAAGAAAAGAAAAGAAAAGAAAAGAAAAGAAAAGAAAAGAGAAAAGAAGAAGAAACAAAAAAACCTCAAACAGCCCAAAAGATACCAATTCTTGATTTTCTGTGGCACAATCCCATAGCCCAGTTGTATGTGATCACTATTTTCGGAGACACTGTTCTCAGCTGTGAGTGATAATGTCTGGTAACTCACTGAGGTGAAACATTGCCTTATTCAGAAAAATAATTTGGGCCACTGCTGTAGAAAATGAATGCTACATTCTTTACATGGAAAAAGAGCATGGGATATGATTTCCTATATAAGGAATGCTCTTCTGCAATACATCAAATCTCTTTTCTCCTGTGTGTGCAAATGCACTCTCCTTTGTTACATTATAAGAGGGTGCATAACTCCAAAAGAAATGGAGTTAGATGAAAAAGAGCCATTCCAAACTCTACTGATTAAAATAAATGTGCTCATAAAAGAGACAGGAGAGTAAATTACTGCATCCCCAGTACAGCAGTAACTTATACACCAACAAGTTATTTTCAAGTTTGCCAGAGGAAATAATCTGCTATCAACAAGGGGTAATTGCCTGAGCAAACTAGTCTTTACATCTCACACATGCTGTCACCTTGTGTAAGAAAGAAATACACCACATATCAATTCAGGAAGAAAAAAAATTTGAAACATTCCTTTAAAGGCTGCTTCTCTCAGCCGTTTGAAAGAGAGAACATATACACAGCTTGGAACATATCTAATCTCTGCTCTTTTCTTATCGCTGAAGAGTATCCTAACACACCACAAAATTCATAACCTAAGCAGCCTTGGGCAATATTAGAAAGGATCCATTTTAGATTGGAACAGAAATTTTAATCTGAGATTTACCTGTGGCTGTCACAGGTGAAAGCAGGTTAGTGACAAAACCCTTCAGGAATAAATGAAGGAACTATTAAGTAAAAGAGACAAAATTTGCTGATTTTTATACCAATACGAGCTGCTGAGAGAGCTAGATGAATACTTATTTCAGTGAATATGCACAGACACACACCCTCTTTTGTATTCCCATTACACAAATATTCATTTGACTAAAATGGTCTTGACCCAGGGGCTCACAGAAAAGGTGTTTTCAGCATTCGCATGGATGATTTTTTTTGTGGAAGCAAAGTGCAAGATTTGTCTGTAAGTAAGTATTTAACCTTCATTTTGCCATGTAATACAGACTGCAACATGTATTCTACAAATATAAGTACAATGGATAGAAAAAAAAACGTTTTTCATTCATGAGAAGAACAATCCTTTCTTTAAAATCTTCTACTAAAAAGGCAGCAACTGTTAATTAAAAAAAAAACACAGGTGGTGACAATCTCTTTATTAATCATAGATACATAGAATGGCTTGAGTTGGAAGGAACCTTGAAGACCACCCAGTGCCACCCCCTGCCCTGGGCAGGGACACCTCCCACCAGCCCAGGTTGCTCCAAGCCCCGTCCAACCTGGCCTTGAACCCCTCCAGGGATGGGGCAGCCACAGCTCCTCTGGGCAACCTGGGCCAGGGGCTCACCGCCCTCACAGCCAAGAATTTCTTCCTCACATCTCATCTCAATCTCCCCTCTTTCAGTGTCAAACCCTTCCCCCGGGTCCCACGGCTCCCCTCCCTGATCCCGAGTCCCTCCCCAGCTTTCCTGGAGCCCCTTGAGGGCCTGGAAGGGGCTGGAAGGGCTCCCTGGAGCCTTCTCTTCTCCAGGCTGAACCCCCCCAGCTCTCCCAGTCTGTCCTCACAGCAGAGGGGCTCCAGCCCTCCCAGCATCTCCGGGGCCTCCCCTGGCCCCGCTCCCACCGCTCCGTGTCCTTCTGCTCTTGGTGCCCCAGCGCTGGAGGCAGCACTGCAGGGGGGTCCCCCCAGAGCAGAGGGGCAGAATCCTCCCCCCTTGCCCTGCTGCCCACGCTGCTGGGGATGCAGCCCAGGATACTTTTGTGAAGTAACAGAGGGGCTCGCTGTCGTAATTAATTGGGTATTTTTTGAGAAGTAGAAAAGAATCTGCTTCTTTAGAGGCAGGATGGTACACTCTTTCTATTAGCATTATTTTACCTTAAGTAAAATATTGAACAATATTTTATTAACCAGAAAAACACATTTCCTTCTCTTCCTCCCCAGCAGAGGAAACGAAAATTGTCTTAATTTCCTCCACTCTATCGCTTCGACTTTTATGTAATTAAATGAGCTCCCTTGTGCTACCTGTAGCACTGTGAATATGAAGACAAGTAGCTAAAAATGAATAGGAATAAAAAAAACCACCCAGACTTGAGTCATCCTGATTAACGTTCTGGGATGATTGTATTTTGGAACCCTGTAGGATTGCTTGATCAAGACAGTAAGCAATGCAAAAATAGAGTCAGAACTTGAATTTTCCTAAATTAAAGATTATGGGGCATATGGAAGTATTTCTGTCTCCCATCCAACCCTTAAGACACTCTTCCAACAAAGAAAAATGGAAAGGTCTTCAAAGATTTTTGGCAGCATTCTGGCAAAAGATACAAACTACTGTCAAGTGTAGTATGGAAGAAAACCCATCTCAGTTGACAGAAACAATATGCTTCAAGTTTTCTGTTGGTCATGATTTTGTATTCCAATGATACTTTGAATTCCAAATTAACCACTGTGGTTATTAAAGAAAAAAGAAACCACCCTCAACAACAGCAAGAGTCATGAATGAGATCTGTCAGTGCAGCCAGCAATCAATTCTTTGGTCTCCCTGCCTGTCAGCCTGCATATTTGGACCTGTGATTGGCAAGGTCTGGAGTTTGGTCTGAAGTCTGAAGAGCTCACGTGGTACCCTAGCGTGGTTCTATTTTGAAAGCATCAGTTGCAGCTGGACAGAGTCCGACCATGCAGTTACAATTACTCCTTAGCTAAAATGTAAATAAAAAATCACAAGACTTGAATAAAATAAAAAATAGCCCAATGCAGAGTACGTAGGCTGATGTTTTTCACTCAAAAATTAAGCTTGCTGTGTCTTCAACGCCAATTTGTGTGAGTTTTTTGTATTTTATCAATGATCATTCCTAACGGAGGAAATACACCACCTATAATGGATTGCTGCACACAAGAAAGAAATACATCACCGACACCTGTCCCTAGTACAGTAATAAAATGTTACAGATTTCAGGGATAAAAACATCATAATAAAATATGCTCTGTATGCAAATAATAAGACTACTTTTTGAATTGAAACAAAGATGGAAACTGTTTTCTGAAGTGGAAAACTGGAGGATTAAAATTGAATCATTGCTTCTATCCCCCAAATGAAAGAAAATAAAGGATTACAAATATCACTCAACTTTTATTAGTGCATGGCAGTCATCAGAAATGGGACTATTCGCCCTGGGAACAAACCCGGTGATATTTCTTAGAGTGAACAGTCTCATTTTGTCGTACAACAATATTGAGACCGAAGCTTGAACTGAGCTACTGGGACAATGTTAGCTTGGTTTGAAGAAAGAAATCAGACTGTATAGACCTCCTTGATGAAGAAAAATGGCAGCCGCGGGGTCTTCCTATCTCCTGCTGCTTTTGGTGAGTTCATCCCTGACCATTACAGCTTATTTCACGTTACTTTTTGTCAACCACACCTCATGTCCCCAAAGCAGAATATTTTTGTATGCCCAACTATTTGCCATAGATCATTAAACAACACAAAAGACATATGGTTGTTTAAAAAGCAGCGTTATTTGTTGCAGAAGGATGTGCAGGTTACAGTTGCCATATCTAGCAATATCTCGTGCTTAGATACCTATGCCCCATAACGGACCAGTCTCCAGTCTTGTCAGCAGCTTTCAGAACATAAAGGGAATTTTCCTAACTGCCGTGGTGGTGGAAACTCGCAAAAATGTGAGAGCACAGACATATTTGCTGTGCGACATCCTCTGACATGGAGAATCACTTTGCAAAAAATGAAGGGATATGACAAATTACAGCACCTTGCACTTTAAGGAGTTTTTCCCACATTTGCTTACACTTTCCATAACAGTTTCTAGAAAAGTGCATAAGATGTACCTAAATAATATTCTAACAATTATGGCTCCTTATGAAAGAGCTGGTATTTCAAAACATCAGAGTATGTGTTAAATATACCATGGAAGTTAGGATAGGAGCTTTTATCACAAGTGGGGAAGCCAGAACACGGGATACAGATCAGCCCAAACAGATGCCAGTGGGATCCACAAAACACTTTTGTATTTGCTACTTGTCTTCCACTGTGTTTCAAAATATGCCAGCAAGTGTTTATAAATATATATATTTGTACATATATGGATATTTTTACTGGGACTCTGTCTTGTATTTCTCAGCATCAATCTTTCCCCTCGAGTCATAGAATCATAGAATCATTTTGGTTGGAAAAGAACTTTAAGATCATCAAGTCCAACCATTAACCTAGCACAACCGAATCCACGTCCCTCAGCACCATGTCTATAGGTCTTTTAAATGCCTCCAGGGACAGTGACTCCACCACTTCCCTGGGCACCCTGTTCCAATGTTCAACAACCCTGTCAGTGAAGAAATTTCTCCTAATATCCATCTTAAACCTCCCCTAGCGCAACTCGAGGCTGCTTCCTCTTGTCCCATGGCCTGTTCCTTGGGAGAAGAGCCCGACCCCCCCTGGCTCCCCCCTCCTTTCAGGGAGCTGCAGAGAGCAAGAAGGTCTCCCCTCAGCCCCCTTCTCTCCAGGCTGAACACCCCCAGCTCCCTCAGCCGCTCCTCACAAGGCTTGTGCTCCAGACCCCTCACCAGCTCCGTTGCCCTTCTCTGGACACGCTCCAGCACCTCAGTGGCACTCCTGGAGTGAGGGGCACAAAACTGAACACAGCACTTGAGGTGCCCGGTACAGGGGGACGATCGCTTCCCTAGTCCTGCTGGTCACACAATTGCTAATACAAGCCAGGATGCTGTTGGCCTTCTTGGCCACCTGAGCAGTTGAATGTCTCCATTCACAGTTGAACCTCTCTATTCAGGCTCTCAGCTTTTTCACTTCTGGATTACTCTTTCCTCTGCTTGCAGCTTCATTGAGTTTTCTTCATTAATAACGTGTTTTCCTGAGGACAGGAGCTCAGGAGGTGCTGTCGAGGACATGGCCTAAGCTGGCACCATGCATGCATGAAGAGGTATCCACTGTTGGGACTGGCATGAGCTGAGGCAAACAGAAGATTTTGTATTCCTCCTTCTTCTCACAGGGCACCTGCAATGGGAACCTCTCTTCCTTTATCTTCGCCATCTACATGGCTCGGGTTGTTTATTCATCCCCTACTTACCGGTGCCGAGACCCGCTGCTGTGTTGGCATTCTCATGCTGCTCCATAAAGGACCTAAGAGGCACAATTATGTGATTCTGTACTTCTGCCCCTCTCATGTCTTTTATCAGTAGGAAAGCAGGGAACACGACACAAAAGATAAATGAGGATGGTGCTTGATGACGTCAGTTAATCAGTCAGCTATTTTGAAGTACTGACTGACTAGTCACTAAATTGCAGGCTAAAAAGTCCTCTCGTACAGACACGCACCAATCTGACTGACATACCCCGGCTGCTGAATGTCGTAGCATTTGAAAACACTTGAGCACTATATACCCAATATAACAATTTCAGTCTTTATGAAGATTTTACTTAAAAAATTACAGGAAACATCATGGAGGAACTCAAGAGAGACTTTAGTAAACATCTGGTTATAATTCTGAAAATGTGCTCCAAAGGAGCGTTTTAAAATACGAGGCCAGTGTATAATACTCCAATTTTGCATCTGTTTTAAGGAGAATTAGACAGATTGAAATTTAAAAAATGCATAACTGTACAACTGTTCTAATTATTTATCTAAGTTCTAACCTACCTGAAAAGATTTTATCCCCAAGTTTGCCTTAGGTCTAAACAATGTAAAGCGAGCTGAAGATGACTGTAACCCTATGACCCCTACAAACCCCTATTTATAAACCATATATCATAAATATCTATTACAAAAATATTACCAGTGGGAGGGCAAAAATCAATGAAAAATAAAAAAGAAAAGTGTGCATTATAAAAAAGACTGTCATGAGTTGAAACACCTTCAGTTAAATGTATATATAACATACATCACATATAAAAGCTATTAATCCAATTTAACAACATTCAATGCATTTATGCTAAGAAACTGCTAAAAAGCACTAAATGGAATTTACCGAGATGAATAAAAAGCACAATTACCAACTAGACTTGGGAGATTCCAGTTAGTAAATGACGCTGTGAAATTGCTTTGTGTTAAAAGAGTATTAATGGCTATGCCAGCACTTGACTAATATTTTATGGTGCAGGCTGTTACTAAATTAGACCCTTTGCATGTCTTCCTGTAAAGTCATTTAGTTATACTTGGAATACTTTTTTTCTTTACAACATTTTCAAGAGTTTGCTGTGTTTTGGAAATTCCTAATCCTGAAGACTTTTCTGTAAGCTGAAGTTACCCATGCTACCTGTTCCTCGCCCAGAGGTTCTTAGTAAATTAATGCCAAGGGTGAACTATTGCATTGCGGGTGCTGGCAAACGCTCTCTTTTGGCAAGTGGTGCAAGAATCAGCTAACTCAAAGAAAATCATGCCAGGGTACAGCACATTCCATACCACAATCATGTGTTCTTGTGTGTCAGCCATGAGAAGAAGTGACGTGAACTGTGAACTCCTAGCTTCGGGAACTGTGGAGTTTGATTTTTCCACCCTAATTCTGGCCTCCCTCCAAGGCTGAGAGTCCAAAGATGCCTTTGGACAGGTCCTCTGCGACTCGTTCTGTGAGGGCAAGGGACCAGCTCCATGCTAGAGGGCCTGGTCTGTATCATACTACTGTCCCTTGCTTGTATGTATGATACAAACCAGGCCCTCTAGCATGGAGCTGGTCCCTTGCCCTCGCAGAACGAGTCACAATAATAAACATGACGACCTTGGTAACAGTGACCAATAATCAAAAATAAATACCCTCTGCAGGAGAATTGTAAAGTTCTGTAAAGTTCTATAAATTTATACCCTATTCAGTGAAATTTGAAGGCTTTATCCCCTCAGCATTTCCCATCATGCTGCTGAGCAAAACACACTGCTGTGCGTGGGGAAGTGCTTGGATGCAGCAGACTCATCCCATAACAGGGTGGGGTCCTAATAGCAAACTTTTATACACCTACACAGCGTCAAATTTTCCATGTTAAAAGCTGGTTAAGATGTAAATTCTCTTCTCAGTTAACCCCGACCTGATGCAATGAAATTCGGTGTAACTTTCCCCGATAAGGAGGGCGTGCAAACCACAGCGAGGAGAGCAGCAAACCAGCCAGAAAACCGAACTGTGGGTACCATTAGCCAGACGACAGCCTCCGAACGGAACTTGGAGGAAAAGCAAATTCCACCATAATGTACTGAGTCGTTACTGCTAACAGAAGCATAGCTCGTCTGTAACAGCAGTAACGTTGGTCTCAACTGGGGAAACACGGCAGGAGGTTCGCGGAGTGCTCTTCCAGCATGCTGGGGAAATGATCCCTGGTGAACGCCCAAATGCGGCTCGAAACATCAGAAGCGCTGGTGCTCAGATCATCTGAAGCACCAGTTACATATATATTACAAGGACGTATACGCTCAAAGCTGCTGTTATATGAAGCATGTCATCTGTATAGCCCAGAGGAGAAGAATTAAATTGTGCAATCCTAGTTAGGAGCTGAATGAGTACTCTGAGCTGAAAGGGGTGGAATGCAATAGCAAGCAGTCAGAAAGGAAACAAGCTTTGGCCTCTTCTGGGCCATTTCTACACCCCAGAATAAACCCGGCTTGTCACCAAGGGCAAAGTTAGCTACCGAACCCGAAAACTAGAGGGTGGCCAGCTGAATTTGTGGAATTTAACACCAAGGGCAAAGTTAGCTACAGTGCGGGAACACCAAAGCCCAAAAGTAGAGGGTGGCCAGCTGAACTGATGGAATTTAACGTTATGAATGGTGATAAATAAACCCAACGCTACAGGGGAAGCTGGAGCTCCAGCTTTCCACTACAAAAGATTCTCATAGCTCTCAAACCTCCACGGCTTGAGCCGGCAGAGGCTCCTGGGCGGGAGAAGTGCTCTTTTATGCCTCCCATGAAATCCCATTCAGGTTCTGCTGCCATATGAATAGCTGATAATTGCCATTTCCTCTCGCTCGCTCGTGTTCCCTGGGAAATCGCAGCTGGCTGCCAACCCCGCCGAAGGGGAGCCGGGTGGAGGGCGGCGCGGCGGCAGCTGCCGGCGACACAGCTGGGAGATGCCAGGTCACCTGCAGGAGGGCACGGGACCCCACGGGGACGAGACGAGGTACGAGTAACGCAGCCCAGGAGCACCTGTTGATGCATAAAAGAAAAGAAGGTTTTTGCCATTGTGAAGAGGAGTTCTGGAACTGGGTGTACGGGTTGGGTTTTTTGGTATATTTTGGTTTTTTTACAGCTATAATAATACAGTTTTTCTTGATTTTTCTCTTGAAGAAGATACTTATGTGACAATGTGATTTAAAAAAAAATAACAATTGGAAGCAATGTTTAGGTGAAAGTCAAGCACTTGGAAGTTAAGAAACATGTTGCTTACCACTGCCCATAAAACCTCATACTCCATTGTGCTTATCAAAAAAAAATGCTTGAAAAAAAAATTTGAATTATCTGGGCAGTGTCTTGTTTTGAGTGACACAGGACTAATTTGTCTTTCAGTAATTTTACTTTTCAGTAAGGTCTCTTCTAATGCCTCAGAAAGCTGCATTTTTAGAAGACTCTAGTGTCTGTATTTGTGACAATATTTACTTTCTAGACAGCTCTGGTGTGTGGGTTTCAAGGTCTCGGTGTTTTCAGGCTCGCCAGGTGCGGGGATGAGGAGGAGCGAGACCCGGGCACTTGCCGCAGGCTGCCAACAGGGTTATTTCGTACCATGAACAGCACATTCCATAGAAATTAGAAGGTTTGCTGTGGAGTTCTCTCTCTCTCCCTTGCTGGCTGCCACCCTGAGCACTCCTTGCCCCAGTGCTGGAGCCCTGAGCCCTTCCCTTCGTCCTGCAGCCGCAGCGCTCGCAGGGTCCCACATTGGCTGTCCCCGCAGGGAGCGCACGGCTTCTGCTGGGGGAATGGGCTGGGAATAGTCCTTGTGTGTTTTACATTGGTATCGGGATCAATATTGGTTCTTTAGTGTTATTAATCACAGAATCACAGAATGACAGAATGGTAGGGGCTGGAAGGGAGCTCTGGAGATCATCTAGTCCAACCCCCCTGCTAAATGTTAACTATTTAGTCTTATTCTATTAATCTGTTTATATTCCAGCTCTTGGGTTTCCTTGTTTTCCCCGATTCCCCTTCCTGTGTGGGGAGGGCTCATCGGGTGAGAGAATAATTCTCTAAACGACAATAAAATTGTCGTGGGTTTCTCAAACCACAACAGGCACGCTTTTCAAAGAGTTACCCCTTCATCAGCAAGTAGATGCACTGGACACCCTAGAAGTCCAAATTAAGTTGCAGGGGCAGCAAGACGTCTGGCATTTCACGCATCGCAGCTTTCACGCGCCTAGCTGAACAGGGTTTCATTTGCAAGGCTAACATGGGGGGATTTGTAATTAATATGTATATTTCCACACACACACACACTCAGGCACATATAGATGTAAATGTTTGGGTGAACTTAGACTACAAATGATGTCTGCCATGCACAGTAGTGGAACCAGATTATTCACTTCACTAGGGCGGTTTATAAAGTAGCTTAACGCAGGTGAACAGCAATGATATAACATCATTATTACAGCACGGGCATTGCATGATACAAAAAGTGTATAGAAAGCATCTGACTCAAAGGCCTAATGGCGCAGTTTCTGCTCAGGCAAAATTTCCACTAATGCTTTTAAACCAGAGGGAGGCATTGACACATTACTGCTTACCACTGGTGTACCTTCAAGGAACAATTGCAGGGCTGGGCCATTATACAGCACTTTCCACCCCACGACAACCCCTGCTGCTTTCCAGATTATACCTATTTACAGGTAGATAGACAATACTTTATCCGCGACCAACCTCGTGACGCAGAGGGCGAAGCGCAGCACGCCGGTTCAGAAGGGCAGAAGTGATCCTGGCTCGGCACGCCACTGTGTCAGACCAGGATTGCGGAGTTTAATAACTCGCTTCTAACTGCCCCCCCCCCCCCAAAAAAAAAAAAAAAAAACACATTTATGGGAACGAA
>VYZM01008071.1:181707-216649 GCA_013398915.1 Dromas ardeola | reverse complement strand
TTAAGGAACGTAAGCGTCGCCTGCTGTTACGCTAGCCCAGACGTGGCCCCCGCAGGCGGGGACATTTGCCCGTCTCGGCAGTGGGAGCCCGGGTTTCCCTCCAGGTCGTGTCACCCGGCTGCTGGGGAGGACGGACGCGGCATTTATGAGATCTGACAAGGAATCAACCCAAGGTGACTCTGCAGCCCAAACGCCCGTGAACCGGAGCTCCTGCACATGCAGCCTGTACGCACTCAGGGCGAGATCATGATATGCTTCTTGCAATTAACGTTTTGCGCAGCAAACAGTCTCAATGAAATCAACAAGACAACCCGTGGCATTAAAGAGATTTTTCTAATACGGGCAAGAATATCGGCACCGGGCTTTGGCATGCTTTGTGTTTGATACGCTGAATCCCAGGAATGACAAACAACAAACAAATCCAGGGATCACATTCACCTACAGCTGTAAATACTAAATGAAATCCTTACAAGCAGCAGCTTCTTTCCTGGCTCAGCTTGCTTATGGCACAAGTCTGATGCACTCTTATGAATAAAAGTCCAATTCTGAGCTGAGGACACAAATATTTCTGGGTTACAGAAAAACCTCAGACCTGGGTCCCTTTGAAAATGCTGAGAGGCACTTCACCATGGCAGCCTTGGCTCTTCAAACTGAAATGCAAGAAATTGCTAAGCATTACGTGGTAATGCTCCTACTGACAGATACAAGTCTACAGTTTTTGGATTTAGAAATGAATAATTTGAATTTTGTCAGTATCTCTGGAAAGGTTTCTGGCGTGACAATGGTGATTATAGAAGGAAGGAAAAATAAATGGCATTCAAAACTATGAAAAGAAAGACTTGATGGTCATTAACTACTAATGGAAAAAGTTCAGCAGGGGCATGATACAGCCAACAATTTGTATTTTAACATATTGATAATGAATCCCAGCACAGCCATTCAAATCAAAGTCAGTGTGCTTTCTTTTGCCCCTATGGAAGTTTAAATCAATAATACTGGCATTATCCATATATACGTATATGTATATCTATGCATATATATTTCTGAATTACAAAATACTATTGCATCGTTTTACTCTCATTTCAGATTTTTAACACAGCGATGCACATCTCCATTCTTCCAATCAATTTATTCTGTTAGTGTTTTTCAGCATTTTAAATCCCTAAGCTAAGTCAATAATGTTGATTACTTACCATAAGCACTGTACACGCCGTTCTAATACACGTTATTTGCAATTTGACATCCTCATCTATATGCATTATTCCACTTGGAAAATTAAATGAAACCCTTGATTCAGAATCTGAAACACTTAGAAGTAATGATCCTGTTTACTGATTGACTGAAGTTGTGGTTTTTAAGCACTATTTAATAGAGGAAACAAAATGCACTACCAAGTAAAAAGGAAGCATTTAAGTTACTTTACGAAGAATTCATACTGTAGGAATAATAGGCATGCATTGTCTTTTTCATTGTTTCATACCTCCGAGACAGTTGCCTAACACTGTTAACTTAACACTGCTTCAGGTTTCTTACAATTCAGAACTTGAACATAATAAACTCAGTGTAAAAAACCACAGCACTCAACATTATTTTGTCAGAATCCCTTTCCAGTATTGTTTGCTTACTAGCGTGTAGCCAATAACAGCTGCGTTTTATTAATAAAGAATTAAATAAATTGTAAGTGGGACTGGAGGTGCATGGGTCCAGTGTGAGCCATAAAACCAAAGAAATGCAAAAAGCTACTTCTAGACCCCCACTGATGCTGGTTCCCCTAATAACAGCAGTTATGGGCAAAGCTGGAGAGTACGGTGAGAATCTAAGTGTGAAGATGTAGGGGAGGTTTTTTTTGGTTGGTTTTTTTTTTTTTGTGAGTGTATGGTTGGACTCGATGATCTCAAAGGTCCTTTCCAACCATGAAGATTCTATGATTCTATGATTCTAAGATGACATGATGTCTGTGCCCGGCTAGGGCTCTGCTGAGGACCAGTTTAAGGAGAGGGACCATCCCACAGTGACCACGCAGGTAGGAAGCTGGAACCACCTGGAGGCACCAAATTTGGCCTGCGAATCGCAGGTTTAGTCCTAATTTCAGATGTAACACAAATGAGGCATTACATTGTGCTTCGGGTGGTAGTGTGAAGGGAAGACAGGCTGTCAACAACATCAAGGTTATTTTGTTGTTAACTGGTAAATGGTAGTGAATAACACCGAAATAAGAGAAAAGTGGATTCTGGAGGGAAGATGATTTGCTCTTTTTTGTTTCCCCCTTCTGCTAGAATCCAATTTAAGGTCTTGGTGAATGTGGTGCTTTTAAGTGGTTCATCTCTATTCAGATGATTTTATTTCTAATTCAAATTTATAAGCATAAATTTGGGGAAATTCATTCTCACATATCCGCAACCTTTCAAAGATTTTCTCAGCCATTACTACGTTTGCAGATAGATAGTCAGTTTACTTCCTTATCTAAACCTTTCACTTGAGATTTTAAGTGTATTATTTACCACAGAAACATCATGAATTTAGTACTCATACTTATTAGCATAGAATTAGAATAAATCTGAGGAAAACAATTGAGAGAATTAGAAATACATTGCATACTAACTTTAGACAGTGTAATGAGCAGATGCTGAAAGCTTGTTTGATGGCATATTTTTATTCAGAATTATTTTAGGGATTATCTAAGAGCTGTACTGTGGATTATAAAAAAAAGAGTAATTTCAGTTTAATTTAGCCCTATGAACATGTGAAAGTGTTTCAGACAGGTGAAGTATACTGAGAGATGTCTTAAGCTACCACTCCAGGGACTATGAATAAAAAAAAAGTCAGTTGCCAAGTGGAGTTGGCATTTTACTAAGTCTGGATATAATTGTACTAGAAATCTTGAGGATACTTTGAAGCAGTCTTAGGAGAGGATATTGCCTACTGGAATTCCTCCTTAGTGCAAGTTTCACTGCAATTTATTTTAGATCAAATATACTCATGACATAAGATTATACTCTTGCTCTGGATATGTATATTCATTTCACCAGCTCAAATTGTTGGGAGCCACGTACACTCGTTTCTGCGCCAGCTGACCTACTTTATGGGTTCACCTCTTGTGACTGGGAATAGTCACAAAAACCAGACCAAGCTTTTTATGACAGACATGCACTGAGCTGCCGGTCCATTTGAACTGACCCCCATCAGCTCATGTGCTTTTACTGTTTCTGTTGGACTTCAGTACTGCCTTTCTGTGGTTTCTCTGTCCCGATTGCTGCACCCAGATCCTAACCCATGCAAAGCAGAAGTCAACCCCAGGACCGACACTGACCTTTCACAGTACCCCGGCAGCACATTAATGGGCACTGGGGCTTACAGTAAGGTGCAGCCAGAACATGTAGATATTCTCCTCTGACTCAGTTCCCTTCCATAAAATAATGATAAAATTTCTGGAACTTTTATTAACATTTCAGAAAAAAATCCTATGTCTGCTGTGACCCTCCTCTTTTATTCCCAGCCTTTCTGGTTTTGATCTCTTTCTTTTTTTAGTGGTCAATAAGAGAGTCCGCTTTTTATGAAGTTGCAGTCCCCTTTGTCAGGTATCCCTTGCTAATCAGCCTGTTGAAAGCTCTGTCACTTCGTTATCAGCATACTTGAGCAAACTGATTTTCCTGCTCTGACCAACTATTTTATCCCAAGAGGCCCCATCTGAATCAGTTCTAATGATCCTCTCTTATTGACTGTTGATCCTCCACTGCTGATTCTCTGACAAGTGCAATAATTTCTCCTGATGTCCCCTAAGCTTATACCACACAACATAATAAAGTTGACTCAGAAAATGGGAGTTGAAACCTGAGAGACCATACGCAAACATACTTCTGGAAGAAACCCATCCTGCCGTTTAATTACCCCATGGTCTGAGCCAGAAGCTCCATATGACTGGAGAACAGCAAACACAAGAAAAATAGCGACCGGAGTAAGATTCTTTGTCAGAACTCAATGGTGTCAAAGCATGCAGAATAAGTTTTGGAAGCAAAAAATAATGTTGTTGAGATATAGGCAAACCCAGCATAGAATAAAACACTGATTTACTGGTGGTTATTCTGAAATACAGCTATGGGCTGGAAGGGATGAGTTCTGCAAAAACCCACCTTGCTTAATATTTCATTAATATACCTGCTGCCTCAAGAATGATGCACATCGTACCATTCAGTATACTGGGAGAGTTTTAGCTCCTGCTCCTAACAGATGCTGAAAAAAAGACCCTGCAAGGTGGGCAAGTCAACCGTAAAATTACTGAAAGCAAATGCGGAAGGCTTAAATAACAGCAGACTGTCCTTTTTTTTTTTTTTTTTTTTGGTAGTATCACCAAAGAAAAAGCATTCAGATGGATTTCTAATCTCTTCATCTTCTTAATTCTACCAAGAAGAACAAGATCTTTTACCTCACAAGTGAAAGCTCTCACCACTAGGTTCAAAAACATAAGGAAGCGTGTCATTCTCAAGCTGTTCTACTTTTATGAAAAATGTTTTCAACAACATGAACTCTTTCCAACCTGAACTGGAGCAGGCACTACAATTTGTGACTTCTGCAGGAACATCCCACCCAAAAAACAGAAGAGTTATACTCCCCTTGTACACTGACATTTTTTGGTGCAACGTGCAGTCACCAGGGACTGTGCAGTATCAGCGTAAAAGAGATCCAGCAACCGCAGGAAAATACAACTCCTCAAATACTGAATTTTCAATACCGAGTATTTCAGAAACTGCCCAAAATAAGATTTTAAGACCTTATCATCATAAGTCCTAGCGCCCTTGCGTTCTGAAAATGCAAGCGTTTGTAGCTAAGCATTCTTCAGCTAAAAATTATATTAATAATCAGCTCATGAAACCTTTCAAAGTGATTGCATCTGCAGAGGTTCTTCCCTGTGTTAAATACTCGCAGCGATCGACACCCTAGAAGCAATAAGGAGATAAAAAGCTGATTAAATTCTGACTCAAGCGTGAGCCTTGCCAGGACAGCGGCACAGACAAGTGCTCTCTGAGGCTTATTCCTGCTTGCCCATCAGTGGCATGAAGCCAGATGCCATTAGTGGCACCGTTTTGTCAGATATTTAGCAGAGACTGTCTGGGCTTCAGTGTTTGTAAATTAAGTATTTGTTAAAGTACAGTACATAACTATGCACTCCACTTGTCTTTGCTTTAGTGAGGTTGACACAGTGAATTATGAAGTCAAACCCTAGGCTAGAAGATGCCTATAAAGATTAAGTCATTTCATTCTTTTCCAAACAATTAGCAACACTAGACTGCTAAGCGGAGATCAATCGTAATTGGGGAGCTGAGAGAGGGCAATAAACAAATTAGTAGTGTTTTCTCTGAAGCCTGTTGGTTTATGGACTTGCTGTTATTTAATCCAGAAGCTCAGTAGATTGTAAATTATCCATTAGAGTTGTCACTGGCCCCTTGAAAAGGATTTACTTTACGATAAAGGTACAAGAAAGGAAATCTGCCTGGTGGTTTCAGGTGAAATAAGATAATTGCAGTTAATTCATCATCATCACCATGTCTGTACTACCTAGTACTGTCTTGTACTTCTAGATGATGGTCAATTGATACCTTACCAGCATCAACATTTGGACTTTACCAGCTTAGCTGGAAGGCACCCAAAGTCCTCTCCATCTTCCAGTAACCTTTGTGTTATTCATTGCAAAAAAGAATGAGAAGTGACCAGTGGACTTACCCATCCAAAAGAAAAGTGAGATAAGCAGCTGATTACAGCACTAGAAAAATTATTTCCTCAACCAAACCTGAAGCTTTAAGGATCTCCTTCCTGGATACTCTACTATACCTTGGAAGCAGTCAGGGCTGCCCTACTCTGTGGCCACAGCCCATGCACAGGGCACATTAGATGGTATTAGCAGGTCAGAAAGACCTAGAATCCAGCCTGCAGAGCTCACTGCAGCCTTTGGAATTATTTACAAGTTTGTTGTTGTGTTTTTTGGTTTGCTTTTTTTTTTTAAAATTTTTTTAGTTTTTTTTTTAAATTTTTTAATTTTTCCACCTTGCTCGGGTAGCAAGGAGCAGAAATACTGTTCTTTGCAGGACGACAACTGCTCATGTGCTAGTATATTAGGATATCTGCATACTGCAATGAAGTCTGAAGTATAGACATGCACAAAGATAGTTATTTAAATGAAAGAGACCTTATTCTTTGCCTATCCACTATCCCAGTGCAATAGCTACAAAGCAGAGGAATTAATGTTTTTCTTCTCTTCTAAATCCCCTCACTCAAAGGATGAAAGATGTTAAAGAGACTCTTTGTTTTGTTTTCAGCTCTTTTTATTTCACTTGTATATGTTGGCAGCTGATAGAGCCCCAAATCTTGTCAATCCCAGTGTGCTAGGCACAGAAGTATAAAGAACATTACAATTCCTGCTCAGAAGAGCTTAAGGACAAAAATCTAAAGGACAAGACATGGACAAGACAGCAATATAGCTAGTCACAAAGCTTTTGCACTCAGTCCCAGAAAATAATGAGAAACAGCATAAAACCCATGATATTTAAAACATTGTATGTATATTACAGTTTTTTGAGCTCAAGTTTCCATAACTTTTTCCTGCGATCACAACGACAACAAAAACCCCACCAAAACCCGACTTTCTTTTTATTTAGAATAGAAGAAATAGAGTAGAGTAGAAATCTTATATTGGTCGTGGAACTTGTGTGTGCCTGTAATCTTAAAGAAAACACTAAATATGAAATAGAATTTAAATTATAAAAAAAAACCAACCCAAAAGAAAATTAAAAATGTTTAGTCACCACACAGTGAACCGTCTGTCTCCACAAACACTGCCACAACGCCCAGAAAGGTATAAAATATGAGGAAAAAGAAATGTGATACATCAGAGGATATAAAGGAAGAAAACACAAATGCGTTTACATTGTTGGTTTCTTGCCGGAAGCCGCCAAAATTTCGTCTTTGAGGGAATTTATAGTGATCAAAAATGATGTAGCTACAAAAAGGGCAGATATATTTGAGAAACAGAATGTGTAGCCATCATTTACTTCTCTGGTTTGTCTAAAATGCATATAACCTGTCACCCTGAGAAGTCCAGTGGCTGTTTGGATCATCACAAACTGACCCTAAATATTCTATTTTTCAGTAATAGTTAGAGCACAGCCTATGAAAACCCGGAAGCCAATGATGGCAAGATATCATGCATCACTATGACCAAAACTGTGGAAAAAATATCCAATCATAGAGGAAAAAATAGGTCTTTTGTGGATTTGAACTATACATGTCATCTCTAGCTTAACTTCTGGTCTGATAGGCCACATACAGTAATAGACTAGCAGGATTAAGAACAAAAAATACATTCCCAAATGTTTTTTTCCAGTTTGCTTACTCCATGCTTAATGAAGGCTACAGAGTCGCTAAAAGTAAGGTAGCCAGATTACAAAGATTTAGTGATAATAAGCAAGTTAATGTTGCTTCTACCCCAACACCTCCCCCCCCCAAATATAATGATATCTGCGTATTAAATATGACTATTTAGAATAACAAAATAACAAAAACCTCATGGCAGTGCAATCTTTGTTCGGTACAATATGAGAAGCTTGCAGAGAAAGGAAAAAAATCCCCAGGCAATATTTTCACATACATTAAAAATATATATGTGGGGTGTGATATCACATTAACAGACATCATATGCCTCCTCTGGAGATGTTAATTCCTAATCTCATCAGGGGAACGTGTGTGTGTTCATCAGTAATGTTTCACAAATTGTCTGCCTCTAGATGAGGGTTTATATGCATCGGGAAACTTACATTGCTCTTGGTATTAAACTTAGCTGAAAAATCAGTTGTGGTTGTTCTCGTTTTTAGCAGATTTGCCATAACATGATGTAGCAGCAGCTGATGAACAATGAGAAGGAGCATTACTTTTAATGAAAATAAGGAAATGCTGGGCTTAGTCTTGACCTCTACTCCAACGAATCTCAACCTGAAAATAATGAAAGGAGATTCTTCCAAGTAACGAATCTAGGACTGGGTCTGTCTACAGTTTTGGCGTGCATCTTCTGATTGAAAAAGGTAGTATTTGAGCATACATTTTTTAGTCATAAATGCCAGAGTTTCGCTATTATGTTTCGCAACAGGCATTCCCTCTTAAAATTAGTGCAAACTGGAAAGCACACTTTAACCTTCACAAGCTGATTATGGCAGAATTTTTCCTCAATGAACATTTTAATAGGTTTCTACTGTGAACTTTACCTCTACAGTTATATATTTCTAAATTATGCGGGCAAATGTATGCAATTTCTCACGAGGTCCGTATATTTTATGGGGTAAGGAAGTTAAAAAAAATGCAAATTTAAAATTAATCAGATGATGTCCAAATCAAAAATTTTTCATGTCATAGAGGATTTATAATCCTTTTATGTGAATGTCTTACAATGAAATGACCTGATCTTGGTTTCCTTACAGGTGTGCTTTAACTTTTGTCCATGAAAACTGGCATTTTAGTTTGATTCTGAATTTTGTAGTAAGATGATCATGTTGTTGACATTAAATTTTCCACTATACGCACTTATATCATCCTGCACTGCACGTTTTTCTGCAATCTGGGCTACTCAAAAACATTGGAAACATTGGAGCTTTAGGATCTTTCGCAGCAGAAGGAGTTTTTGGTGATCTCACAAAGTGTTAAGTGTCAGGGTAGAGATGGTTTGTTTTGTATGTTCAGGCTGTGAATCCTGAGGTGAGGGGATAGACGTGACAAAGAATAAAAGCTCCCAATGATTTTAAAAAATCCTGACGGACTACTGAATACGTTTATATACCCGCACAAGTTCTCCTGCAAGGTTTATAAAACGGCAGGAGCTCCTGTGGAGGCTATAAAACCTCCCTGACTCCCGAGGGTTTGTCAAATCCACGTGAGATCTTGTGGAACTTGTAAACTGTCAGTGAGGTCCTGCAGAGTTTATAAACTCTGGCTGGACCTTAAACAAAGTCTGGGATTCCTGCAGCAGTTATAAAGCCCACCAGGAATTTTGAATTGTTCATGGTATTAGTGCTTCACCGAGAGAAATACAACTAACCTTTCCAAAACCATAATGTGCTCTCTAACATCACGCAGATATTTGTAGGAGCAGTCCAGGCATGAAGAATCACCAAACTACAAAGTTGCCATCTACCTTTCAGCTTGCCAAAGATGAAAAAAAGTCTTAAAAGATTAATGATGTTGTTCTCTGTATTACAACACTCCAGACAAACTTAAGTGTACCCATTTGCCAAACAAACCCAGTAAAATTTTAAATCAACGGGTCTACTGGAAATAAAACATTTTCCCCTCAAGAAGTAGAATTTGAGACAATGTGTTCTCAAGAGTGACTCTGTTGAAAATTAATCCAGCCGTGGCTGGTCAGTGATGGAAACAACCTGAAAAAAAGTAGTGGTTTATATCATCTGCATCAATTTAAAAAAAAGTTTTCACATTTTTCTAATATGAGATCCTTTAGAAATAGCTCAAAAAGGTTTTCACATTTTCAGCAATATGAGGAGACTACTCAATTTTTTGTTGTTTCTATGAACCCAAGAAAGTTCAAGCCTTTCCTCAAACTTTGTCCCTGCTGCTAGAAAGCCTATGCGTTTCAGTCATGAGCCAAAATGCGTAAGGACAGAGAGCACATGAGTGATCATGAAGTCCTGGTACATTGCAGAGTGACTAAGGGGAAGGAGTCTTCACACAGCATGTCCCGTCTCCTGGGACTGCTTCTGTTTCTGATGTAATTGATGACATCACCTTCAGAAGATCTCTTGTAACTATTAGATTCCATTTTCTTCCAACTCCAGAAAAAAAGATCAGTCAACTATTAATTACAGTGTAATGTCATCCACCGAGGGTATTGGCACGTCATAAATACATACATAAATACATAAATACATAAACACATAAATACAAAAACATACATTTATGTTACTGAGCGTTTAAATTGTTTTTATATCACTGATAGGAAGCTGAAACATGTGGGTGTACAGGAATTTTTTGTCATAAACGGAAATTCAATTTAAATAAACAGTTTGCAATCTCTTCAGATGTTAGGTCATACTTAACGTCAACTCTGCTTAAAAATACGCCTTCTTAAGGATACATTTTTTGCTTTCATCCCTTTGTATGTCTCATCTGCTGCACCTTAGAACATCATTCTGGGGGAAGGAGGGCTGTTGGATGCCGTGTGTGGAGAGCAGAGCAGTTCTTTGTAAACATCTGCCATGGCTTCTTATGTGGATGAATACATAATGCTTCCAAGTACACAAATCACATTTTAGATTTAGATCTCATTTACATAATACATAAGAATGCAGAAAATGTCCCAGAGGGCAAGTAAACACTTTGAGCATAAAATGGAAAGAAATTTTGAGAACCGTTTCCTTGTTGGTTACTTTAGTGTGTTTTAAAATCAAAGAGATGGTTATTGCAGAAAACAATGTTGTTCTCAGCCTGCCTGCGGTTAAAGGTTGCTTTGGGTGAAGTAGTGTCTGGCCACAGTGCCCTGCTGCAGGAACATCCCTCCCACAGGCGAATATCAGGAACGCAGTTCCCACTGATGCACACTTGGTTACCTGCATAAAAACAGTCATGTATCTACAAACTCAATAAAAAAATTTGTCCGAAGTTTCCAAGTCCTGCATTAAATAAGAGTACCTCAACTCCTGCTTCACGAAGCTGAGAACGTTAGTTGATGTTTGGTGGAGAATACATTTTTGCTGATTTTCTATGATTGTGACTGCGTTAACACTTGCATTACAAACACAATTTCCGGCACTTGAGACCACGACAAAGCTATCTTGTGGTTGCAATGCCTCGACAGTCGTTTTGTCAGCCGGAGAATGATGGAAACCAGAAGAAAGAACACGTTAAGATTAAATTCTCAAGCAAGTAGTGACAAACTCCTTGTCCTTGAAGCTTATATAAATAACTTTCCCGTGTTTTTTTAACCTGTTCCCCCCTCTCCCCAGCCACCCCAGCAGCGAGGCATGTCACTCTGATGGTTCACATCCATCTCCTTTTATTGATGTCCACTTTGGTATCTGCACAGGTCATCAATTTTGCTGCCTCTCCAGCAGCCGCTGGGAACGGCGGGGCAGCCTTGCAGGACTCGGCGTGTGGGGGGAGGCTCGGCTCGCCGCCGGACTCGCGGTTCCAGTCGGATGCCGGTACCGGGGTCTCATAAATCTTGTAGGTGACCCAGGTGAACTCTGAGGCTCAGAGCTCACTGAAAACTGATCAGGCCTCTGTTTAGTTTAACAGGCCCTTTTCAGTGACAAGTGAAGGGTTCAACAAATGCACAAAACAGATATATATTAGTTGAAAAACTAATGGCTTTTAAAAGAATGTTTGACAATTGTTTAGGGCTGTCTGTAGATCCATTATACTGATAAACGACCAACTTGGTCTACGCCAAACTGGAGATGGCCAGCGAGAAAGCGACCTCGGTTTTTATTTTTTTCTTCCTCTGCTTCCGTCTCTTTGGTGGCTTCATAAGAGCCACATGTACTGTGGTGGTCAGGAAGACTTAAAGAAGGCAGCACAGCGTACCTGTGCAGCTTATATTTAACCTTGCAATCAAACTGGAATTAAGCAAGACTGCAGATGCCCCCGGTGACCTGCTATTGACCGCCTGAACTTCTCAGTTAGGGTCAGTTGGGGCCCAGAATAGGAGGTCAAAAACTGGTCAGTGCTCTTCAGCTCTGGCATGTTGAATAGAGAGACTTTATTGCTGTGATTTATGCAATTTGCACAGACAGGTTAAGGAGACCTTAAAACATGCCACAGTGCTCACTTACACTGGGTACACCATCCACTTGGAAAATAAATTCCGGTTGTCCATATGAAATCTCTTGTGGATACGCCTTGAAGTATTTTACCCTCTGTACTCCAAAGATTCATTCTCACACTCGACCCCTGAACGTGACAAGGTTAGTGTTTCCAGATTTATTTAAACAATACGAATGCACCAAATGAAGCACTTTACAAAGCTGATTAATTGCAAAGGCAGAATAACAATCAGTAATGAATTATTTTTGGGGGGGAGGAGCAGCTAAACTAGTAGAAAAGTTAAGCTCTTAAATCAGTTGCAGTGGCAATTTGAACACAGTGAAGACTAATTTTTAACCAATCCACACATATCAAAGTTTGGTGTTTCCTTCTCAGTTTTTACATACCTTCTTGTATGTACCAGAAATTCTGGAGTTGATGGGAAACTATCAGATCAATTATAAAGAAGACCTAAAGAAAATTAAGAGCTCTTGCACTTTGTAATCAACCCCCTTTTTCTTTTTTTTTTTTTTTCCCTGTGAAGCTTAATATAGATTAAATTAATTTTAGCTTCCCCACCCAAAGTGGTTTCAATGTCTGTGCTACCTGCTGCTCAAGCTCTAGGTCTTTCTTAGGCAGAAATTGCCAGTGGTGATGTGGATTTTCTGACAGACTCATCTCCGACTACCAGACTTGTTTTCACTTGTGATCAAAGCAAGAAATTGAACCCTGGTCATGGAAGGTGAAAGGGTAGGGCATTTCTAAAACCTTTTAACGCTACCTCTTCTTTGTTGTAGTAGTTCATAATTCTTTGGTGTGTGTTACCCTGATTTAATACGTCTAATTTAACAAGATATTAGTCCATAATAAGGTATAATTGCATTTTATATAATGAAGGGGAGGAAAATTTGCCAAGCCTTACTGAAAAAATGGCTTTAGCAAATGTGTAGCTACAAATTTTCTTAAGTATTTTAAGGATGCAATTTTAATAAGCATATTCTATGCCCTAAATTATATTTACTTGAAGCCAAGAATGGCTGAGCAAGAACTGTATGAATCTGTCAGGTAAGTGCACAATTATTAATAAATATATTTATAACCAGCTATAGAACAGAGCAGCCCTGGTGGTTAAATAATAATTTGTTTTTAAAAGTACTTATACATATTATTTAAAGTGATAGACTAGTCTGTCATAGGCATAATGCATATTTTTAAGGCTGCCAAAATGCGTATTTATCTGAAAGCCTGGAACAGATCCAAAAGACACTTCTTGAGTCAACAACACACATCGCAACCTCCAATAGAAGTATCTTTCCCTTGTAATGAAATATAGGGAAAGCTATCATCTCCTTGCTTATTTCTTTTAACTCAGAGATTAAGGTACACAGGTGCCGACCACCGATTTACACGTAAAAGGGTCTGCAAACAAGTAACAGGAGTAGAATATGATCTCTCACCAATCTGCAGAGCTAGTGCTGACAGCTGTGGTCTTGTTTTAGCCTGCTGTGTGTGCTTACTTAAAAGCAAGACAGACAGTCTTCCCAAAGCGCAGAAGAGTGTTATATTTACCGTAAATTTCCACAGATCACCCTAAACTTGTCTCATACTGAAGAACAAAAGTTTGCCACATGTATCATTATTGATCAATTGGTGTTTTTAAGGGCATGGTCATGAGTCAACTGCTGGTTTCATGCTTTGCTCTCCATTGTTTAACAGTGAGTGATTGTTGACTGGGCTCCTGAATGGTTACAAAACTACCAAAAAATAGATATTGGGAATAAGGAGGTAGTAAGTGAGAGACCTAACATCCCACGTCTTTGATTATATTATACAGTAGAAGTATAATGTAGGATAAAGTACAGAGAATAGTACTCTCTTCCAGTTTACCGCTGGTTTCTTTCCAGTATACCGCCCACCCAAATTCCCACTGCTTTTTCATCCTATTCTCAGCCTTCTGAGGTGGTCAGCTGCTAGAAGACCCCATTGTCTATATCTCATGATCCCAACCTATAGCTGTTGGTTTATCCTTGTGGCTCTCGGGTGGGAAGTCTATCCCACATTCCTAAAGAATCTGTGGCACAAACCTAAGAAAAGAGAATCTCATTTGCAAGCAGGTCTAAATTTGTTTAGGTATTTCTGCAAACTACGAAAGGTTGAAACCCACCAGTATGAGCGCAAAAGATTTTCAGAGGTTCAGTTCAGGGAAAGCTTCAAAGTTAATTTGAATCCTATCCAAGTTTCATCTAAAACTTGAGCTAGATTTCTCACAGGAACACACTCTTTCAATGTATTTCTGAAGTTTGACTCCGGATAGAATTGCAAATACTGCAATAATGCTGGATAATTCTTTGCACATTGATAGTTATGCAAAGCAGAGCAATCCCAAAAGGAAAAACAAAACCTTCCCCAAACGCTCAAAATACTTTGTTTGTGATGGGTACAATGCACAAATTTCTTTCAAATTTTTTGTTTTCTAAGTATAAAAAAATATTCTAGATCAGCACTGAGAATTGTGTGAAGAGAGAATCTTACAGTCGTAAGAGGCAAACCTGTTTTGGAAAATATATGAAATTTAAACAGCAGTGTTTTAAGAAGAGTTCTATATCTGAAACTAATACGATGCTGATGAAGAAAGAAGTACTTTTGATGCCAGTTTGTCAGTTTTGGATCAATATACTTTTCAAATTACCAAAAAATTATATGGCTTGGAAATTGACAATCCTAAATGTAGCTACAGCTTCAGTATGGAGATCCTGTTTCTAAACAATTGGAGAGTTGAATAGAGTTGCAGGTTAGATATACATAATTTTCTGTACTTGTATTGCAGAAGCCTTTCCAGGCGAAGTTCATGAATTTTGATGCGCCTTACCACAAAAGCCTTTTGACTCTTACGAATTGTAGCACAGATCAGGAAAACCTCAGACAGCCCCAAAGTTCGGGCTGGGAAGGGTCTGCCTTCACTCTAATGCACCGAGCTGAGTCTTGGTGCGCCGAGGTCTGAGCTGGTTAAAAGCAAATGAAAAGTTGGATGGACGTGTCATGATACTTACACATTTGTATGTAAAATAAAATAAAAACGGTTATCAACAGACAGGATTTGGTCCAAATGGCAATTTTCAGCCCAAGAACAGATCAAGACTAAGCCTGCATATGGAAGAAGTAGGTCCAAAGTTAAGGTTAATCTGGTTATTAATGATATAGCATTAATACTGTGTCATAGAAACATATAGCACGTCTTTCATCTTTGTGTGAGGAAAGGGCAAGATCAAAAGGATTTTGCTGCTTAATGTTCACCCAAGTGCAACATTTAGACTTCAAGTACCTGGTGCCTAACCCTGAAAACCTAAACTGTACATGAAGTTCCCTTTTTGGATTTATCTGCATACTCTACAAAGAAACCCCAAACTTGACTTACTGACATGTTTTCTCACCTTTGACAACAGACCATAAAGACAGACTGTTGAGTATTTTCCTTATACTTTTTCCTACTTTCTTCGAAAAGTAAATTCTCAGCCTGCAAATTCCTAAGCAGTTTGGACTTCTGGGTGTTCAGCACTCTGTACACATCGACAAGAAAAGCTTAGCATTTTCAGTCAATTTTATGATCACATTACTCAGTCTGGCATTCAAATAGAGTCAGCTTTCCTGTCCTTTACCAAGAAACTTGGAAACAGACTTATTCTTCGTTGTCTTACACAATGAAGACTATTTATTATATTTGATTCGCTATATTAATATCTTAAATGTTTCATTACCATGCCAGGATTAGAGAGTTACTCAGAGTGATGAGCACAGAGGAATCCTAAAACTCTGGTAATGTGAAACATGTTCTTGAGTGGCTTCTATAGGAGGAAGCTCTAAATAACTAGGTTTGTAGCTAGGCTTTACATTTTAATGTGAAGGCAGGTGGCTTCTTAGTTTTATCTTCTGGGAATACGCTGTGGAACAGATAAACATTGACTTTTGGCTTTGTGGTTTGCAAAGTCATCTCAAGGACTTTGTATGGCGTGGCTTTACCTACCCATAAATAAAGAAATCTATAACCTCAAACTCAGATATTTAGCTTATTTTCATGAGGCTAATTGTAACTTGTATTCAAAAGAGCCTCATGAGAAGTCAGGTTAGAAACAAAAATACTGTCTGCTTTTAAGTGGAGCATGAAACCTCGTCTAAGGTCAAAACTGAGGTCATAAAGGGGATAATATGGGTTTAGCATGCAGTGCAGCTGCTGTATGCTGTATTTAGCCTGCGAACAAAAAAGGAGCTTTTGTTTCCACTACTGTTACTCCCTGCATCTTTCTAAGTCATTTCTTCCCTCCGCTAACAGTTAACTTTAACGTGCATACATGTGGCAGTCAGCTTTTTACTTTAAAATATCTGATTTCATAAATAAAGCAAACAGTCACGATACAAGTTTAACAGGCTGCATCTTTCTTGAAAAAAAAAATCTATTTATGAAGGCGCATGCTCTTACAGTGGCAAAATAATTTTTTTAGTGGCAGAAATCAGCGACTCCCATCATCTGGTGGAACGGTATTAAATTCTGCTACAGAGGAGGAATCAACCACAGACCAAGTTCTAACTGGCTTATATTAGGACAGGGGATCTAAGGAAACGATCATGGTTTGTAAGGAGTTAAATCGAGAAGAAATCAAATAAATAACCCCTCCTCAGTGCTATATCCCTCTCCCACTCCACAGTGACCAAGCGGAGAACATGACAGTCAAGGTTTTTTGCAACGGACCAGGAAAAAGCTGGAAAAGGCACATTCCAGACATGAATGGAGAGGACTGCACAGATTTAATCCACTACACAGAACCATGGAAAAAATCTAATTCCATTATTCAGAGGCTGCTGAGTGTATTTCACCTTAGGGAAATGTACTTCTTCTCATTTTCAGTAACTCTATAGTCCATTTCAGCCTCTATGCTTGAAAATTAACAGCACGTTAACAGGACTATTGCCTGTACTTGTGGAACTGTCTGTTTAGGATTAGGCCATTAAATATTGATGGAGATAATTGTTCCTGCACTTGAACAGCAGAAGGATAGAACTGAAAGTAGTTTAACTGGCATTTGCGTTTATGCTTGGTAAACAGAGCTGGGTTTGAAAGCGCTGAACACCCAGTATTGCCTTCCGCACAGTTCACATTCCAAAGCATCACTGATCACAAAGATCAGTTTGATAAAATGTTGTAGCAAAGGTTAAATCAAACCATTTCAGCAGTAATTTATCACATCTAAATAAATAAATGCAGTGGCAATACATAATAAAATACATATAATTGTCCTTTGGTAATTATATTTTATTTTTTGAAGGCTCATCAGTCACAATTTCTCATGATTCCCATTTTAAGTGTCACCTTTTGTCTGCACATACTTTTCAAATTGTATTTAGCTTGAACAGCAAGATTTTCAAAGCCAGCTATGCACTGGAGGAGAGCTGGTTTTTCATTTCTTGTATGTTTCCCATTAATTTTACTTTTTAACCTTTGTTCCTGAATCAGAAAGTTTGTGAATTACTCTGTGTGATATACATCACCCAGGAGGAAATAGTTTGCTTACACCCAGTTTTCTACTTCATTAAGTAAGACAATTTATCATGCCACCGGTCGATCAGATAAGGAGGACCTTATCCTGTGATCATAGAGTCCCCTGCATCATTTTATTCAGAGTTACTCTAAATAAACTCAATATGAGCTCTTTGCAAATGTGATGCGGCCAAGACGCATCAAGGTGGAAAGACTGACAGTTCAGCTCAGGAAGACCATTTAAGTGAGGCGTACAGCACATCTTGAGGGAAGGCTGTCCTCACGGGGCAATGTTCAAGGTGCATTAAAGAAATGAAGGGAACGGACCCGTTCTCTGCAAGTGGCCGTATGCCTGACGTTCTCTGTGACTTGTAGGGGTGAGTGATGCATAAAAAACCGTTCAATTCAATAATGTGAATTACCTCTGGCTTGATAAACGACTGCTAAAAACTGTGTGCTTCTCTCTCTGGGAACTACACTTACTTGAACGTGAACAAAGTGTCTGGAAGTTATATCAAATTAAAAAACGTGCTGCGGCTGTTAACGAAGGGCCTCCTGCACTGGCTCTGAATATGATGCCCATATATCAAAGACCTCTGACATTGCCTGCCACTCGATCTGGACACAGGAAATACGGGATTCCAGGCAGATGAGAGCTGAAACTGAAGCTCCAAAAACCTTCCTTGTGCAAGTGATTAGGCGCAGCTGTTTCGCTTCACATTTCGGAGCACTTGAACTCTGCAATCTGCCACATTTTTACAGGACTGCATGTGCAAAGGGTAAAAAAAGGTATCATGCCCTGGCTAGACAGCAGATGTAGGGATAAAGAAATGTCTCCATTAAAAGAAAGAATAAATGAAAAAAAAAATTGAAAGAAGCATAAGTTGAGAGGAAAGAGGAAGAAATTAAAGGAAGGCTATCAGAACAAATAGAGGAAAGAAATCTGTTTTCCTTGGATAAAAGGGGTTAAATCTGTAAAGATTTTCCTCAAATGTTACAAAACCAACATATACAGTCTTTAAAAACAACTTTGCCCTTCTAAATCTGCCCAAAGGTATAAAGCTTTTAGGTACAAAGACTACGAAGTCTAGAAACTCAAATGCCACATCTACATTTGCCCATTTTGTATAATAAAACAGCTTGCTCAACAATATCTGAGGATGAAAAGTCCTTCAGCTCAGATCAACAATACATAAATACTAGGCTACATATGAAAAATTATAAGAAAAAGCCAAGCCTAATATTTTCACAAATTCTCTTGGAGCTCTTAATTTTCCTGCTCCAGGTTTGTATGGTAAAAAGACCACAAAATCATGAGTTTTTGTCAGAGAAGCCTCTTCTATAAATTGATGAAACCTTTTTATTCTACATTTTTCATCAAATAGCCATTTAAAGCCTGATCCTACCGCCCAGAAGCCTACGGGGTGCTTTCCCATTGACTCCAATAAGACCGGGATTGGTGCTCTCAGTGACATCTTCTTATTGCAGCTACAGGAGAACTTGATGGCAGAGGAGCTTTTTCAAAAATATAATAAATGAGAAAGCAACTGACATGTTCAGTGAAGGAAAATAGCAATTCAATATAAAAAGAGTCTGAAGTACAATAAGGAAAATACATACATGTGCAAACATACATATAAGAGGAAGCTATAGGAAAGATTTAAAGAAAGGTTTACTGTCCCTGCTGTCCACCAACAGAGCTTTATTCAGCAAGTAAAACCTCTCTGGGTTCTTTCTGATGACTTTTTATGACTCAAAGGTGTTTGAGTAGAGGTGCTTCTGTGATCTCTGTGCCGTACAAAGAAAATTTTATGGGAAAAATCAGACTGTCCTGGGCGTTCTGAGCAAGAAGCATTTCACAACGCAGAAGGCCCTGACTCCTGGGCCAGCAAGCTGTCGGGTAAACGGCCAGTGTTCGGCAGAGGAGGTGAATCCCCTCCATCACAAGAGGCGCAGAGTGGCCAGAGAGAGAGTTTATTTTAATGAACTTCCCATTTGCAGAAAAGGTTCGCTGGGAATTAATACTTGAAAGCTTTATCTTCACTGCTGCAAGGGTGTGAGGCTTTTTTCCACACTCCGGGGTAACAGATGTAGTCTATCCCTGTGTGTGACAGTAACAGAGACACTCTCGTTTCACCCAAAGTAGGAATTGTGTGTGGAAAAGGACAGATTTCATCTGCTGTGGTTTAAAAGTTGTGATAACCAAGCCTTCCTTCCACTCCCACCTTTTACTCAGTGAAGACAAAGCCCTAAGTGTTTTCTACATCAGAAATTAAAGCTGCCCTCTCTTATATTTCCTAATAACTCAAAGGTAAGTGTTTTCTTATATGCCGATTACATAAAAGTTTCAAAACTGGTTAAAACCCGCTGCTGTTGATGAAAGAAAAACAAAAAGCATGAAGCTGGGGTAGAAGTAAGGTGAGTAAACTTCTTGTCTTGCAAAGAAAAGGAGGATTTTACCCCACTACTTGCTATTCTGGGGGCTCACCTGGGAGGACGCAGTTCTAAGAGTCTTTATCATACTTGATACCTTTCTTGAAACCTTATGTGCTGGCTTAAAATTAGAGGAACATATCCTCTGCTAAAAAATAAATCATCATCATGACAGGCTAAATAATAAACTGAAATCATGACCCAAGAAGAAAAAAAGAAAATATTAGAGATTTTTTTGATGTTTTTTTCCCCGAGTGATGCCCTAGGTTTCAAAACAAACTTGATTTGAAGGGATAGGCAGGGGAAAGAAAAGGGAGGAAGAGGAAGAGGAAGAGGAAGAGGAAGAGGAAGAGGAAGAGGAAGAGGAAGAGGAAGAGGAAGAGGAAGAAGTCAGCAGGTAGGACAGAGCAAAATAAGTTTAGTAATAAGGGAAATTGGGTTGTAGGCCAAAAGAACAGCTGCATAGAAATGAAGTCCTGTAAAGCCCAATTCTATAAAGTCAGATATAGGAATAACTCTATGGTCCATTAAGAAAAAACCTGAGAAAGAGAGCATTCAAACTATCCAGAATTGGCAAGAAAAATTAAATTCAGAGTGAGACACCTGCATTAAATAAAAAGGTACCCTAAAACTGGCAAGCCATTTCAGCAGTTTCATATTGCACTCAAATTTTGCAGACAGGGTAAGGAGAAGAAATTGTTTTTCTATAAGATACATGATGGGAGAGGAAACAGGTGACATACTGACAGCACCAAGGCAAACATGGTATTGGAAGGAGGTAAAAAATGCTGAAACCTGAACAACTGATAGAGAGTAAGAAAGAGAAATACAAGGAGGAAGATTTCAACATAGAGATGATAACCAAGAGACCTGGAATGGATACTTTGATCATCACTTAGAAACACACAACAAATACAGAAAACATGTGGGTGGCTGCAGAGACCTCTGCCCATGTGACACTGGAAGTCTGAGCTAGCTCCGAGTCAATTTTCTGAAGGTCTTTGAGGAATGAGGGTTTTTCCACAGCACTGCACATGGCTTTCCTGGAAAGGCACTGTAGAACTTTGACTCATATCTCAAAATATGTAAGAATAGAACAGGAACATGGCAAAGGCTCATAAAATATTTGGAAGAGCACAAAGACATCTCATGTCTGCTGATGTTCATCTTCTCACACACTTTGTGGAATTAGCCATCACCTGAAATCTAGAGGGGAGAATCTCTTGGACAGATATGGAGGATGGTTACATCCAGAAAGAGTGAGAAAAGAGAACCCTTTAAAGAGTAACAGAAGATTGTGGAAGCTGTAAAGGAAGTCTGCTCATGGGTAAAAGTGTGTTGAGAAGGCAGTAAGGAGGCAGATGAATCACGGATGTGAAGTGCTCAGCATCCTGGTGTAGGACGCTCTAAAATGGTGACTCAGGCCCCGGCAGAGCCACGAAATGAGGAGAAGGCTGTCAGCTCCCTAGGGCTTGTTTAATTTCATGATTTGTTGTAAAATATCACAGTGAAGTTTGCATTCCCACGGAAGGTCTGAAAATCTCAGTCTTGATAGGAAACAGTCATTTTAACACTTCTACCTCCTCTAATTCAACCAAAAACTGGAGATCCATGAAGACAGACAAAGGGCAGAAGAGTGTGTAAGTCAGAAGCACGTGGCCCAGTTTTGTCCAAACCTCTCCAATTCATACTGCTTTTATTACAATATCTCCCCTTCCTCTCTCTGTTCCCTGTTCCTTTTTTTTGTATCCCTCCTTTCTCAACTGCTCCTTCCCCCTTTCTAGTATTTATTTTTTTTTATCCTGCCAAAACTCCTTTTTCACCCCCTCATTTCTAGAAATTTACCACTATTTTGTTTTAGCCCCCCATTAGTGTCTCAAAGACACCCTTCCACTTTCCTCTTGTCTACCTTCCCTACCTCTCCTCTACTGCACTCCCTTCCTTCATTTCTCTTTCATTTTCTTTGCTTTTTTCACTATATTCTCCATGCCAGAACTTCAGCTAAAGATCAAAAGGGAAAACCCGGCAACACAAATTAGAGATTTGATGGCAGCCAAGTGTAACTAAATAAAAATGCTTTTGCATTAGCCACACTTACTAACAGCGTTTAATAGTTGGTGATCTGTAGTTTTTACTAGGTGAACAAGAGGTTGGAAAACATAAGTAGGCAGACCAGGCAGCACAGTAAAACTTGCATTGCTCATACAAGCTTGTCCAGAGCAGCACATCTTTTTTGGGCATCTTTCTTTCTTCTTCGATATGAACTGAAAGCTTAAAACAAGTTTATTGTAAAATATGGCTTGAGACACAAGTTACCTCGGTTTGTATTCTCCCTCCCCACCCTCCCCGTGAATATAATCTCATTTAACTTTGTGTCACTAAAAGGCAGAATTGAGAACGACATTTACAGATTAAAGAATTAGTACTATTCCACAAAGCTTGTTTTAAAAGATGCAATCACCCAGATGTTCCTGCTGTCTGTAGAACCACAACACTGTGTATGTCCACACTTCAGTATGCATTAAAAGCATAGTTTATAAATGTATGAGATGCATAACACTATGTCTGTATGGAAATATTATTCTACCATACCTTAATTGTATTCAATAATCACAGTTTATAACCTTTTAATTGACTAGTATTCAGTGTTTGGCAATTAAAAGATTGTAACCAACCATCCATTGAAGTTAATTGTCTGTAGATTGTGCTGGTCACTTTAAGTATATCTTTTACTATGTTCAGGACGTGGCGTTTTTACAGTTTCTCAATGGGCTACATTTAGAAAGGGAACTACAGCAAACCTGTTATCTGTAGTGCATGTATTAGAGAAGAATAACTCATATGACAGCAATCTTGGTGGAGGCTGTTATGAACAACATTCACCATGAGCCATATCTTAAGCTGTCAGTGTAGTTACCCTGATTTACACCAGCTGAGGATTAGGACACATGTATGATTGCAAGGAATGGTCAGTCCTTTAGATGCATCAAATCTTTCAAGATAAAGAATGTCAGTATAAAACATAGCTGAGTTAAAAAACAATGTTTCTGAGAACAGCAGGGTAAGGTAAGAATAACAGCACTGAAGATAGTGCTAGTTCCTCTGCGTTTATCTCCATGTAGGGCTCAATTTGGTGCTGGTATAGAAGGATCAGTCGTGAGGTCCTGAAGACGTTCCACTAGTGCAAAAATAAGGTTTGAAATTGAGAAAAAAAATATCAAATTAATTGCATGTTACCAAGTACCCTTCTCTATGTTCAAAGAATGTAATAGAAAATTAACATGATTAAATTAACTCCTGAAATGTTGTCCCATCTATATTTAAGTATTTTTGTCTGTTAGGCCAGCACAGCTTACAAACATTAGCCCTTTGATAATGGTCTATACAGAAATACAGGAGGATAATAGAATCTGAGTCTACAAGTTTTGCAAGGTCAATGGGGAAGAAAACACTCTAATTTTATACACCAGAGGTGGACAAACTGCAGGTTTTGATCCGTACATGGTTTTGAACCTGAATATGGACAGTCCGTGCCCATTCTGCACTGCACATTTGGCAGCAGCCTGGTGTTTGACTGGGGGCAGACAGAGATGGGTCCTGTCCTGTGATGGATCTGTGATGTCCCTGGGATGCACCTCACCACTGTGAGCGCTGTTCCATATTCCCCTCTCCAGAGGATATCTGATACAGAAGATTTGGGTTTTGTCACTCTTAAGAACACCAAACTTTTTATATGGATCCTGCAGGAATAAGTGGTTTATTCTGAAATGATTCACACTGTTGAAGCTTCAAATGAAAAGATGAAGAACTTTCTATGTAACTTTAGGCCTTTACCATGTAATGAAGATCTTTACAATGAAAATGCCGAGTTTTCACTGATTAGTTTGATGCAATATTGCAATCTGCCACTCTGTACAATGGCAAGAATGGTGAACCTCATTCTTCAAGAGAGCAGTTACAATGGATCAGTGCAAATAATAGCTGCAGAACTGGGATTTTTATTTGTAATTTTGAAGAACTCAGGCTGAAAACATCTCTTCATCTTCACATCCACTTTCTTCTCTTGCAGCTGAACCTTGAACTAAATGTTGTCATGTGTGATCTCTTGTGGTATGCTGCTTAGAAAATAATCTCCCAATCTCTTAAATGGATCTCTTTAAATTGTCTGCAGGAGCTCACCTAAACGCAAGTTCTGTTCCGGCACCCAGCCAAGCAGGATCAGTGATGATATGGGAACAACAGCTTCACCTATGGGATGCTGACACAAAGATCCAGAAACAGACACAATACCCTGTATTAAATGGCCAGATGTACACCAATGTTTTGCCTTCTCTTTTTATCTGTTTGTATGACACATTTTGAATGTTAAGCTCTCAGTAGTTAGCATACCAACAACAATAATACTTCCTCTCTCATCGGCACAGAGAAAACTAGATCTCACCATGTCTTCTGCTGAGCTCTGGTCATTGGACTTGCTGCCAGAGCAGACCCAGGTCAAGACCTTGCAGCATGAACAGTGGAAAAATGCGTTCTTATGGTAGATTCAGAAAACTTATCTTGAAAGAACAAAGAAAGGCAAAGTGTGCAATGTGCCAGGTTTTCAAGGCTGGAGCATTTCTATGTGTGGTTAAAACAGGAACAGGTTTTGTGTACCAAGGAACTATTGCTGCTGGTAACAGGCATGGGTAGAAACAGGTACTACTAGAGCTGAGTTTTGTGTTTAGCTCTGCAGACAACTGTGGTGACTACAGTCTGGGTCAACCCCACTTTAGGAATGTGAACCTCTTTTCCATGACTTACCAAAATCCTCATGCAAAAAGAAGCTATGACAATTATATGTAGACTTCTGTCTCTGAAAAAACCGATTTAAAAATGCATATACAGTGAATTTGCAAAGAAAACATGTTTAAAGATTCTTTTTCCAGTAGTATTTTGTCTGCAAACATGAGGTGTACCTATTTACACGTCCAGTGTTAAAATATTTTTTAATAATTGCTAATGGATAGAGCTAACTTGTCTTGAATTGATTTTGTTGCTTTTTTACAAATAACATTGGTTTATTGTTTCAAATTATTTTGTTGTCTTGCATTGGGAGGATTTAAGAGAAAAACTAAAAAGAATTGATCTCTGGGGAATTTTTGTCATTCTGGAAAGAGAAATCCTTTGATAAATATGGAAAAGAGCAAAGGAAATAGAAAGGATAATCTTCACTGGACTGATCTAGTTAAAAGGAAACTAAAGAATGCAAACAAATATCTTTCTAACAAAGGAGTAAGAAGATCACTCATGGACCTTCCTGCAGTAATGAGTAGGGTTACACTAACCTTTCAAAACTTTATGAAGCACAAGCCACAAATTCTGATCAACTTGTTCCTAATATTTTGGACAACAACTAAAAACATATATGGTTGCGATATCTAAAGACCTGAAACCACAAAGGCATCAGTTCATTTCTTTCAGCTTAACATTGCTCCTCTGCCAAGGGGCAGGAGAATTTAATGTCTTGTGTAGCAACTTATATACAGAAGAAAGAGCACCACAGAGTGAACGTGAAGTTATCTGATCCAAAAACAATAAGAATTTTTAGTTCTCAAATTGAATGCCAACAAATGGCACACAACCAGAGACTCTCTTGAAAAGGATCTCCAACCTCTTTGCACACTTTTCTTGCTTACAAAGTCACACAGTTCCGTTTTCAACAGGTCTCTGTACTTTTTAGCCGTGAGATCTAAGGCAGAAACTGCTCAAAGACTATGTAACCTTACACATCCCATCCATCTGTTTATCTCTCTTGCCCACAACTGTTTCAACAAATGCAAGCCAAGCTGAAAATGCCTCTGTGACTCAGACAAAAAAAGGTGTTTCACCTCTGCAATGCCTCTCATGGGTGTTTGAGGCTCACTACTGCTTGGACTCGTGGATCTATTTTTACAAAGTTTCATCTGTAGTCCTACTTACACATCTAAGCTCTATCGTTCATCAAATTGTCCCAATGTTAATAAAATAGTGGATCCATACAAAAGTCTCTAAAAAATCCATGGCCCTATCCCAGTGATGGAAGATTTAAAAAAAAAAAAAGAAAAAGAGTCCTGTATGACAAACTTCAGCATCATACACATAAGCAAGCACTTTTCATTGCCCAGCCAGCTCATTTCTCTTGCCTTTCCAGCTGCATCTATCTGCCATAGTACTGTTTTTGACAGGTTTATGTCTGTTGCTAATTGAAGCCTACCTGGAGACTGCCCAGAGAAACAAGACCTGATTACGTCTGCCCAGTTCAAATGAGCTACACTAACTGGGTATAAGCTGGGTTTAGTTACCATAGGTCTAGCTACAAAGTGGTTCATTTAATCATAGGAAGA
Organism: Dromas ardeola; assembly: GCA_013398915.1. Lineage (NCBI taxonomy): Eukaryota > Metazoa > Chordata > Aves > Charadriiformes > Dromadidae > Dromas > Dromas ardeola. The sequence continues at coordinate 190,528 of VYZM01008071.1, read as the reverse complement.
AGTAGGAAGATGATGAACAGGATAGTGAGCTAACAAATTCTTCAAAATCCATGTTTCTTTTTTAATCTTCTAGTCAATTTTGCTCTGTAAAAGAGTAGAAGGTTAGATGCACACGCATGGAGTAGGTTACTGCTCCTTGCTTGAGGTCATAGAAAACTCTAACAGGATGACGCCAACACCCAAGCCACTCTAGATCTCTTGCTTTCAGCTAAGAACACATGGGATGAAACCTGTTTATTTCCAGCTAAGATGACTGAACCAAATCAAGCAATATTTACCTTTGAGAAGGTTGATGCTTTTCTCTCCAAGAGTATTTTTGAGGGTATGTTTCACAATTGTTACTCTTGTACTCTTATTTATGCTGAGTTGCCAATGTTAATGTGTCCAAATGTGTTAGCTTTCTTTGCATTTTTGAATGAGAGTTGAAAGAGGTTCAGTGGAAAATTACCAGCAATTTCTTCTTCTATTGTTGTGCAAAGAGTTAATAGATACAATGCTTATTACAGAAGTGTTAACAACAATTACCAATGTAAATTCTCTAATGGTGTCAAAATCCAGAGTCCTTTTTCAGCAGGACAGCCTCTGATGGGTATTTTATTTTATTGCTTATTGCACTTTCTGAAGACCACTGTGCATGGTTTGTTTTTAATGGAAGCCACAAGTTATAATCATAAATGGAGGTTTAAGACTTTAAAACTGTTGATGAACACATTCAAGATATGAGTAGGAAACTAACAAAAAGTTAAACTTAAGTATCACCGAGTCCCATGTAACACGACCATGCAGATTCAAGAAAGCTGGAAGAAGACAACATGATTAACATCCCCTGAAAATGCGAAACGTGGACGTTCACAGACACTGTTTTGAAGGCATCAGTCTGCATCTGACTGAGCTCAGTAAGTGAAGGCAGGTCGAGATCCTCATGACAGCGCGGCTCTTTGCCTGAGAAGGGAGTGCAGATGTGGCTGTTCTGCTTTCCAGCATCATTAGATTTGAAACGGCTGGTTCAGCCCGGTTAACTGTTTCAATAATGCTGTACTAGTTAAAAGTTTCCCAACCAGGTTCCCATGGTTTCCCACTCCATCCTACCCCCCTACTGAATGCATTCGCATGCACTGGGAAGGAAGTGTGAGCTGGAATGTGTCCTGCTACCAGCCCTGGGGCTGTGTTATTTCAGGTATACAAGGCTATCCGGTCCAGCACATTAACATGGGAAACTTCTAGAGAGCCTTTCCTTTGTCAGAGCCAAAAAATCAAGCCAAATTAATGCATTTTTTTGGCTTAATAGTAGGATTACTTCCAAAACAATTACATTATGGATTTGTTTGCATGATGCACGTAGGAAGTGAAAAGGCACAGCATGCGAGGCTTCAGTTTCCTTAAAGCCAATGTTTCTAGGTGCAATTGTTTTCCCCCATTATGTTCATACTTTACAGAGATTACATTGCGAATGCATTTAGCCTACCCTATTTTAAGTAATGGACTCCAGGTCTGTTATTTCTCGGGGAACAGGTAGTGTCATGAGATGGCAATACTACAAACAGAGAAAAGCATGTTAATCCTGTGCCACACAAAATTAAGTACTCAGAAGATTCTTGTGTTTGTCCTGCTCTTAATTACAAGCCTTGGAGAAAAGAGTCGTACATCATGCACAGAACTCCAAGGGCAGCTTTGTTGGTTTATTAATCCTAATGTAGTATCAGATCATAAAAATAATTTGAGTGATTTGGTAATGTGATTTGGTAATGTTCTGATTAATGCATTACCATGAACAGAAGAGACAGATTAACCATACCATGAATTGTAACACGCTAATTCCTCACTGCAGCTCCAACAACTGAGTCACATGCAGTTTCAATTATTTTACATGTTTGGCAGCCATTCTTCCCAATGGAACAATAAGCATTAACACAATAATCTGAAAGAAGCTTATAAAAATATGGCTGACATAAGTTCTCTCTATTAAGAAATATTTGGTGTTACAGTGCCAGTTCTGTTCTAACCATGCGAACTTCTACAATTGAAAGATCTTGATCTGAATGCCTTGAAAATACTTTCAAATTTGTCATGCTCCACTAATACGTCAAATCATTGAAAGTCCAATAAATTAGTGTTATTTCAGGAGAAATTCATGAAAAATTATGGGCAGCAGGGGTTAACGTGCTCTGATGAGAATGAGCTCTTCTGAATTAAGCAGTGCTTTAAATTGGAGACACTCAGTAGAAGAATGATGCTACAACTGCTGCTGCTTCTAATAATGCCTTGTGCTTCACACAGAGCTCTTCACTTAGAGATTCCCAAACACTTTAAAAGGCCATAAATATCATAGTCATATTTTGCAGGTCACATATGGAGAAACTAAAGCCGAGAAACAAATCTACCAAAGAAAGAAAAAAGAATCAGTGTCAGAGTTGGGATAAAAAGTTCCTGTCTCTTCTGTCCATCCTATAAAAAACAGAATTCTTAGAAAAGAAAATGGAAGAGGCATGCTTTCATTTATTTCCATCATTTATGTTTTAGTCCAGCTTGATCTGGTGTTCCATCCACTATGCTAAACATGCTACATTGTCCTGTGCCAACTTGTGAACAATGAATGGACATGGAAACTGGACAACTTGTTCAAATCCATTATATTGACTGGATGGAAAAGCTGTATAAGATCAATAGATGTGCTGTGCAGGTTTTACAGTGGAAGATGTTGTGTGTCCTGCACACCCTCTTGCCCCCCAATGCAGAAACAGGGTAGTTGTCCTCGCTCAGCTTCCTTGTGAAGAAACTTTCTCCTACAGTGGGTCTGTAGCTTCTTGGAAAGGGTAGCCATTTATCACAGCCCTAAATGAAAGCATTCCTTGGACACAAATGTCTTTTTCTTCCTTTGTCTAATTACTGAGGGGAAAAGTGAGAAGGAAATGTCAAAACAGTGAAACAGTGGTGTATAGAGAGCAGTCACTTTGGAGCTCAACCAGCTTTTGTGAAGGCCCGGGCGATTTGTCAAATGGTTGTGGCATAAGTCAAGCCCTGAGGTTGAAAGGTCTTGACCTAAGGAGTGCTGAAATCAGGCAGTATAAGCAAGAGGGCTGCTAGAAGTTTCAGCTGTAGTGGAGATGAACAATGATGGGTGCTGGACACAACAAAACCTCATCTGCATAATTCAGGTAAGGAATTTTATTGAATCTGACAAGTATGTGACAGGCTGAGAAAGAGAAAAGAACATGCTCTTGCTGGGAACCTTTAAAGCTCTTCAGTTAAGGTATGTGGAAATAAATGACAGCTAATCTCTTCACTAAAAAAACTGTAAACAATGCCATTTTACACAGGGCTCACCCGTGACCTTTTCATAGATCAGGCTATCCACTTTCAGGCCAGGCCACAGAACTTATCACAAACAATGCATCGAATTCAGATTGCGCAAGAGGAGCTTTGCTTCTCCCAGCTGCTTCACGTAGAGTTGTTACTCGTTTTGGCAGGTACGCTTCGGCAGAAACGTTATCACTTAAATGTAGTGCATAACCCCTCATGGCAAACGGAAAATCCATGTGGAGACTTTTCAGTGGAAGGTTTTTTGAGGTTATTCTTATTTTTTTTAATTTTTATTTTTACAGTTTTGGCTTGCATGGGTCATACTGCAACTACAAATATCAAGCTAAAAGGTCATAAGGTGACGAGACAACTTTTCTGCGCTGAGACCTGTTGGTACTATTAAAGTGACCAAGGCTTGTAAAATCCATCATTAATCTCAACATGTCAAGTTTCCCAGAGGGTTTTTTAAATGTATTTTAACCACTTGCCTCCATTTTAAGTCCTCTCTAGGTAAGCAGTAGGGTTTAAGAAGAATATGTAATTGGTGTTTTTCAAATTACAAATAAGATGTTGACCACCAGCTTTAGAAGATAAAATCTTTGTGTGCAACTTTAGTTTGTAAGCACGAAGACAAATATAACCTTAATGCACATACAGAACTCAGAAGCAATGGTTGAAAATCAAATCTGTCCTCTATGTGATGCTTAACCTAATCAAATAAAATAAGAAATGACCTTGCAGGCAAGAAAGAGTTTCCCTTTTGGGAATATCTGTATTGCTGAGAGTTCTTTCTTAACACCGGATTCCGCACAAAAAGTAGCACTTGGTATCTATGTAAGGAGGGTTTCTTGCCAGATGCAAACCTCTAAGCCTGACAAGAAAACAATTTGTTGTGCAGGCTGCTGAATGATTGTAAGGAAAGCTCAAAATCTAGAGGAGCACAGTGCAACTGTGACTTGCAAGAGCAGAAATTCAACTCTAAACCTCTTCAAATAAATACAAAAACAAAGATTAGACTGACTTTGTCAAGCATGAGTCACAAAATCCCCAAGCACGTCCCTGGATTACTGGCACAGTGATGTCTGTAGCATACAGCACACATGTATGTTTTTACCAGTCTGTGGATCATTCCACCTAATGGGAAGCTGTTAAGAGTCCTGGCTGGATCAACTGTGGATCTTGGTGTTATAAGCGACCCAATGCATAATTCACAAGGCTTAATGAATATTCCAATTCATGACAGCCAACTGGCTCCATAGGTCACACCTCCCAGTCTCATATAAATAAAGAATGAGATACTGGAAAGCGTACCAGCTGAACCCTAGTGAGTGCCAAAAACATGCATATTAATGAGGCACAATAAAAGATATACTTGACTCTCAGGAAGTGCCGCTATTGTTTTCCAGCTTTAGAGTGGGAGAGAGGAAAACTTTGCGGTGCACCTTTCAATACACGAGCTCAACATGAAGCTTCCCGCCCCGGGGGCAAAGAGGGGATCAGATCGTGGCAATTGCATTTCACATCCAGCCTCATCAGGTCTATGACATCCTCCGTCATTCCCACCACAATAGCGAAATCCATGCTGGAAATATCCCCACCCTCTGCTCCCATGTTCCTCTGCAAGTCCCCATTTGGTAACTAAGGAGAGGAAGTGCTTCAGCAGTGCTGTTCTTTTATGTGCTCTGTTTAGACCTTGGAACAGGATGAATGGTAGCTTAGATGAATGCATTTGTACCATTTTTCTTGGCCCCAGACGATGTTTCCTCACTACCATGACATCTGAACAGAAGGAGAAAACATCTCCCTTTTGTGGCAAGCTAATTTAATTTGTACCTTCCACCTAGGGGTAAATATGTTTGTCTGTCTTTCTAAGCTCTCTTTGCCCACTTTCTTTTCTCACGGGAAACCCTGCTGAGTCAAAAGCAGGATATTGCTTAGTGCTCTAACTTTATTTTAAAGTAATTTAATTTTAAGCATACTCACACCCACCCTAAAGTGAAGCAACTGTAGGAGCTCCGCTGGGACAGCCTTAATGACTTTTGCATGTCTCTTGTGTCAGAGACATCAAGGGCTTGTTGTTAGGGAGGTATTTGTCTTTTAAAATAAATGCTTTAAAACAGGACCTCTCTTTTGCAGTATCCTCAGCGCAAGATGTTTCTTTATTTTCAAAAATCCTACGGCTTTGCACATTGACCTACCACCTTTAAAAACCAGCATTGCGAACCATTGACCTTTGCTCTTCGTTGGTCTGGTGTTATATGTGATTTGACCTTGTTTTGTCTGAAAACTTCGTAAAAGGATTTAAAATAAACAATGAATGCATTTCTTTATGAAAAATGGCGTTGAAATATGACTCAGATGACTCAAAATTTACATCCTCATCGTCTGATTTATGCATGACTTCTTTAAATTGGCAAATATATTAAGTTAAGGGCATTATTTAATCCAGGACCGAAAAGTTTCTAGAATTAAAAAAGCAATATAAAGTAAAGAGTGGGAAAGGAAAACTGAAATCCAAATTGAAGCATCATTTAAAGCCCATTTTGCTTATAGTAACACCACAACTTCTTTTATTTAAACCTTGTTATCTCATATTAAAGTGGCAATGACACACACAAGAACCTACATATTAAGCAACTTCTTGCAATTTCTTCCCTTTAAAAAAATTCCATTTCAGTGTTATTACCAGGTAAATATTTTGTCATCCTGTCAGATAAGAAAAATAAAACATACAACACTTAAAATGATAAAGTATATTTCTAATATATGCAGTAATAAATATCGCAGGTACTGATTTTACCTGTAGTTGCCAGTTATTTGTTATTTGCATAATATTGCATCAATGTTTTTTCAGAATACTTTGCACTCTTTGTTCTGATCAGAAATGTGCATTTCTGTCATGTTTGAAAAAGAAAACATACAACACTTAAACCGATAAAGTATATTTCTAATATCTGCAGTAATAAATATCACAGAAACTGTGATTTTACCTGCAGTTACCAGTTACTTGTTATTTGCATAGTATTTTACCAGTGCTTTTTCACAATGATTTGCACTCTGTGTTCTGGTCAGAAATGTGCATTTATCATCAGCAAATCACACAGACTTACAAGGAACCAAGTCTTGGAATCAGTCACAACATTCGGAAAGATTAATCATGACAATATTGCTGTTTTGTTCAGAAAACTTCCCTCCATTCTGTTTCTATTGCCTCGGTGGTTTGTTTTTATAAACAAGCTGCATTTGTTAGGAAAAGGAAGCAGCTCTCTTATTCAAACTTATGGTTTTGGAGTCTAAACATGCAATACCGTGACAAACAAATAACAGCCAACGCGTGCTCTGGAGCAACAGGAGAAAGTGCAACTGCCTCGCCTGACCTGGTCTGCTCAGTGTACGAAATATACAAGATATGAAAGGGACAAAATGCCTTCCTTTGTCTACGTAGAGGTTTGTTCAGCCAGAAACCAGCACTGCCACCATGTTGTGTGATTTTTACACCAGCTTTGAGGATAAAGGAGGTAATTCCCGGTGCGGGACAATGTGTCTCCACATCCGTGAGCAGAGACGGATCAGGAAGAAAAGGTGTTGGTGAACAGGTCGCCTTGATGGACAGCCAGAGGATGGATCCTGTCCTTGTGCCTCCCTTCAGTCCATCTTTTAACCAGAATTTGGACCTCAGAAGCTTTGCCTGGACAAGCACAGACCTCAGATGTATGTTAACAAATACATGGAAGCCATGGTAGCCCATGGTGGGGCCAGTCCACTGTCAGAAAAACCAGGACCGAGGTGCAAAGAGAGGGAGAACAGTTAAAAAAAGGGGCTAAAAGTACTTCTCTGAATTTCACCTCCTGGCCTCGTAAGATCACGGTGCTTCAAACAAATTGCTTTGAGGTCCAGAGCTTTCACTTTAAACTCCAAAGTTGGCTCTCGAACCCGGCCTCTGACAAGGGTGGAAAACCTCGTTAGCAAAATCCCTTAAACATTTGCTTTGTTGCGCAGTAAATTTGCCGTCTTTAAGGGTTATAAAGTGGTCACAAAATGCCTGGTGTTAAGAAGATAGTTATCTCTAGGGCTATAAAAAGGTATTTCCAGCCTTATTGCTGAACTGTGTAAATCAAGGCCATCCACCCCTCCATTAGAAGCTAAGCTCTTAAGGCCGATATGGACAAAGGACTTGGTTGTTTATGCAGCAACAACATCTGCTTACACTCAGCCTCATTGTCAAAGAGCTGTTGGTTAAAAGCACAGGATCTCCTTTCTCTCCATTTCATGCTGTATTATGTTTCATGCGGGAATATCTAGTCTCTGAGGCTTGACCACAGCTTTTATCTGCTGGACTTTAAAGACTTAGCTGCTTGTAGTGAGAATCCGATCATCGCCTCCCCAGCAGTCTGGAGGGTGCGTTTCGCCGGACACTTGAAAAATTTCTTTTGGTCTCCAGACACCTTTCTGCAAAGTATTAGCTTTCCTCTGCTGTTCTGAAGCTAAAGCTCCTGTGTAAACAGCTCTCCGGTTCAGTTTAAGATAAAATACGGTGTTTGGATCTGAATTCCTCAAATGCTATGTGCGCACAACAAAAGACCATTAATTACACACAAGCCACAAAACGCCGATGCGCTCTCCAGACTCTATGATCAGCATTGGTATCAAATAAAAGGTTTCTGAGCTTTTCTGGCTGACATAACGTAGTTTTTCTTAGACCTGCATCACTAACCCAGTCAGAAGAGAGGACGGCTTGCTGCAGTTATTCAGTTTTTTGAATGAAAAGCACGTGAAGAAAGAAACTCCTCTGCAAATTAGTGAAGTTTCACTTTGCTACTCTTCCCTATGTGTCCCTCAGCATGCACTCAAGGACAGAAAATGCTTAATGTATAAATTTAAATAGTTGTACGCTACATGTTCCTTTCCCTAATCTGCAGGCTACAGTGTATTCAGACATTGTCCCGTACAGCTCAAAAATGCGTGTCCAGAATAAACACAAGACATATGTACATCTTACACAAGAAAGCCGTGACACAGTTCACAGAGATGATGGTTTTTCCTTGAGACGGTATTTTCACAGTATTGCACCAATTTGACTGTAGCCCCACCGTGCATGTTTTAATAACATGACTGTCGAAGCCACAGTCTGATGCGTGTGTCATGCATGAAGGTTTGAACAGATTTTGCAGAGGAAAAAGGTGTAAAAGTTGGCATCTGACTAATTTAGGTATGCTGAGATGAATGTGTATCCCCATGGCCTAAAACTTTAAGAAGAAAAGCAAAAAGTGAATACAGGAGCAAAGGGGACTCATGGCAGGGAGGTGATGGCAAAGTGCAGGGAAAAGCAAATCGCAGCTCAATGGCAGGAACCCAAAAAGCGTCCTGGAGAAAAAAATACCCCAACCATCCACCTCTGAAAGGGGAGCAGTGGTTGACATGAGGGATTCTGACCCAAAGAGTGGTGAGTCCTGCCTCCGACGTTGCTTGCATCGTGCAATGCCTTCTTGAAAGTAAACAAGTCCTGCTTAAAATAATTTTT
>VYZM01008071.1:144697-169653 GCA_013398915.1 Dromas ardeola | reverse complement strand
GCAAAAAAAAAAGCATCCCTCCGCTGAGCTGCTGCAGTCCTTCGGTGAGATGCAGGCTCCAAGCCGGCCAAATGAAGTACAGGCTCTTCTGCTGAATCTGCCTGAAACATTTTTCTTATATCCCAGCTGTTACAGCACCCAGTCGACGGAGCTGTGAGATGAAGAACATATGCCTGTAACACTTCATTTCAACAGGCTCACTTAGTGTCTCTTACTTTGATCTTTCACTGTATACTTCCTGTAACTGGAGTTAGTTACAGGCTGAAACAAAGCCCAGAGTTACCAAAGAGTTCCACCCCCCCCACCCCCCCCGGCCCCTAAATATTCCTTTTGTATCAGATTCTGTTACCGAGTGCGTCAAATGAACCAGCTGGAGGACAGTGTCTCTGCGAAAACGCTGCTGCGGTTCAAACTCTTTCTATCTGGCTTTGTGACCTTTGTGGTGCTGCACCATCATGATAACTTTGGACCGGCTGCAGTTTTTCAGACCTGGTATTGCCCTTTATGTTCTCTTTTCAGCAAGAAACAGCCCAAACTAAATGCAAAAAGAGCTGTGCAGGTCTCTGGCCAAGTCGTGGGGTCAATGCCTTGCTGCTAGTCCTTTATCCTTTACCATCCTTCGTAAAAAACACCAAATTTTCAATACTGAGTTTTGGCCTGTGTATTTACTATTAACTATTCAGATAGGCCTAAATGATTTCCCCCAACAGGAGTTCCCAAATGCTGCAATATTGTTCTCTTTGCACTGTGGATGGGCAGAGAATGATAACTCTCCATTAAATATAGAGCGATCTTTTCCCAAAGAAGTGGTTGAACATCATGAGCTAGTTTTGGCTACAATGGAGATGAAATATGGCTTAAAATATGCCCGCAAACACACAAGCCTGCAGGAGTAAGCAGTCTCTGAAAACATTTAGTTTCCACAATCATGCATTCGCTTGTTTTTCCAGTATCACCCTTGTAGCATAACAATCAGATGAAAATAAAACACCGGCATTGCCCCATAATAAGATTATTTTCCAACAGCACTGCCTGGGTCTGTGTACACAGAATATCTTTCACATTTGTGTCAAGTGCTGTGATTCCAATGATCTTTGTTAAAGGAGAAACAAGTTTTACATATACATATGAGCAACACGCAGGAATAAAGCTTTGCTAGAATGCTGTGGTTTTTAAAAATTAAGTATGTAAATGTTGTGCTGCATAAGCATGAGGTACATTTCAAACATATGGGGAGAAGAAATCGAACTAGAATTCAGTTATTCTGGATTCTCATTCCTATGCTCATTTCATTACAATATGGGATTGCAGAGGGAGTCTCGCCATCTTCAGATTTCAAAGCGTCTCAAACTTCCTAATACGCATGTCAGGTTACTTGATTTTTGTAATTCTTGTAAGGCAAGGTGACTGCTTAGTGCTTTACATCAATACAGTGATGACTCCTACAGAGTCAACAGAAAAAAGAAAGTTAGTTCTGCTATGTTTTCTCAAATTCTAAACTTTTTGTTTGTCGGTTTTGTGGTAGAACCCAAGAGCCCTACCTTAAATCATTGAGTTTCCCAGCATATACACTGAAGGAAAAAAAACCTGGAGGAGAATTCCCTGGTGAATATAAAAAAAAATTGAAGATACACATTTAAGTGGATGGATGTTTCCTTATGTGTCCTCTGGCCTACAAGACAAATCAAAGCAGAATAATTTTAAAAATTTGAGTATCATACACGTGTTCTTTGAGAAGCTGTTTTAACACTGCATGCTTACCATTCCCCTTTACATTTGACTGTTGATAGGCTTTGTGGAGAAGGGACTGTGTCCAGATTTTTTAAACTATGTTAACCACCTAAAGAAGCAGACATCAGCTAGGGGCCCTTTAAAAGCAAAGAGTTGCCTGATTTTTTTGGAAATAGCCCACTGAGGGCTTCTGCACTGTTAGGGCCTTTGAAGATACATATTTACCTGGATTGAAAACAGACAAAATACTGACAGAAACGTATGACACAGAATCTGAATGTATTCAATAAAAAGTTGCAATACAATCTCTTCTGGGGGAAGATCAAACCTCTAAAATCAAAACTAGGAGAAGTTCACCTCTAAAATTTATTTGAGGGAGTTGTATTAACAGGAAGATGCATAGGAAGAAAAATATTCAGTAGCAGAAATCAAAAACATTTTAATAAGATTATTGATTAATAAAGTCAATGTATGTATTAAAATAAGATTATAATCCAGAAATGATTACCAGTTTGAATAACCAGCCTGAAGCATCTGGAAAGGTCTGTCTTCACAGAAATCACTCACCCTGTGAAAAAGAGTTGTGGCGAGGAAAAATAATGTAAAAAGAACAAATGAAAAAGCTTTGAACAAAAGTGCTAAGCATATGGCTTGTTTACATGTCTAGCTACTAATTAGATAGCCTGAAAAAAGTAATTTGTGAATTTAATGTCTGGTAGACTGCTGCTCCACTATTGTGTTGCAAACATGCATCAGGTCTACCCCAAGGTCTGTGGCAGAGGACATTAGCTTTAGGCATGCTTTGCTTGCTTCAGCCTAAATCTCGTACAGTATATGAACAGAATACTTTCAGAATATTCCTATACAGCAGCACACACATGCATCTTGACTTGCTGGTGACTGTCATTAACTAGAGACAGTAGTACTGGATTACTTCAGCAGTCCCTAAGTCTTTGTCCAACAGCAGCCAGCGCCCTTTTTGCTTGGCTGGAGGATTGCAGCCTCGTCTCAGGCTGTGTCCAGAGGAGGCAGCTCATCAGGATTTCTGTTTCTGTTGTGTGGAAAATGCCATTTGTTCTGTCTTCCCTCTCCATAAATGTTGATGCTCTGCAGGTCTGTGTTGTGAAAAACCATCAATAGCTGCAGACCTGCAGAGGGAACCAAAAGTCTCATACAACATTGGAGTGACTGGGAAACAAAACATTCTCACCCAGAACAGAGACGACTTCTTAAAAAAATGCTAATAAAATGTCCAGCTGTGGTATTGAACTGGTAGACCTGTCCTCTATAATAGACTCAAAGGTCTTCATGACTGGGCAGCATGAGAAAGCCACAAATTTTGGAGACACCATGAACTGGGAAGAGAGGTGTCCAAGAGTAAGGGGACAGCGTGTCATCTCATGTCAGTACCTTTAGGGTCTCCTTGCAGTCTGACGTTTGTGGACAAGAAAAATGCAACTCTTTTTTCCTTCCCCAGTGGAGGGAAGGCCTAGAGAGAGACCAGGCTAATTCAGCAGCCCCATGGTTACAGGAAGCTTGCAATTTTGAAAATATTTTTCAAATATAATTATGTTGAGGTAAAACATCTTTTAAAAAATACTGCTCAACAATGAAATGTTTCTGTCCTCCTCAAACTGTTAGGCCTGAAATCCTGCCAACAATACCCTTTGCAGCTGTTTATATTGGTTCAGTTCCCTTCCTGTTATCCGTTTATTTGTTCTGTGCTTGTTAGCATTTTGTGCTAGTTCTAATTTCCTCTCCCTATCTAATCTATGCAGTTGACTCAGTTCAACTGTCAGATTCCTCCTTGTTTCTGTTGCTTTTTCTCTTTTTTTCACCTCAAGGCTCACATATTGTTTTAACTCCTCTTTAACTTATGAAAAGCCATATATGTCTGTGTTAAATACTGTCAGTATATGCTGCATTTGCTAGCAAAACAAGGCAGAGCTTTTGGTTTCCTATGAATGCATGAAGAGTCTTAGGGATTGCGATTCCCACTAGCAGTCATGGGAACTGCACATGCAAATCTCGGTTTTACCTATAGTCCCCATTTATTTATTTAGCCCCTAACATAAAACCAAAATAATCAGATCAAACATTCGGTGTCTTGTAGAATTTACTAATAGAAAATAGATCAGTCTGTTGCATTTTTACATGAAATTTTAGGGTCAAAATAGTTGGCATTTAAAACTCATAAATGTGTACCTAGAGATGTTCTCACATTCTTGCACCATTCTTACTGTGGCGAAACTAGAATAGAGTTCAGTAAGAGTTCAGCCTAAAACAAGTTGTATAAATCTGGTTAAAGAATCCAGGATTTGTTGATGCATTTTTAATATACTTGAATATTATGGAAAATTCCATTGATTCATTCTGAATCCGTAATCAATGCTCACATATGCAGAAGTGACATCAGTGCTCATATCTGCGGTTGTATGTCCCACAGCCCAATTTGACCAACGTCTTTAGCTCCATTCACCAAGAGCACCATCCGGAGCTCACAGGAATCAATGGCAATAACCCAACCCAGTGCAGTGAGCTCCCCGGCCAGCACAAAAGGGACTGAGCTGAAATGTGGTATGAAAGACCACATGAGGAGGCTTTGCCAAAATGGCTGCCCCTGCACTGAAGGTTTTGGCGATGGAAGTGCCTTGGTAGCAGAACAGAGTCCGCCCCTTGTTTTCCAGGGGCTCTGCAAATTTTGCCGATGCCCCTGGATTTGCAAAAGTGAAGGCTGTTGATGGTACGACTGGCTTTATGAATTTAAAGGAAGACAAAGCAATGCAGGAACCATGCGATGAAAGTGGTTCAGTTTCTAAATGGGTACAGCAGTCTCTCAGACAGGTGTGGTGATCTTCCTCACCCCCTGCACTTTATTATGAAAGGACATATGAAGGGCAAATGTTCACGGTCCTTGGTTATTTAGGAGGAAAAACTTTACAAACCTCTATCTTAGCCTGAAATATTAACATCATACAGACCTTAAAAACAGCTCTTCACTAGCAGAAAATTTCTTAGATTTTCTATTCCATGATGTGCCAGAAATGTGCTGAAAGCCGTGATGTGTAACAGCACTGGTTTAGTGATGGTATTGATGGCTGTCCTCAAGTGAGTTTTGAATCCCCAAATAATTTTTTTTTTTCTTAAGTCAGTGGATCTCCCTAAAACTTTCTCAGTCTCTAGAGAAATTAGGCCTCCGCATATGCCAAAACCAACAATATACAGTAGGTGAAGGCACCGAGTAGGACAGAAGTAAGGAAAGTGACTAAAAATCAGAGCCCAGGACATTGCTTTTGCAACCTGAAAAGGTGCTACAGCAAAAAAGGCTCTCAGGCAGCCTGGAAATTAGTTAAGAGCAGGACCCTGAGAGAAAGCTAAAAGATGCGTCTTGTTGGGCAGAGAGCTGACTGCAGTGTCATATGTGGGAGCTCTGGGCTGGGAAAGTGCCCTTTGATGCTCTTTACAAGTATGGAGAGAAGACAACTGGACGTGTTTTGTAAATAAACAGGATTACACTAAATAATATACCTGACTCAGAGCATACATTTCTAATGGTTTATTTTAATGATTTATTTAGACGGTAATTTCCTGCATTATTCTGCATTCTGTATCGCCTATGTTTACTTTGCAGTTAGCAAGCCAGACCAACAAAATGAACCGCATGATCTTAAGGCGCTCTCAGTGGCGAGTAATCCAAAAGCGACGTTTTGCTGCTTTCTGGAGGGAGCAAGCATGCAACTCAATGCTCCTCTCATCTTTCTGAAAAGCCAAATTAAATCACTTGCAAAGAAAATGAAATGTGGCATACAGGATCCAGGCTCGGGCGAGCTCTTACCAAAATGATTGCTTACGGTTCAGCTCACAACAAAATACTCGGGAGCTGGTATCCTTGCTGCAAAGGCTGGGGAGCAGCTAGGTCAAGAGTGTGATAGGCAGCTGATGTCAGTTTACCACTGAAATCGTGTGCGATGTTCTGCACTGTCTTCTCACCACTCGTGGGAGAGCATGAGAACATATGGCTTCTCTGGAGCAGCCTATGTGGTGAATTAGCAGTGTATAATCTTGGAGAGATATATGCTGCCTTGGTCTAGCTTGGCTCTGGGTATCTGGACTGACTGACCTTCCCCTGGCCAGCACACCTTATGCTCCTTGGGGTCACTGACAATTTTTTTTTTCCTTTTCCATGTTTTTAACTTATTTTTCTTGAAGAGAGCAGAGGTGTGTGGCTTACGACACAGCAGACTCACAGGCACTGGAGCAGGGGCACCTGCTCTTGAGGAGCTGAACCAGGCTGAAATTCTTTGCAGGCGCTGTAGTGCTGTATGCCAATAATATCTCACATGTGTCATCAGTCTTCTCTAAATGGGATGTCTTGACAGAGGACTTGTTTCAAGGAAGATCTCTCCAGGATATGGAAGATGGTGAAGGAGTACCTCAAGACGTAAGCCATTTATTGCATGGGTTCTTGGAGGAGTTGGTACGTTTCAGTGGGAAAATAGATTTATGATTAGTTTCAAAAGAGATAGTGAGTCCTCTGGTGAAATAGAGAAAATATCCAAATGCTCCAGTTGGAGCTGGATTTTGTATTTTTGAGTACCTCCCTGCTGGACTGTGATCAAGATCCATGCTGAGTGCTACCTTTTCTGCCCTATGTCGAGCACAGAACAATCTGCTTCCCTTAAGATGAACCACAAGTCAGAGCAACTGGGTTGAAAAGCAACGCCATCTTTTCTAACACATGTTTTCTGACATTCAAAGTGGATCTTACCTCTTCCTATATTTATAAAGATTTGAGCAGATTATTGTAATGGGTCTTGACAGTACGCTGTTAAGTCATGGACTATTTACCCATCCTCTTGTGATGTGGGACTGTGTTTCCCCATCCTCTTGATTTGTGGACTGTTCCAGGTCCACCAAAACCTAGGTGACCTTCTCCTGTGAAATAGTTAGGATATCTCAAACAGGAAGGTTTTGACTACCTGTCTCTCAAATGGAGTAATGAACATGGCTGAGTACATGCTACCCGAAGATGTGGTGCCTCCCAAAACACAAATAGGCATTACGCCATCACCTTGCTCTGTGTCTGTTTGACCCTTGGCATGGAGAAATACTCATTTCACAGGCTCGTGGAGCTCCAGCAGTTTGACACAAATGGAAGTGTGTCCAGCAGGCTTTATCCCACTAGCTGGGGATGCTCCAGTGACAGGTTTATCACCTGAATCAGTAACTCTTGTGAAACTTGTTTTGGCATCTTTCATTAGAGGAAGTTGTTTGAGGCACAGTGAATACAAGGGTCTGAGCACCTTTCTTCAGCCTAATTAAATAGGATTCCTTCTGTTTTCTTAGTCTGTTGAACAGTCTTGGGAATACTTGAACTAAGTTAATTTGATCTCATCCAAGATTTGAAACTGATTTATTTCCTCACTTGCCTTACAGATTAACATCAGGCTTCAAAGTCATTTCCTACTCAAGTGTCTTTATGCTGTGCACAGGATCTAGCTCTTTCTGCGTTTTAATGGTCTGCAAGGACTTTTTTGAGGAAGCAAGGGAAAGGAGGAGAGCTTCAGATGGGCCAGGACAGACCCGTGCGTAGTCCCAAAAGCAGCTGTGGTGTTGGTCACTGTGCCAAATCCAAGGTAGCAGAGGTTTCTCAGAAGACAGCATTTACAGTCCGCACGTTTTGGCTCTGAGCTTGTGTTAACAAGTAGTTCACCTACAGGAGACTTGCTCCTTGAGCAGCACACATGCAGGTGATGACCTTTCTTATGACAGCTGTGATATATGGCACTATTAGCAGCGTGTTCATCACATAGATGCCTAAGAGGTGGGCAGAGACACTTGAGTTCCAGGCCACACAGGTTTCTCCTGAGATCTTGTAGATCTTTCACTGATTTGGCTTTCAGGGCTCCCTCTGCAATGCCATAACTGCTGGCACGCATTGTTTTTACTGTTATATGGGTAATGTGCTGCGTTGGGTATGTATACACTCTTGGCAATGCAGGTAGAAGTGAAGCAACTCCTGAAAAGTCCAGAAAAAACCTTCCCACCATCCAAAGTTATTGCAACTCATACCCCAGTGCTCACTGGTGTCACTTATTAATTAGACACGCTTCTCCTCCTGAGGATAACATGCTGCAGAGGCCTTAGCTGGTTAAGATTGGACCGACCATATAAACCTACACGGGGAAAAAACTGAGTATGGGTTTCTGGCGTGCAAACTGAAATGTATGACTGCTGAGCAGTGCTGTCCTTGGCTACTTGTGTAACTTATTTCTGCTGAGTCTTTAATTTCCTGTGCGTAGAAGCATCCCATGGTTATAGATGTGGTAAACAACAGGCAAATACAAAGCATAGAGAAAGAAACTATCTAAATAACTTAAAATTTAAGTAATTTATGTTTAAAATCCAATAAGTAGGAAGAAGGAGGACTACGTAGTTTTCCCTAATATGCAGAGCCATGTGAATACCATGAAACAATAAACGAAACATGGCACTGAATTTTCTGGTCTCATAAAAATATGCAGGGTAATTTCAATCAAGAACAGAGGAGGAAATTCATTGTGCTTGCATTTTACCTGTAGAGAGACAGAACTGGGCTGATCAAAAGCAATAACTACTACAAATTTTTCAATTTCTCAACAAAACATGAATATTTCTATTTTTTAAGATGCAAATACTAATAAATAATGAATCATTTTGGTAATAACGATCTAATTTATCCATTTAAGGAAACCCATTATAAATGTAAACAATAGTGCAATTCAACATTTATGAAGTCCTTGTTTTCTCTTCCTATGGAATTTATTTAACAAACGTCACTAGAACCATCCATTATTTATCATCTTTTAAAGTTTAATGAATATGGATATGAAAATTGTTAAAAACTGAAATACAGAAAACGTCTCATTATCGCATTGATGAATCTGGCCTACAAGTCCAAATCCACAAGTGAAAATGAGTTGGCTGGTCAAAGCCACAGACTATTTGTCTACTAAATAGTTTGAAGAATTAATTCTTCATAACCAGCGAAGAGATGTCTTGAAAAACTGATGTGTTCCAAAGTCAAGCCTGTGAAATGTGCTGATTGTGAGAAGAAAATTAGTTTAAAAAAATGAAGTAATTAGAACATTTGCCTAAAATCCCCTGCAAAGTGAATTAAAACTGAACCAAATAAAGTGAGGCATTTTATCTGTATATTTCTGCGTACTTCTGTAACTCATTGCTTACGTGGACAGGATGAGTCAGTAGAAAATTAGGTCTGAAAAAGCTGAACAACATCTCTTCCGATGTGGTCAGAGCTGGGATTTTTCAAAGAGAAAAGATTTTACACTCTGCTTTTCTAAGATTTGATGGTAGATTTGAAGAGCAAAAAAAGTCAGATAATCTTTGGAAGTTTGCTTTTCATTCAAATTTCAGCAGAGTATTTTGAGGACACTTGCTACAACTGAAGTATATTTGGCTGGTCAATGCAGCATTTAAAGACAAATTTAAGCTCTAGCCTTCCTGTAACTCTTTTCAAAGTATGTCAGGAGAGAAACTAATTAAAAATCAGACTGTATTTTTATTTCTCCCATAATTGGACCTGGTGACAAGATATTATTTTCCTGCAACAGACTTGCTGTTTCCAGTGTCTATGAAGATCCACATTATCAGGAGAAGGGTTTTGTTTGTTTGGTTTGTTTGGTTTTTTTGTGTTGTTTTTTTTTTTTTTTAGGCAAATATTTATGCAATAATCAAATATTCTGTGCAATAATCTTGCAACTTTGGGTGGTGTCAGAACACAGAAGGGAAACGAAGCACAGGAATCTACAAGAGGCTCCAATCACTGCACCTAAGAATAAAGAAACAGACAATTGTAGAAGAATAAAAATTACTCTAACAAGAAAGTGTTGAAAAATAAAAGGCACCGTAGAGCTTACAGTTCTTGCCAGGAAACCATCTATCAGGAGACTACTAAAGAGGTATCATTTTTGGGAGTTTGCCAATGGGACCTGATGATATGCCAAAACAGGTGTCTTAACATTAGGACAGAAGATAAAAGCTCAGACACTTCAATAGTTTTCATCACTGGAAGCTGAGGAGCAAGACTCTGCTCCTAAGAGAGGGAGTTATCCTTCTTTCCCTTGGCAGAAGGATACAGGAAGAACAGAAGGATACAACACATATATTTTAATCAATGTGAAACCAGATCAGAGCAACATTAAGCCCTGAACCACTGTCTTTGGAAGGGTTGTAATTGGGATGCTAAAAAAAAATAATTTTAAAGCCTATGCTTATTTCACTTAGCCCTCCAAATGCAACGAAACATCATCTGGCAATTTTTTATTATTTTTTTTAGTGATTATGCTAATGAGCTCCCAAGTTTGCAACACAGAGGATGACTTCAGGTCTATGGCTCAAAAGCCCTGGCTGTGCCTGGGCTGCCAGCTGGTTGCCTTCTGTGGCTTGGTCTGGTTTTCCAGCCCAAATCAGCACACCACAGCACCCTTCTGCTCTGCGCATCCAAGTTTCCTACGGAAACCTGGATATGTTTGTGTATATATGGGGGCTGCCAGGAGGAGGGTGCATGCCTGAATCCTGCTGTCGTGTGAGCTGACACGTAGCCACGTGCTACCAGACCTGGGAGGCACCCACGGCTCCCCTCGTGTGGACTTACCTCATGTGTCTCAGGTCTCGGAGTCATGACGTTTTCCTACTTTGCCAGGGTGCTCGGATACATTCACAAGCACTTGTAAGGCTCACATATGCTACAGTAATAGGTCTTAAAAATAGACAAAAGGCAGATTTATAAGCTGCTCATCAAAGAAAGTGTCAAATATTTTTTGACTCCTCTAAATTGTTCTACCCTTCCTCATACAAGAATAATTTTTAGCAGTGCAGATTGGAAAAAATCTTAGCTGGTAGTGATTTTTACTTATTTGTTTGACTGCGGAATAGGCTATATTACCTACAAATAACTGCATATCCACTTCAAACTCGGTCCACTGAAGTGAAGAAATTCACATGATGAGATAAGTAGACTAGGAAAAATTCAAGGTAGATCTTTCCTCACAGATCCCTCTATTCTCCTTCCACTCCCACATTGGAAGGAACATCTGCCTATTTGATCTGAAATAGCGTATTACAGCTCTTTTAGTGAGTAAGATTACGGATTTTGATTAATTCGCCAGCCTCTGTGCTTTACTTTTTCTAACAAGGAAGGTGACTGTCTACTATAATCATCATTACAAGGTTAGAATAATGGTGGCATATATCTTTGGTCTCTACCCAAATGCTGCATGTTTTGGTATCAAGACTCCTTAATTAAAAGGGTATTCAGTGACAAGCAAACTAACAGCACTTCACATTAAGCTGAATTATAATACCCAAACACTTTATTGTATTTCTGCCAGTTCCAGTAACTCTGTAATTGCATCTGCATTCTGACATGCTTCTGCTGATATCACAAATGCATTGTGGCATCTGAGTCTCAAACACACCCCTCATTTTGCTAAGCTGAGAACAAAAGGATAGCGCATGGAGAAAATATTGGCTTTAAATGCCGTGTAAATATCGCCGAGTAAAGCATCACTGCTCAATAAAACACATGCATCAGCAAAATGCCAGGAGAACAACCAGCCTGCAAGGCCGGGTCTGAACACATGAAGACGCTGATGGCTCTTCACTAACTTCAGGTCTCCATATCACAGAATCGTAGAATCATAGACAGGTTTGACTTGGAAGGGACCTTAAAGACGATCTGCTTCCATCCCCCTGCCCTGGGCAGGGACACCTCCCACCAGCCCAGGTTGCTCCAAGCCCCGTCCAACCTGGCCTTGAACCCCTCCAGGGATGGGGCAGCCACAGCTTCTCTGGGCAACCTGGGCCAGGGGCTCACCACCCTCACAGCAAAGGATTTCTTCCTCAGATCTCATCTCAATCTCCCCTCTTTCAGTGTCAAACCATTCCCCCTGGTCCCATGGCACCGCTCTCTGATCCAGAGTCCCTCCCCAGCTTTCCTGGAGCCCCTCTGGGGACTGGAAGGGGCTGGAAGGTCTCCCCGGAGCCTTCTCTTCTCCAGGCTGAACCCCCCCAGCTCTCTCAGCCTGTCCTCACAGCAGAGGGGCTCCAGCCCCCCCAGCATCTCTGTCCCCGCACCAACAGGTCCATGTCCTCGGGATGCTGGTGGCCCCAGAGCTGGAAGTAGTACTCCAGGTGGGGTCTCCCCAGCACGGAGCAGAGGGGCAGAATCCCCCACTTGCCCTGCTGCCCACACTGCTGGGGATCCAGCCCAGGGTGTGGGGGGATTTCTGGGCTGAGAATGCACACTGCTGGCTCATGTCCAGCTTCTCATCCACGAACATGCCCAAGTTCTTCTCCTCAGGGCTGTTCTCCAACCATTGTCCAACCAGCCTGGATTTGTGCTTGGGATTGCCCTGACCCCGGTGCAGGACCTTGCACTTGGCCTTGTTGAATCTTGTGAGGTTCACACAGGCCCACCTCTCAAGCCTGTCCAGGTCCCTCTGGATGGCATCCCTCTGCTCCAGTGTGTTGATCACTCCACACAGCTTGGTGTTCTCGGCAAACTTGCTGAGGGTGCACTCAATCCTACCACCCATGTTGCCAACAAAGACGTTAAATAGTACATGATAGTTAAATACCCACCCCATCTTACAGTCCTTTGCCCAAAGTCACATCCCTTGCCTTGTGGCTTGCCCCTGCTGTTCCTCCTGCACCACATGCCCTCACCCCCGTCTTCCCTCTGTCTGCCACCATGGGTGATACTTGAAATCTGTCTGCTGATGCTGCCATTGTCCTGCATGTCAGAGTGGACACATCTGGCTGGTGGTTTGCCTTGGCAGGAGGCATCACCTGCAGTACGTCCAGTTCCCTTGCAAATGTACCAGCTGCAGGATCACAGGGGATGTGTTCCCTCAAAAATTTCTACCAAAGATGCTCAGACACAAGGAGGGAGGTACAGCATCCCCAGACTTCCTCCCAACATTTTCTGCTAGCTGTTGTTTTCTGCTTTTCCGACTTTATTTTTCACTCTTCTCCTGAAATGGCTTTGTGTCTTTTAAAATGGCAATTGTTGGGTAGTTAATGGTGGCATTAACAGCTCAAGAGGAAAATGGGAGAGAAAAGCTGGGGGGCTGGGAGGGATGCTGGGCAGAAGAAGAAACACTGATAGCAAGGCCACAGAAAATTACTGGTAAGTGGTGTCTGGGTTTGACCTGCAGATCGAGTATATAGAGCACTTTTTCTTAGAGAAAGGAACGATAGCTACTTACCAAAACTCTGTCTGCTGTAAGTGTCCTATGTTGGGTATAAAAGCTCGGCTGCAGAGAAAGACCACTTATCTTTTGCTTGCGACAGACCAAAAAAGAAATGGCAGCGAGCAAGAACACCTCTTCAGTTTTTACTGCGAGCTGGATCAGCCTCATAAATGCCTAAACACATATATAAAAATGTTAATGTTTTCCAATTGCTATTCTGAATTTATATTTATTGCAATACAACGTATCCATTAGCACATCTATCACTGGTAAATTTGTTACTGCTTCAAATATACAGTACATAACGTTGCAGCAATTTCATTTTACAAGCTAATAATGTACTGTAATGTAGCTTACAATATCATGTAGATGTATTTGATTAGGGAGGTTCAACAGTCAGTCAGGTTGAATAGTGGATTATATGAGAATCAAGTTTTTAACTTATTTACCGTACAAATGAACAGCTTTGGTGCACAATAAATGTGTTAATTTAACAGGTGTGTCGTTTTATTTCCTCAAATATTCATCGAAGAGGAACAAATGGTATTTTGACTCAAAGTGAAGCACAGTAGACCTAGAATGTTTTTTGACACTTGACATGTTTATTCTTTAAAAGAGAGTCATAATTGTACTTAATTGTTTTCTAAATTTATTTAACTGCTGTATTTCATCGATTGCAGTAACTTCCCAAGATCAAGAGATGTAACTAAAATATGTTTTCCTGAAATGTTATAACAATGCAGCGATAGGCCTCTTTTCAAACAAACCAAGGCTTCAAAAACATACTACCTTGGAGACGATTTTCTGGAAAAATTTTCCACCTTGTTGAAAAAAAGAGGTGTCACTCTTCCTACCTGGCTTTACTAAAACTTGTCGCTGTGTGCTGTGCAGGGAGGCAACATCCGCTGTACCATCTGCAAGACACAGGGCAAGGCAGGGATGTTCTCACACACGTCTTCCTTCCCCAGGTCCCCTGGGTGGGAGTGTGACACCGCCAGCGGGCTGAAAGGTAGGGTAGGATTGATACAAATTAATATTTGGCTTCCTGTTCCACCAACCATTCATAGAATCATAGAATCATAGAATGGTTCGGGTTGGAAGGCACCTTAAAGATCATCTGGTTCCAACCCCGCTGCCATTCCTATTCCACAGAAAGAAATTCAGGGCTTTGTTTTAGGAAAGGTGCTTACCAAGGTTTTGAAAGTGTTCTTGAAAACTTTTTTTTCAAAGAGTGTCTTTTTGGAAGGGCGTAGCTGCATTGAGATGAATCCATAAATTCTCCAAGGGACTTACCTTCACCCTCTGGAGCCTGCAGTTGGTGCATCATGCAGATCAGAGATTCCTCTAGGCTCCTGCTCGTTACCACCCAGGTGGGTATAAACATCATTAGACATCATCAGGGCTGGAGACCTTTGCAAGGCCCAAATCTGGCTTGTGTGTGAGTGGGCAATGCCTGCTTCTGTTCCTAACTCACACCAAGTGCAAGTTCATCTGGGACACCTCTTTTCCATGCAATCAAGTAAAAGACGGGAAACACATTCATAAGGATATATTTCCAGAACTGCACATAGGCAGTGGTTTTTTTTTTAAAGCATGTCTAAAGAGATTGTCTTTGGGATGCATATTTATCTCGAGTTTTACTGCTTAGGTAACTAGACTCAATTGAGAAGTCAGAAGTTATTAGGATAAATTAATCATTGGTAAAATTCCATGCTCAACGTCATGTTTGTACACCTATGAAAAAAAATGAAGACGCGTTTTAGCTCCCTAATCCACTCCTGCTCCTTGCAGTACATTCCAGCTGAGAAATGGGACACAACAGGAAATAGTTTACAGTTTTTTTATGTGAAAGGGGACTATAACTGTCACTTCTGTTTAGCTTATAGTTTCCCGAGTTTTGCCAGTCTTTTAGCCCATTCAGATAGGATAGCTTTTAATTTAGCTGTCGTCATTCATAAACTACCCACATGAGTATTGCGGCAGGGAAAAATTAAATGAATGACTTCTGGAAACACTGACTTCCTAAGGACTGTTATGAGAAGTAGTATTACGTTATATCTGCAGTCATCTTTGGTACAAGGGATCAGCGGAGAGCCGAGGGAAAGAGTTTGACACACACAGAGCAGAGTGACTGGAAAGGGGAGCTAACTTATACAGTGTTAGTGAAGAGAGGTATTTTTCCTTTGTGATAAATTGAAGTGACATGCGAGGGTGGCCCTTAAAAATCCCCCATTTACTCCCCCAGGGCAAAATCTCTTAATGGGCTAGGTCCAATTTCACTAAAGGCGATGGAGGTTCTTAATTGGCTTCAATAGGCTTTGGATGAAGGCCACAGAACTTACGTGGATCAAAATATTTTCGGCTATCTAGCTGGATGGCAAGAAGTGGCTGCGGTGATAATATTTGTGCGATCAGTTTTTGCTTTTATTCTGCTGTTTCACTGTGGGGAAAAAACATGTTTGTTGTTTGTTTCTCTGCCCAATAGACATCTACAGCTTTCTAATGTCATGCAGAGGACACTAATGCAATATATTATGCATGCTACCTATGTGCTGTTATGTCATTGGCTTTCACCTCGCCTCATTCGTCTATGGAGTCTAGAAGTAAGTTGAGGGGTGATGAGAAGGGAAATACCCTAAATCTGTCAGAATTACTTAGACATGTTGATATGTTTTGAAAAAAATGAGTATTCATTGCCGTGTGTTGCTTTTCCAAGGTAAATTTCTGAACCTGCACATGTTAAATTCTTTAAATGTGCACAATTGCATTGATCACCCTCTATTTTATTACTTTTCCAGGTATGGTATCAATAATATGTTATTAATCAATGTTTATTGAAGAGAGACACTAATATTCTCAGGAAAAAAATTACTGTACCTACCCCGAGCCACATTTTCCATTTCTGATTTTTGTTTGCATATTTATTTCATATTCCATCTATCCTCTCTATGCTTTATTAATGTACTTTCATCGTGAGATAAAACAAGTACAGTAGGAATACTCTACACAGCCCTCTGTGACTAAAGAGCACACAATCCTACCCGCGGTGGTATTGTCAGCACCCACACAGTACCGTGTGTATTTTCCCAAATCGAGACAAGACTTTAATGAAAATACCCAGTCTTTTCTGGATGTTATTCATGCAATTTACTGAATGATATTCTTGTGAGTTTCCTTATCTGTTCTACTCCTTTTTTTCTGTGAAAAAAAAATAAAGGGAAAGACTTGAAAACATTGTGACAGCTTTTATTACGATGTTAAAAAGAAAAGGAGCTGCTGACTATTAGCCTGAATGATTAATATCCTGTACAATTTAGCCTGAGATGGGGAAACAACATATTCTGAAATCCTTGATTGCTTAAAGGTCTTGGACCTCTACTATTCAATGTGTTTTATTACATTTCACAACACAGAATAACATAACATAGCTTCCATCTCACCATTATACCTCATTTCACAGAACTTCTGTGTGTAAGGAAAAATACTTTTGCATACAGAGCTTTTAGAAATGTTTCCATCTAAAGCATATGCTTATTGATTCGTGGAACCCCTAAAACTGTTTGTGAAACCCCTAAAAGTGGCTAATCAAAGAAAAATAATGTCACTACTGAAGTAAACACCTTTTTGGACATCGCATGATTTCAGAAAAGAAAATGGATAGTAAATTTAGCTCTGTCTTGGCTAATTTGTAATGTGAAGATGTTAGGTTTTCAAGTGGCTTGTTTGCAGCAACTCTTTTCAGACTTGGGCAGCAGTCGCTCATGTGCTATAGGCACCCTCTCTTGCTTCCAAACTCTCATAAATTAATAAAGTAAAACTCCCTTGCCTTTGCCAGTAAAACACAAAACAAAAATAAACTCTCCAAAGGCTCCATATCCTCTGGTCTGAAATAAGAGGGAGATAAAACAATTAATTTAATTAAGACTCAAAATAAAATCTGAAAAATATCCTCTAAGAACTTGTCCAAAGGATAAAGCACAGAAAAGCAAAGAATACAATGGAGACAACATTTTTTTTTTCCTCTGTGTGTATCTTTTGTTTTCTCTTTATGCAAAAACAAATGATGAACTTTGGATGTACTCTAGCCTGTTCTTTTCTTCTTTTTTTTTTTTAGAGACTCCATCATATCCCCCACTTCCTGTGACATGAACAGGGTACCACAAATAGTCCTAATCAGAACCAACACCATTTTACTCCTTTGGAGAGGGACTGAGAAATGGACAGAAACAAACCAACACACGGTCAAAGGGAATGCAGATAAATATGTAGCAGAAGGGATAGTGAATCCAATTGAAAAAATTCTCTCTCCTTCTCCAGTTCTCTCTCTTGTACACATCTACACACTTGATTTATTTGTGAAACGGTGTCTTCTAAACATAGAATTTTGCATAGCGGAAAGGCAATTAAACAGAACAGCTTGAAGCTGCCAATCACTCCAACTACCAACAAAAGCATCTACTATCAAAGCAAATAATGTAAATGTATAAAAAAATACATTCTATCAAAGCAAATAATGTAAACATGCAAGTGAAAAATAAGCTTGTTTATCACCTGTCATAGGAAAGTATACATTTTTTTTGCCCTCCCCCTTCAGGATACATCTTTTTTTTGTATTTCATTACATTAATTTGTCCATGTATCTGACGTGGAAGGTAAGAAACAATAACAGAAGTTAGCTTTGCTGCACGCTTTTCTTTTGGGGAAGCATACTACTGTTATTGCAGGTTGGTTCTTTTTTTTTTTTTTTTTTGGCTTCTGGTGTACAAATAAATTGACAGTCACAGCTTATCATCACTTAAAGATGCATGTGCATGCTGGAGTTTACTGAAACATGATTGGCTGCTACATAAATCAATCTGATAGAGATCGGTCCCATGAAAAAAAGATAAATCATTAGCCTGTGCTTTTGGAATGTAATTCATTTTAGATAGTGATTATTGATGATTTCATTCCACTGGTACATGTACATGTCTAGACCATGTTTTTGTATAAAATGTTAAAACAGTGGAATGTGTTCATTTCATGAAAGACCATGAAGAAATAATTATTAAAACCTTGTTATTGCAACACTCCCGATGTTAAATTTTCATGCAGAAAACTTGCTTTCTTATAAAGTAAAATTCACGGCTTTTACAATTATAATTTAGCCATCTCCCTTGCATGCAACGTTTTCTTGTGTATCACCAGAAGATTTTCTCCACCAGAATAAAGGTTCTGTGCAGGCACGTTCATGTGGCCTCGTGGTGACACTAGATTTTGCTGGTGTGCAGTATGTCAGAGTAAGCCATTCACTCAAACATCCTCAAATTGTGACAGTTTGGGTTAACCCTTGTTACCGAGGGGGATTTCTTTGCTTGTACAATAATTTGGTTTTATATTAGTTGGTAGCTAAACATTTACCTATTTTCTTTTTATGCCATGCATCATGGTGATGGCAACAAAATGGACTTTGAGAGCATCTTGTATAAACACCTAATGGTTTCTCGCAGCAGCGCCGTAAAGGAGGTGAGCACCCTCGTGCTGTTGTGCAGACGTGGAATACGAGCCAGAGAACAGTAGTGATTTATCAGGAACTCATAGCGAGTCAGTGGTAGAAGGATATTTCTGAAACATAACCCTGATTTCCTCTTTCCTTTCAGTGTGTTTTAAACACTCAATCACATGCAAGCTCTGTGCAAGCTGAAATTGAGTCCCTCAGCAAGGAAAATTTTATGTTCCTAATGTTTTCTATGCAACTTTTACTTGGTTTCCGCTTCCTTTCTCTCCCCTCCACCTCTTTTTCAAACTGAACAAAGCATACATTCCTTCCAGAAAGCAATCTCATCTAAAATAAGCCAGTTTTGACATTATCAAAGCCAAAAAATAAAGCATCCTGAAAAACATCTTTAAATATGAAAAACATTTTATTATGGCTAATTCAAAATCAGCCAAACTGAATGTTACCAACCTTTCCAGAAGAATTTACCTTCAGGCGGAGAGCAAGCATGGAAAATTCAGGGCAGTTCTTCAAATCTTTACTCTTACTGACCTCACCTCCCTGTAGAAAGCACAGAGGAGCAAATGAAAGATAGATGAGCACTGTGGTCTCCAGGTGGAGGAGATCTCAACCTCTCGAGAAACATTCGCAGTGGAGGAACTGAGTACTCCTGAGTCGGGAAAAACTCCCAGATTCACTATTAAAAATATTTTTGCAACCCTTTCCTCCAGAGGCCATAGATTTTGAAGTTTGCACCTTATTTTGGGAAGATGCTTTCTGAACTTGTATGCCTGTCTCTCTGTCCCTCCATCCATCTCTTTTTCTAGCAGGCTACTCTGAGAAGATATTTTTTGCTTTCTGGTGACCTGGCAGGTTTCTCTGCTGTGTCCTCACAAGCAGCATGCAGGAGACCCACAGAACAAGCTCTCAAACAGCAGTGTTTTTCACTCATTCACAGAAATCCTCCAGTTTTGCTGCAGATGTTTTTCTGCCATTCTTTGCATCTCCACTTTCTGCTTATACTGCAGAGCTCCATTCCCATTGGTTTTTCGATGAATAGAGAGCTGGAGAAAAGAGGAAAGGAAGGGAAAGGGATGGAAAAAGGAAAGGAAAAAGGCAAGGAAATTGCAGGGGGAAAATCTGTAATTTTCTGCAATTCCCAACAGGCACTAACAGCAGAGTCATTTTTTTCATGGCCTTGGGGACACTTGCATTTGAGCAATCACCACCTTCTTGAAAATCTTCTGAGACAGTCAGGTTGTTTAAATTGGCTTGTTTTAAATGGGTGTAAATTTAACATCACTTACAAAGAGTCTGGGTATTAGCCCAAGGACACCTTGCTTTTGTATCATTGGTTCTGTCATTTCCCAACTTTCTAAAGATTACAGGATTGTTTGCTATTTTGACAGAAAGCCGACACAACATGCATTTATTTCCAATGAAAAAGAAATAAATATAGCCCGGTTACAGCTATGTAGCAGTAAGGTTACTCTGGGAACTAATTGATCGTACAGTAAGTCCGATTTCGTTATATCTGACACTGCTGAAAAAGATTATGCTAACTACTAGTAGGCTGCTAGTGTGTTTAGAGTGAAATACTTAAGAATATTCTTGGAAAATGCATTTGTGTAGGCATCTTTTGCAGGGAGGTGGAAAAATCAAACTTAATTGTTATGAGTTCTGCAATCAGAAATAAAAGTTACTCTTTGCTGGGCACCGGGTTTATGGAAGTCTTTGAATGCTACAAACTTTTTCCAAGTGATGTTTTACAGAATTGCTTTTAAAAACCCCAGAGGGTAAATAGTATTCTCAGAATAAACAGAAAAATGCTGACCTTGTCAGATTTAGCTGCTGAAAGCCAAGCTGTTTTAAGACTTGGAGGATCAAGGGTCATGGTTATAAACAACACAGATAAAAAGAAGGAAAGGAAGGAAAAAAGAAAGAAAGCTAGAAGTAAAAAAGAACTACACAGTGAATATAAGTAATAAATACGTTGACCTTGACAAGAAGGGAATGAGATATTTATGCAAAAGGCAGGGACGGGGGGAGCGAAGGCAGGGAGAGGAAGAAGAGAAAGTGCACAAACTGTACTTGGGAAAAAAGTGTTTCTTAGAGCTTGTTTAAAGCCGGAAATGAGTCACTTTATCTTCATATGTTTTTGGTTTCAGAAGGGGAGAAAGGTCAAAGCTTCTTTGTTTTAAATAAGCTGGTCACTACTTCTGAAGTGTAACATGATAGGGTTCAAGAGTCTTAATGAAACTGGTATTTCCCCGACACCCCGGGCTGCAGCACCTCAGCAGTTGCATGGTCATGTATTGTAAGCCCAGGGAGTTCTATAAACAAAGGCACGGCAGAGCGTGACTTTGCTCATGACCTTCATACCCTGGTGCTCCTGTGGCAGCCATATGGGCAGTGTGATGGCTAAATTTGCCACCACTTATATGCTTTCACAAATTGCAGCTGCGTACGCGGCCCTCCACCACCAGGCTCAGAAACATGAACCGGAGCTATTGCCCGGAGCCCTGTAAGACACCTCTTTCCCAAATGATTCTGATCGGGTAAAGTTTCACAGAAAACAAAGTGCTAGAGACACTCAAAGTGACACGAGAAATTAAAATGGCCATTAAGAAAGAAAGGTAGCAGGAATACTATAGAAAAAAACAACCCAAGACAACCCAAAAAGAGCAACACAAGTTTGAACTGGGCTTTTGGTGAAAGTGGGATTGATGGGACTCAGCGTTTACCAAAAACACCACTCCTGTGTCTACTGGGAGTTTGTTTATACTTCCCAGCTTCTACATCCGATGTACTACTCAGCTACACCCAGTTCTAACGGCAAGCCAAGAAACAATTGCAGAGGGAAGGGGGTGACAACAAAGAAATCAGGTAGCAATACGTTAGAGCACTGTCTTGCAGTGAGGGGCCTGATGTTAAATGACTGTCTTCAGGCTGTCCAAACAGAAAAGGAAATAAAAGTGTCCTGCATCACATTAGAAGGCAAAAGAAAAGACCACTAGCAGGACAGGAGAGGACAGATTCCACTGAAAATAGATGGAATAATGTCCTCTTTTCCTATTCAAATTACGCTTCTTACTACTTAAACTCTTGTTTCCCTGTTCTACTGCACAAACATAAAACTTCTTAGCCTTCCTTGTCTTGACTCTCCTACCACCACTCTCTCCTTCCTGAGTTTCTTTCCTGTCATGCTTCTGGCAACGTCCTTCTTTCCAATTGAGAATTCCTCCTCATTTCATTTGCTGTTTCATGCTGCCACTCATGCCTAATGCAAGACACCAAGCTGTATCTGTTATACATCACTCCTTTGTTTTTTTGATCACTTTCCAAGCTTTACCTCTTGGATAATACTCTAAAGTCTGTATAGAATAATATCCATTTAAAACTTCTTCCCTATATTGCTCCTGTAATTATTTTAGTATTAGACTAAATGTTCTTTAGGAGAGTCATTTCTTCTTCTGGTGTTCATAATGTATCTGCTGTAAAAGGCCATCTGTTCCCAGAACACTAGAAACAACAATGGAAGAGCACACTCATACAATAATGTGGGGATATGTATCACTGGCAGCAAAATTGAAAGGCAATTATGGTAATGAAAATTGTGAACTTTCAAAATGACCAGCTTCATTATTCTTCGTGGCATCAATCCCCAAACTGGGACAATTACTCAGTTTACAATAAAACTAAATAAAAGGTGACTGATTCATCGGGCATTAGCTGTTTCAGAGCTAGCTTCATGCTTGCTGTTAGAAGTTGCTCTTGAAATGGCATATTATGCAGAAGCACCCCAAGAGTCTGGATCCTACTTTGACCTTGCTCCAACATTCAGCTCTCTATTGTGTCCACTCCTTTCTCTCTTGAATCAATTTGCCATTCATTCAAAACTGGCCGATAATCAGAGGTAACCAATTCCTTTCCAGTTTACTTGTTTGACTTTCCCCTCACCTTCCTGCCTACTTGTGTCTGCCCCACAGCTATCTCCACTTGTGCCTGAAAGAAGTCAACCTGCCTATGACTGCTTTGATACTGAGGCGTCTGAGTCTCTGAGGATGCCCTGATTGTGCAGATGCCATAAAAGTGAAATAAGGTCATTTAACAGAGCAGAATGATAGTACTCCTAGCCAACCCTACAAATACAAACAATGCCCATAGCTTTGCAAAAGCCAGGAGAAAAAAAATAATTAAAGAGCCATGGTAATTTCAACCTGTTTCTTGAGTATGGGACAGACAACTCAAACTTCTCCAGCAGTTGACTGCTGTGTCCCGGTTTCTAACAGACTGAAGAGATTCTTGATCAGAAACCAGCCATCAGGGAATACTGCACCGCGTTGGTGGTACAAGGGAGGGTGTTGGTCTTTATTCTGCTCAGTGAACCAGGCTGAAACACTGCTTTCTTACCTTGAAACACTTTATGATTGTCTTCAAATAAATTGATGTTGACAAAGCATCACTAAGTCATGTTATCCTGCTTATCCACTTGTTGGAAAAAAAAATTGAACAAAATGAGAAAAAATTCGGACCTATGACAAGCTTTTCCAGACATTGAAAGTAGATGAGAATTAATCTGCAGTCCTTCTCTTTTCTTTTTCTCCCTAAAGAGAGAGACAGAGAGACGCAAAGTAAAATACTAGCTTGCTCTCCCTCTCCATTCTAAAAAATATGCACTTCTCACAGGTTCAGAAAAGCTTCAAATATGTCATTGATCTCTGTGAATTTCTAAACCTTTTGAAAGTTTCTTTCTTATTGAAAAGTCATCAGATTAAGACCTAAATTGAAGAAGGATGTTCCTGTGAGTTAAAGCATTGGACTGGGACTCAGAGACTCACATTTCAAGCCCTGGATCTGCTGTAGACTTATTTTGTGATTTTGGTTGTGATCCAGCAATGCACTTAAATTGGTGTTTAATTTAAAACCCTGGAGTAGCCCCATGAAAGTTAAGCACAGACTTAAGTCTTTGTTGAACGGGAGATTTAGTCTGTCTGAGCTCATTTCTCTAGCTGTAAAACGGGGATAATACTTACATTCTGCCATAGTTTATTTTTGCAGAAAAGCCTTCTGGTGCAAAAACTGGATCTTCTTCTGATCTGTGCAACACCGAGACCGACTGATGTCAGCTGGAGCCTGGAAAAATTACTGTGCTGCAAAGCAACGGCAGTCAACGAGCGAGCTTCTTCTTGTCCTCTGGCAGCACTATGAAGATATCATGTGCACGGAGGCTTCCCCGGGTGGGGAGGGGAAAAAGGGTATTTACCAGCTTCTCCTGGTTCCCACCCCTGGGGTTGACATGCCCCTCTCCACCTGGCCCCTGTCCCACCAATTTTAGCTTCTGGCTGGGAGAGGAGCCAAGCTTCTCCATCAGCATGGAGATACCCATGTACCTACACAAAAGCTTTGGCCTGCAGCTTGAGGAGGAAACTGAACAAATACGCAATCTTTTTGTCTTATTTGTTAATATTTCTTCCGATAAATCTCTTTCCCCGCCCTTTATGTTGTTTCACGTGGGGCCTCCCAATGCCTCATTTATTATTTTACAGGTCCATGTGTGCTTTGGACAATGGGTTGTGAAGTTGCTATACTTTGCCAAACACAGCTAGAAATTTTGTTCACAGAGTGAGAAAAAGTGCTCGCAAGCGAGAGGGATGATTAATTTCCACAGCAGCACCGAGAGTATGTAAGCAATACAAATCGTCAGTATTTTGCTTTAATTTAAGGCTGGATTGGATCCTTAAAGATCCTTTGGATATGTTCCTGCTACATATATGACAGACTGCATGCTACATCGCATGAGGGGCACGAAAAAAGTAAAAGGATTTATCTTTTCTCCTTAAGATTCTTTACTTATGCGGAACCACAGGGAGAAATACACTTTGTGCCTGTGTCTGAGACAGCCTACCTGAAATTTCTGAGAGGTCTCTAAGACCCACAACCTCCCCCTTGTTCTCCTCATTCATCACAGAGCCCACGATCCAGCTTCTGCCTTTGGATGACAAGCGGGAGATTGCCAATTGTCTTGGAAATGTAAAATAAACACTTTTTCTACATATGTTAATGCCATTGTTTATTGACTACTTACTCAGCTTGGATGTAATTGGGGCCATTAGGGAAACATAAGCAGCTCAGTGCCTGTCAATACCTGACCTTTAAAATATTCAGTACATTCAGTGTTACATGATGTTTAACAAGCTGGCCTTTTCATGTGAATGCAGCTGTTGTTGCCATGCAAGCAGGAATGAAGGTGCTGTTCCTCCTCACAAACTTTATTTTTAATTTCTTTCTTTCTTTCTTTCTTTCTTTCTTTCTTTCTTTCTTTCTTTCTTTCTTTCTTTCTTTCTTTCTTTCTTTCTTTCTTTCCTTCTTTCCTTCTTTCCTTCTTTCCTTCTTTCCTTCTTTCCTTCTTTCCTTCTTTCCTTCTTTCTTTCCTTCTTTCTTTCCTTCTTTCCTTCTTTCCTTCTTTCCTTCTTTCCTTCTTTCCTTCTTTC
>VYZM01008071.1:120549-143331 GCA_013398915.1 Dromas ardeola | reverse complement strand
TTTTTTTTTTTTTTTACTGATTTTTCACTTCCCCAGGCTTTACTTGCCACATTTTAAAAAGCCAGAAGGCAAAGGCTTTAGTGACATTCCTGGATGTGAGGCTCACTTCTTCAATAAACGAAACGAAAGGAAATAAATGAAATCAAATGAAATGATATGAAATGAAGTGAAATGAAATGGAATGAAATGAAAAAAATAATAAAATAAAATAAAATAAAATAAAATAAAATAAAATAAAATAAAATAAAATATAAAATAAAATAAAATAAAATAAAATAAAATAAAATAAAATAAAATAAATTAATATAATATGAAACCAAATTATTAAAATATAAAAATAAACAAACCAAAATAATAATAAAGCAAAAGAATAAATCTGGAATGAAATACCTTTGGTGCTATTCCCTCGCCAAACGGTGTGATTGCCTTCAATATTCAATCAATTGTTTTGTTCTATAACCAGCCCGGCGTGTGAGAGTTGTGGTTGAAATAGGTCAGTTTACTAGTGCCCTCTTCTGCTTTACACGGGTCTCTGCTGCCCTCCTCTAACCTCTGCTCTCCCTCCAGCAGTTTCTGTTCTTTCACTCACTGATCCAGCAGGACCTTGGCCCCCTCAGGTCCCTCATGTCAAACAAGCAGGCATCTACTGCATTACACGGCCTGAAGGTGACTGCACAGGGAGAGGGAGAGCGAGAGAGAAAGAAAGTCCTTGGAAAAGCAGGATGGCATCCCTGAGCAAAAATACATCAATCACGCCAGTCCGGCTATCTCAATTAACCCTTAGTTAAGCTGGGACCTCCTGGAGAAACTGAAAAGAGTTTGAGGGAATAGGAGATGCTATCTGCCACAAGGATTACCACTCTACATGCGGATCAAAGACAATTCCACATTTTACCCTAGTGATTAGCTGTAATTAAATAAAGTAAGTCTGTTTAAACTTCATTAGCAGCAAGACGTTTGCTACAGCAGAGTGGGCACAAATCATCCATTCTTAATTAAAAGATAATCCACAGGATGACCATAATCTTCTTCTAAAAATACACCATTTCCCCCCTGAAAGATTTCTTCATCAAATAAGGATAAATAGCAGTTTCTCTGCGTTTGAGCTATGAAGCAATGGATGCTCCTTCCCCTTTGCTTGAGTGAGTGCTGAATGTGCCTGATAACATCACTTTGGCATGCTATTATCTAAAATGGTAGAATACCTCACTTCAGCAAAGTCTGACATAAATCTTTGAAAACAAAGACATTGCATATGTATGAGCTGAAATAGATATGACAGTGTTGGCACATTAATATTCCTGTCACTGGGGGGTTTCAAACTTTTAAGGAGATGATATCAATGAATTCAGGCTGTAGCTGGTGGAAGAGGGCAATGTACTGTAGGACAATTATTAATTAGGTACAGCCAAACATATTGAAAAAAACCCCCACATAATAATGCCCGAAGTAGATCACAGCGCAGACTTTCAAGAGCAATTAGGAGGGACAGAAATCAAGACCCCTCTGAGCCTTCCCGCGACTCGGTTCTGGGAGGATCAGTCCTAATCAACAGCAAAAGGACATGTCCCTTCCTACCGCTGCGGCCGCGGTGGTGGTGCATGGACAACATATGTTTTCAATTATCCCATAACAGCCTTCATTAACAGCAACTGCAGCGCCTAACCGAACAGTTCTCTGCCTAGTTGCATGTGGCCTGAAAATGATCGTAATGTAGCATGATACGGGGATATTCGGTT
Organism: Dromas ardeola; assembly: GCA_013398915.1. Lineage (NCBI taxonomy): Eukaryota > Metazoa > Chordata > Aves > Charadriiformes > Dromadidae > Dromas > Dromas ardeola. The sequence continues at coordinate 141,592 of VYZM01008071.1, read as the reverse complement.
GGGTTTTTTTTTACCGCTTGATGTGAAAAACATCCACTTCACCCCGAGGTGAGAGGTGGTGGAGCGTGTAGAAGTAGATGTTAAGAAGGAAAAAAAAAAGCAACATACCGGCTTCTCCTCAGCAAGAACAAAGCTGAAAAACTCCTATTCGGTCCTGAGGAGCAAGAAAAAAAAGTGCAAAACCTCTTTATTTGTGGCCCTTGTGGGTAGTGTATGCACTGCGTCCTCAGCTCTGCCTCTTGTGGTGGGAGTTCAGGGACAAAATGCAGGAATTAGAGATCGCAGGCGCGAAGATTCGATTGCAAGGTCTGTGGGGCAGAGGCTGTTCTCTCAATGAGGTACCTTGCAGGTCGTTTGATCCCTAAAAGCAAATGAGGAACATGAAAGCCGCTTAATCAGCGGGAGAAAATTCATGCTAGAATCAAACCCAGGATCAAAACCCATGCTTGAATCCGAATATGATTCCGCAAACGGCTCTTTTAATTTTTCATTTTAATTTGATACAGAGAGACTTGCAGGCAGTGACCACACAGCCTGCACGGGTCCAGCTGACCTTCAGGTTTAGGACAGAAGGGCTGCCGAAAAGGTTTTCCCGGTATGGCTTTTGCTTTTTTACCCTCTAGCTGTTTCCCTTCTTTTCCTTTCTTTCTTTCTTTCTTTCTTTCCCCCTTTCTTTTTCTCCCCTTTCCCCCCAGCACAGTTTCGCACCTACAGCAGGCTGGTCTGAGCCCTGACACCTGACATTCAATAACCTCCCAGCAGTCGTGGACAAAGGCCTAAGAAAATTCCTCTTTCACAAACAGGCATGAAACTAGCTCCAGATAAAGGCATCTCAAACACACTTGATGACAAGTCAGCTCTTTTAGGCTATTACAAGAGAGCACTGCTCACCTCCAAATATTTTTAGACTTTACTAATAAAATCCTGCAGAGGTGCTTAGGTCAGTGCTTTCAAAACAACTAGAAATACATCTGTGCTTTGGTTTTGATTTAACTCTTTTATTACACTAATGCTATCAGTCATTTCCTGCGTGTGTCAGCATTGCTTCTGAATGGCAAAAACGTCACGGATACACCATGCAAAAAAGAAAGAATCTTGTACCCTGCTATGATAAGCAGCACCGCTTTGAAAAGGAAAGGAAAAATTACACGTTGATAGATTATCTGGCGACGGCAAGGTATTATATTTGCCATGCCCTTACACTGAGGCGGTGGAAGCCGGCAGCAGGAGCAGCGTTGCTCACACAACTCCCTCCCTCCCCTCCAGTTAGCTCCTCGTTTCCTTTGCGGCGCTGGAATCTGATTTTGAAAGAAGGCTGGATCAACGTTTGAGACTGTGGAGTGGTTTCTGTTTGTCTACGGACCTGGTGACGCTGCTTTAAGCCTCATTTTGCGTCCCCGAGAAACAAGACGCTTAAGCACAGGCGTTAACTTTGAGCGCCTGAGCAAACCAATCAAAGTCGATGGGGCTGCTGCTTGGGCTCAGCATTGTGTCCTCGCCTGCACGCCGTGATGAACAGGGGCTCTATGTATTAATCCACACAAGGAGAGGTGATGCGCTATGACTTTGTGAGCATTAAAGTGTTTTGGGAGCAAGATATTTTTCCTAATTACTTCAGTGCTTCTCCCTCGAGGAATTGCAACAACAGCAAACTCCAGTGGAACTTCAAGAGCTATTCGTAAACCCCCAAAGATTTTAAAGCAGAACAGCTGAAACCCACTACCGTTCACTATCAGAAAAAGGCAGACCAGAAAAAAACTTTCCCAAAAACCAGTTTTCTTTTTGACCAAAAATCCACCCATTGTTTATCAAAGAATTCATTCTACATTAACTAGGCAAAACATGCCTGGTATGAAACCATTGATATTCAGTGAGCAAAGAAAGCGAAGTCACTGGATCCTTTAAAATGTAGTCTTTCATGTCAGTACGTTGCAAAAAATAATGAATTACAGCCTCTTCTTCTTCTTCCCAGTGCATTTTTAGGATAGTTTACATGACTCCGGAATGGCTGAAATACTTCACCGCCTACTGTAGAATGTCCTCATGAAGGAAAAAAAAAAAGACATTTACTTTCACATGGATCTTGTACTACCATTCAGGACCAAGAAAAATGTAGATTTTGTTTAAAGAAATAGCAGCAATATGTTAGAAAATGTTTATATAATACAAAAGTTACATGGACAATATCTAATCAGATAAAAAGAGAAATCCAATCCATATATATGGCTTTTAGTACAGAAAGAAGATTCTGCAAATCCTCTGATAAAAACAAACTAATAAAGTTGGCTTGTAAAGTGAACTACAGATAAGGATGCATCTATTTTCTGTATAGACACTATTTCTGAAGGCTTGCACCTATAGAAATGATACCCACGGACCCTGTTTAAACAGCTGGTATGACCAGCTCAGACCTTCGGTGCCTATATATGCTTTGGATTTCATTCTGACAAGTAAATCATATCTTTTCCTCTTTTGATTAATGAGACCAGATATATTATGACTTCTTCTTTTTTGAGAAATAGAGATTAAGTACGAGAGGCCACAAATTACAGAAACAACAGTGGCTGGACCTCCACTTGTATTTTTATTTTTCGGTGTCTGCAAAGCATCCCATTGTTTCTACTTTTTAACAACATCTTAAGATATAGTACTTAAAAGTAATATAAAATTATTGGGCCAGCAACTGCTGCTTTCTGTTTTGATTATCCTAAGCTTATGTGCCTACATTGTTTATTTTAATTGATCATTAAGGCCTGGATCTTACTGCGTAAATAAATCTGCTGGGCCTCTGCAAAATATCACTGAAGTCAATTGGGTTCCACATATGTGAAGAACTTTATCTGTGCCAATCACACGGAAAGACTAGGCAAGATACTGGAGCAATTTTCTGAATCAGATATTCTTATACAAATTGAAAAAATATGAATATGTTTTTATACATTTTGTGTGTTATATCTCTATCTTGTAAATAGATGAATAATCCTAAATGCTTGGAAAAGCACGTATGTATACAGGAGAGACAAAAAGAAAGATATAAATACAGATGCCTGTATTTAATTCCATATCACAGTAAGCAATTAAACATAGTAATGATAACATTTACATTTACATAACATGATAACATTTAATGATAACATACACCTTCTTGAAAATATACCCTTTCATTTTATTGATGGATTCCTAAGAAATGTGGATTTTTATTAGTACTAGGGAAAGAAACACTAAATGTATTCACCTGAATAAAGTAACATATGTCTGTGCTTCAGGAGAGTTTTTTTTTTAAAAAAAGTCCTGTCTGGCTTAAAATAGTCTTGAAAGATGACTTGCCTGGATCAACCGTTTCTGACAATCTTAAATTCTGATTTGCAATGCAATTTTTTTTTAAAGTTGTTATACTGCAATGTCTTCTTGCTCCTAGGAGACAGTTCAGAGCGCCTCAGCTGCCACCAAAGTTGCAATGATTCTTTATAGTAAAAAGTAATACTGCATATATAAAAATGTAATATATAGTGTAGAGCCATAAGTAACTATCACAGCAAAGGAAGTTTTCATTTTAGCATTTGGGTGGTGTTTATCAGTTTACTATCTGCAGACAAATTGTTTTCAATACAACGATGATGATTAGCGAGTCTTCTGATAACTTAAGTTGATTCCAGTTCCCAAAGACCATCAATAGCAAGAGAGATTCAGGCGTGTGCTTCTTCCTTATGCTTCTAATCCTATTTATTTATGACTTCAAGATCTTTAATAACAATTGTGCTGTTCCAGTAGTCTGAAACACGGTTGAGGAAACTGAAAATCAGGGCTTTTCTTAGAAACAGGAATTTGCACAAGGTCAGGTAAACTGCTGTAGCACTTTGCTGTGGTTGCGCGGGTCTGAGAACATGCACAAGAGAGACTCATAGGTGAAGGCAATGCCTTTTGTCACAGAAATCAGTAGCTGTTTTGTAGGAAATCTCTAGGAAATCACCTAATGTAGGGAAATATAATTTCCCTGACTACAACTTTGTGCTTTATAAAGGTAAGCCAAAGAACTGAAAATCATAATTCTATTGGAGACCAAGAAAACATGGGTTCAACAGTTGCTGGTTTTATGACAGATTACAACCTCACATTATGCACCTAAGCCTTTCTGTTTCTCTATACACCACCACTACACCACAGATATCGACCCTCTTTTCATTCAAAGGCAGTCTAATCGGTGTATACCTATCCAATCTCTGAGCAATCACTCGTATTCAGCTTTGAGAGCTGCAGCTTCTGCAGATCTAAATAAGGGCTGAAGAGCCCCAAAACTTGTTTATTTTTTCCAGCTTTACTGATCAGTTGACTACATCAAATTCCTTCTGCTTACAGGCCTTGTCTTCTCTTAGGAAAAGTGGGCATTGGGAGCACGCCAGGATTTAGCACAAATGTTCATCCCTGAGGGCCAACTCATACTCCCGTCGACTTCAGGTCCATCTGCCCATTTAAATCAGGCTCCAACATGTCAATCAGGCTTAAAATCAGGAGTTCCATCAGGCATTATAGATCTCTAGAGATTAAGTATCTGAGTACAGCTTAGGTGTCAGTGTATGGGAACAACTACATTGTCTGCTATGTCATTTAATAATTCAGTGATGGTGTGGTTCAGAATCACCACATAGCCTCTCTCAAAGTGGTCAACATTAAGACCTTTTCAGACAAGACCTTGGTCCTTGCCCAGTGTCAGTCGTGGGCTGTGACAAGATGAGAGGATGGATGGAGCAGGCCAGCAGACAGGATAGGTGCCTGCACCCTTGTGCGCACCAGCACGTCCCCCACCCAGGACAGGCCTTCTGGACACAGACCCTACCTCAGGATGCTGCTGCTGGTGAGGGTCTTGTAGATATGTGGCATATTCACCTTCAAGCTTTGCTGCATGAATACTTCTGCTTGCAGCATGGACACAAGCTAGGCTGACATCCTATCCCAACACATTATGGTACTACTGGTGGTGTCAGGAATAAATCTCGGTGCACTGAGCTAGATGAGCTATCCCCAGCAGCATCCCTGTTTTGTAAGTGCTGCACACATCCGTGGGTACGGCATAGCCCAAGTGATGTAATGGTGTCATGTGGGACCAGCCACCAAATATCTTGGCCGCAGGAGCCATCACCAAGGAATAAAGTCGTTGTCAAGACACTGAGACTCTGGAGCATGTCCAGAGAAGGGCAATGGAGCTGGTAAGGGTTCGATAAGTAGCAAGCAATAGGACAAGAGGAACTGGCCTCAGGTTTCACCAGGGGAGGTTTAGGATGGCTATTAGGAGAAATTTCTTCACAAAAAGGGTTATAAAATACTGAAATGGGCTGTCTAGGGAAGTGATGGAATCGCCATCCCTGGTGGTATTTAAAAGATGGGCAGACATGGTGCTGAGGGACATGGTTTAGTGGTGGACTCATCAGTGTTAGGTTAATGGTTGGACTTGATGATCTTAAAGGTCCTTTCCAACCTCTATGATTCTATGATTCTATGATAAGGACACTGAGACCAAGGAGAGTGATAGAGCATGAAAAAGACTCTGTTTCTCCTTCCTGGCAGCATGTGATGGGCTGTACAAAGGGTAAAAACACGCAGTCAAGAACTAAACATGCAGCCTACTGCCAGAAAGGAATCTGAAAAAACGTGAAGCAAGGGGACTGGTTTGAACTCCGGAAGTCACAAAGGGCAATGAGATCTAACAGAACGCGGTGAGATAGAAGTAAAAGTCACGTCCCTGGGGCCCACCATGCCGAAGAAATATTGACCCTTGAAAGTCAGCAAAAACCTTTTAATAATTCCAAAAGAAAACCGAAACAACAAGTGCAGAAGCTGGAGCCAAGAGTGCGGCTTGAAGGAGGGATGAGGCAGGAGAAATCCATCCATGTTTGCACGGCTGGGATGCAGGCTGCAGTTGCAACATCTTTTTGGGTGCTTTTCTTAATGGAGAATTGTTGTTTGCTGTTTGTGTTGTTTTTTTTTTTTTTTTGACCAAGCATGTGAAAGTTGGAGCACTGAAGCTAGAAATAGGCTCCTTTTCTCATTGCTCGTATATGTATATACACATATATTTATGTATATATACATATATGTTCACATACGTATATAAACACACACGTGTGTGTGTGTGTAGATATACACATTAACAATACATGAATATTTGCTGATGTATTTGGATGTGCCCTCTTTTCTCAGAATAATTTTGTGTATTATATTATCAAATGTATATAGAATCATCACTTACACCCCTCAAGCACTCAGACAATCTCCCCCTAAATCACCCGTTTTCAGAGGTATTGTAGGAAGCGTGGGGCTCAGAAAGGAATGTGGAGGAGGATGGTTTTGCAATCCCATCAGTCAGATTGGGGAGGGCACTGTGTGGGAAGGGGTGGGTATGGCATAAAGACATTGACTGGAAGATGTGGAGGATGAAACACTTAGCGGTGACACTAGATAGGCAAAAAAGGGGCAGAGACATGTCAACGTTGACAAGAGGGTTGGATACGGAGTTCGTCAGCGAAGGAAACTGTGTGGAGCGCAGGCTGAAACGGGGATGGGAATCTGTGTGCTACCATATACGTCTGTCTTTGAAACATCTCAATTACGTACGAGGAAAAGATGAATTTTCCATTTCCACTGCTAACCTTTACTGCTTCTTTCTCATTACAGTAAGTAAACAACATTAAATGGCAAATCCTACAGTTCAGAGAGTACGGTACACTGCCGAGCTGTCTTTAGGAAAATACAGTACAAGTGTATTAACCACCACATATCCCTAACAGCATCTAGAATTTTTCTCTCTTCTGCAGTTCTCAAAGTTATGAAGTATATTGGCAGTTCCAGTCAACAACAAAGGCTGGAAAAGTCTTCTTTTTTTCCAATACTGAGCTTTTAGTCTAATTGCTTATTTGCAGTCTCAGCAAGCCAGAGAGAAGAATTTTATCCTCTTTGGCTTGTTTCTGAATACTAACTAGCCAGCCCAGTCAAGGCTCTCTAAAGAGTGAAACTGCATGAGAGACACACTGCATTTGACACAGTCAGGAGGCAAAAGAAAGAGCAAAACAAAAGTCTATTCAGGGCTGAATCCTCTGATATACTCACCCATCCCCCACCTCCTTTAAAAATAAAGAGAAAGGGGAAAACTCATGAATCCATGGCTGAATGCCTGTGGTTGTCAGAATAAAGGACAATGAGTGACAGCTGACTGTCAGCACAATTCTCAGAGTCTGAGTTATCACTTTTTGGCATTGTTCAAATAGGAAAAAAGCGTGCGCGCCTAACGAGGAACTATCGCAGGAGCGCTTTGTGAGGGGCTGTGCTCAGACCGGCTGCAAGCAGCCGAGGAAGCTGGCGTTCTGCACGGATTTTTCCCTTACGAGGATATTGCTCTGTGAAATCTTCCCAACTGAACTCATTAAAAACTTTTCTAAGCACGCTGGCATTAAACGATGCCTTAAGACAACAGGGGTCAGAAAACTATTTTTCCTTTAAGGAAATCAGGCCAGGCATGTCTGAAGCTTAGACAAGTTGTACGTTCACGACACTGGCACCTACCTGTTGGTTATTTAAAAAAGAACACACACCCATGAAGGCCAATCTTTAAACATTTCCTGCGTGTTGAACTTGTTTAGGATCTTCTTGCAAGCTTATTTTTTTTCTTTTTTTCCTGCAGACTTGCCTACACTTTCATCTTCGCTGACTGCCTTAATCCTCCAGTCTTTGTTGTTCCAATGCGCGATCAGCTTGTTTTTAAGTCACATCTACCCACATTTGTTAATGCTGAAACATTACTTTAGGCTTTTACATCTCCATAAATCCATACAAATGATGCACAGGTTTTCCTGAGAAAGGTTGAGAAAGCTAAAGCAGGGAAGATTTTAGGGTTATTTAAATAATGCATTTTAAGTTGGCAGATATTTAACCACATGGTTTATGTACTAAAAAGAACTACCTGAGCAGAGCGACAGCTCATGACAGAGAGACCCTGGAATGATGGGGTTTTTAGTAATTAAAATAGATCTGGCCTGCGCTCAAAGCATTAGCTCACTTAAGCCCGTTGACCATCTGTACGAGAGAGACATCAGTTTTATTCTCAGCTCCGCTGGTCTGTCAGGGTCCATAACAACCGCAAATTGGACCAAGTGTCTAGGTCTTGCCCCACTAGGCATGAGGGCTGCTCTGGAGTGTGGTTGTCCCCAGGAGGGGGGACGTAACCGAGGGGTGGGCAGTGAGAGGGACCGAGACGCTGATCTGTGTCGCTCCATGCGCACGTGCAGCAGCGCTATGGGAACTCTCAAAACTGCTGTTACCACCCCAGCAGGTGTTACTGTGCGTTATGAATCTGTAGAGAGAAATGAAGAAATGAGGGAGGGAGTGCAAGTGAAATGCAACAAGAAAAACAGGAGGAAGATAATTTGCAGGCTGCTTCCCCCCACCCCCCACCCCCGCCCAGCTAAAAGGGAGAGATTTCTGTAGCTGACAGAGATGGTATTTAGAAGTTCCAGAGTTTGCATGAAACCAGTAAAATAAACACCTACAAACAGAGGATGTTTGTAGATAGGGTTTTAGGGAAAGTTTTTTTGTCTGTTTCCATAATCCGTCCGCGCTCTGGAAAAAAGGCTGTTTTCAGGGTAGGGAACAAATATCGTGCAAAACCCTTGATCCTTTGCTCCACAGAGCGTGGACCTGCCGCTGAACTTCAGAGCTTTGCTTCAATGCCTGTGCTCATACCACCATTTGCTGATCTGTGTATATAAAAGTGAAAAGTGTATAGACGTATAAATGCTACCTTACTATGAAGAATCCCATATTTAAAAAAACAACCAGCAACAACAAAAATTAACCTTTTTTTTTATAAAAGATGTCCCTAATCTTGCTGGATAGATGCGGTGATTTGGACAGGCTTTTTGAGGGCTTTGTTGTGTAGAAGGCACGGAGAAGGGGCTTTTCTACAGGCAGCCTTGCAACGTGCTCATGAACAGGTTCTGACAGCCCAGTAGAACTGTTAGTCATAACTGTGAGAGGCACTCTCCGGATGTCATGTAAGAAGTTTTAGGAGAACAGAGAAGAAAATGGACCACAACTTCCAACGCAAACACAGGAAACTTATTTTTGAATTTTAAGAACTCTCAACTCTCATCAAAAGACATGCTATTTTTTCCTGGCTCTGCAATAAGAATATGGTACTATCTCAGGTAGGAGCTGTTGCTGTAGTCTTTCATTTTCAGCACTTTTCTTCCCTTTGTAATTGATTTTGAAATAATAGAATGCCTTCTAAAGGTAAAAACCATTGTGGGTGGCAGGAGAAAGAGATATATGAGAAATTTACAGATGAAGAAAACACAACTGTGAACCGGGTTCAACCCTCTGTGAATAACCACATGGAAAGAAATAAAATTAATAACCCTGCTACAAGTCCTGTGAAGGCAAAAGAAGCTCTGCCTCTCCTGCTCTAGTCTTGGCAGTTACAGGATGCCAAATAATTTAGTATTTTACCACATTACTATCACTTCCAACTTAATTATGCAGCTTGGTTAGCTAAATTAGCTGCCCAGAGTCCCCTGGCTTCCTCTCTAGTCATTAGATAGGCTTTCCCAATAGCTAAGCTAACTAATTTAATTTTAAATGGCCTTTTGCAAGAGAATTTTTCTCCCCTTTGACTGAAGAATGAATTTAACTTACATGTAGAGAGATGGAAGTTATAGACTAAATTTCCTGCCTGTGTTCAGGGCTAAAATAAGATAACATAAATTTCTGTTTAGGTGTTTAAAGTGGCTCGTTCACCCAAAAATTTTCAGGCCAAGGAGCCAAGGGAGTGACGTCGCTGCTGGTGTGTCCCAGAGAGTAAAGAACCTGGAGTCGTCCCATCCTCAACAGAGACTTCGTTCAGCAATGTTTCTGAAAACCCTTGGAGGGACAGGGCTTTGGTAAATTCTTGTGAGACCTTGAACATCTGTGGTAGCAGAGGCACAATACACAAACCTGTTAATCCCTATGTACTTTGTAGAGCTGGTACTGACTGTGTATCATTCACCTAGCACAGAACATGTGCACCCATTCACTGTTGCTGTCTCTAATCTCAAGAAACTTTCTAGATCCCTGGGAAGTTTCAAAGAAGTTGGAAATATGGCCACCAATCTCTAAAGTAACATGTGCCTGTAGCCTACAAACCAGAATGAACCAAGCTTTGACTCCTAGGCAGTTGGTCCTGATAAACTTGCTAAACTACTGAACTTTTGCTATAACTCTAAGAAGGGAGATGAAGACCACAGACCACAATCATGGTGTGATTTATTATCGTTTATTCTTTTTGCAAGGAATTTACTGGGGAGCCAAACTCTGAAGACCTTCAACTGGTTTTGCTTGCTTCCAAATCAAGGTCCTTCGGTCCTTGCAACTCCAGTTATGGCTTTATACATTTTTTTTTTTCAATCCTGATAGCCAGAGTATAGTGTATGTTCTTGAAATTTTACCGCTTTTGTATGGGTACCCCGTTGGTAAACATGCAATCATAAGAGATTTCTGCAGAAGTATCTTAACCTATGTGATTTGTTCAGTTGTATGGTTGGTTGGTTTTTTTTGTTTGGTTGTTTTTTTTTTTTCTCCAGGAGTGATGGGAGATGTATGGGAAACCAGTGGGTGAAATCCCAGTTTGTCGAGCCAATGGGGACACTTCAGCAGGCTTGCTTCATACTTTGTAACTTTCGTCTGCACTTTCTAGTGCATTGGAAGGCTATTAGCAGCTCCAGGAATTGTCTGTTTCAGCACTGGAATGAGAATGCAATCTGCCACTCTGCAAGCTGATGTAAGATGTACAGAAGAAATTTGAGAATGTATTATTCTAAGAATTAGAAAACAGATCTCATGAGGTCCTGTCTCGGGAGAAAGTCTGAGAAAAATCTCTGGATGTAAGTAGGCTTCTTTCCTTTGCCTTTGCCCTGGGAATACAGTTGGTAATCAAGATGTAGTTCCTGTTTTGGCGGAGCTTCACAACTGTTGTAGGCACATTTCTCACCCATGCCAAACCAGTTCCCCCATTTCTTCAAGACTTACTGTCCAATAACCTTCAGAACAGGATTAGACTTTCCCAGGCTACAAGAAGCTTTAACTTACTTCTGCTGAGAGGAGTATTTTACAAGTTATTCTTAATCTCTGGAGAGTGGAAGAAATACCCAGTCAATCTTTGAAATATCTGTTTCTGGGATATATGGAGCACGTGTACATAGTCTTAAATCTCTAAGACTAGACTGGTCTCTCGTGTCTATAAAAACTCAGCTTCCCAAGAGACAGAGACAGAGGCCCCGATGCTCGAAGGTAATCAGTGGGAGCTAGGCTCCCAAATACCTTTGTGGAACAAGCCCTATTAATAATTGTATTATATATCATCCCCTCCTTCCTAAAGCACCTGTTGTTGCATTCCCTGAATGCCTTGCAGCGTTTGGTAAGTTACTCTCATGCTTGTATCTAAGTAGAGCGACCAAAGGAAAACAAAAGGTCAAAGCAATAAAAGACCCTTGGACCTTTGGATGTCAAAGGGAGCAAGCTGTTTCTGGACACGGAATTGACATAGGTTTCCTTTTGGACTAGAAAATGAAAGGACTCTCAAAATGTGCAGAATTCCCCCTTTTTTGTTGCCCACTACCGGAGTGGAAAAAAGTCCATGTATTTCACAACCAATTCAAGACCTCATAGGATCAGTCCAGCATGGGAATATGGCCCTGATAAGTTCTCTGACTACCAACTCATGAGCAGGCTCCAGAAAAAGAGCACAGATGAAGGCAGATGGAACTGAGGAATACGTAGTGCTGTAGATCACATCTGAAAAAATGAAGCTTCTTAATATGGTTTCATTTTGGTCGGTTGGTGACAGTTTGGGAGTTTTTGTGTTTTAATGGCCTATGTGAGGATAAGCAAGTGATAAAATTACTATGGCAAATGATTACTATTTTAGTTATCTAATGAGAAAAAGTAGGCAAGAAAAAACACAAGTTTTGAATATCTTTCTGCAAAATTAATTCCTGATTGTAAAACACGTACAAATATTTTTAAATATTTGTATTTAAAGGCATCATCAAAGGGAAAGGCTGGTTTTGCTATGAAAGCACCACGCCTAAATTCTTCTTTCAGTCTGTGCTTCCAGCAAAAAAATAAACATGTGCCGAGTATCTTTTACAGTATCTAGTATCTTGGCTGAAAGTAATGATAACATAGCTCTATTAAACTGATAGAGTTCTATGCTTACATTCCAGTTTGACAGGGAGATCCACAATTACCTCTGTTACTTAGATATGACAAGAAACACATCAAGAGTTGGTGTTTTTTTTTTTATTTGTTTGTTGTTTTTTTTTTTTTTTTTAATCAATGGAACCCAGACAACAGAGCTGTTACATTCAGTCTTTTACCAGGTAGGAAATTTTCTACCCTATTCTATTAAAATGGGAGATCACCAGCTAAGAGTGATTGGGTGAACATTTGTTAACAAAGGGTATGAAAAGCCTTTTTCTGTTTTGGTATTTGTAGAGTAAGTTGGACTGGTCTGAAAATACACCTTGAAATGGGCTGTGCAGCAAGGAACAGAAGTCCAGGAAGCAGAAGCAGGTCAGCAGGTATCCCCACAGGAAAATGGAGATTATCCGTAAAATGAATCCCAACAGTAAAATAAAAAACATGAAAGAAAATGGAAGATTCGTACAGAGGGAAGGCTCTTAAGGACACATGATTGACCCTTCTCAAAAAAAAGCAAACCAAACCAAAACAAAATATGTAGAAATAAACCATATTGCCAATTTCTCCTATGCTGACTAAATGGGGGCATGCAAAACCCTGAGGTCCCCTGTCTCGCTTCTTACAGATAAAATAGAGACGCAATTGCTGAGCTTTGGGGTACTTGGATGTCTGATCGGTTAAACAAGTGCTGCCAGAGAACCATCCATGGGCAAGTGAGCCCTGATGTGCCCTGTTTGACCAAAGCAGGTTGCTCTTGTTACAATGTACAGTTAAAAAAGTGCCCACCTTGCTTCTCAAGTGGAACAAGATAATTTGATGTTCCATTTTGTAATTGATAAGTTTTGAATGCATTTTTGTTTCCAAAGTTGTTTTTTTTTTTTTTTTGATTATGATATAATTGAAAAAATTAGTTATGTTTACCGAAGTTTGGGGACTAAATTCAGGGTTAGTTTTTATCAACGAACACAATTATTCCTTTTTGGGGTAAATTTTAATGGGAAACACCAAGTCAACCCTTTCCAGAGAGGTGTGTTTGTACTCAAGTGAATAATAGTGAAAGTAGTTTGTGAAATTAAATGAGAAGACCATGCTGGCAGCAATCATAGGCTGTGGATCCACAGAATGTGGGTAATTAGAGTAAATGCATGAACAAGAAGAAAACATTTTTGCTTTTTAATGCTGAAAGTTTTCCCAGTTCTGGCACAAAGTTAGTGTTGGTGAAGGTCTCTAAGAAAACTACCCTGGAGACCCACGTTCTCCTTTTCTTATTTGCAAATAGAATTTATGGCCATGAAATCAACTCAAAATTTCATTACTAGCAAGTATTGCATGTCAATATATCCATCCACTGCAGCAGACTCAGACCACCAAGACCATTTGCTGTGGGCACTAAACAGCTATTAGGTGTTTAGTGAAAAGAAAAACAGAAAACTACCGTCCGGATTAGAAAAGTCAGCCTAGGTATGCAAGACCAGTGTCTTGTCATCAACCTCTTGCATGATCCGTCCATGCAATTTTGCTTTCCATCAGGCTCACATTGAGAAATATTTTTGCAGTGCTGTCTTGGTCACTGTCTTGCTCCTAATGTAAGGAATAAAAACAAGTCTGAAAATATGAGGAGAGTTGCATCCTCTGGTATGATTATTGTGCACCTGGCAACCGGTGAGCAATGCAGAGCGGACATGTTGACAGTCAGACATGGTTCGTTGTGACAAGCATTTGAACACTGGGACACGATCAGTTCACAAGTGGTTTATGTTTCGTGTGAGGAAAAGAAATAAGATTGAGTTTTCCCTTTGGGAGTCTTATTTCATATTTTGGTATAATTTGCCAGTTTTTTGTTTTCCGTGTGAATAGCCAGTAGGCAGCCATTAGGGACACAGGCTCATCAAATGGGCAATAACAACAATAAAGTTTATGTATCTTGGCTGTCAACTACTCCAAAAACCTGTGGAGTTCTCTGCGGGAATAAAGAACCTACAAAAGCACACAGAACAATGAATTTTTAAGGACTTGCCTACTGAAAAGCATGCAGAAAACTTGTTTTTTAAGGAGAGCATAAAAGAGAGGAAGGGAATAAATTGATTGCGTGGACTGTTTGGTATATCACGTGCAAAATCTCAGGTTCCAGAAAGGGATGTTGTAAAACCTGAACCATTTTGTTTTCATGAGAAAAACCCTACTGTTTTCTTTTAAGTCTCTGACATGCTAGTGGCATGCCAGTACTGTCCTTCCTCACTACTATTAGAACTGGCTTGAATTCCCTTTAGATAATATGTAGTATTTCTCAGGAAGTGCCCAAATATTTCCTTACCTATTTATCATTTTAAAAGGTCTTTTTTAACCTATATTTTATGTTCTGTGTCAGAGGTTAAGTAAAGATGGATAGGCTTTTTTGAACTCACGAAGAAAAATCCATGTGTCTTACTTGATGCTTCTGTGTAAACCATCATAACAACATACTACTCTGCAGTGTGTTCAGGATGAATTATGGCACTCCAACCTTGTCCTCCTTCTACAATTACACATAAACATGCATACATGCATGTTTACTTTTATGTTCTTACATATATTCTTATTTTATATACACATATACAAATGAATATCTGGAAAGATACTTATATTTACTGGGTCAAACGTGGAAAATAAGCTATAGAAGAGAGAAACTAAGTTCAAAACAATGGTAATGACAAAGTTAAATAGATATTTACCTATACATTCCTTTCCTTTCAATTTAACATCAATGCACACACATGAAAAACTGCCCTGGCTGGGGCGCTGAGTAAGTCATATGAAATGCTGCTCTGGTTCCCTGCTGGTTTACAATCCTAGCTTTTCAATGCAGAGCTGCTATTCAGACTTCAGTACTTGTCTGAAGAGCTTTGTGTTGTCCTTGGGTGTTTAATACTTATAACAAGGCACTTTCATTAAGTGCAGCCCAATTTTAAACATTCTGTCCATTTATCTGAGCCCTCTGTAAATGTCTGAGGGAGACCAGCTGACTGTTCATACTGACTCACCTAGATAACATTTCTTAATTTTCTTCTGCTTCTCATCAGCTTCAGACTTTGTAAACAAGCTTCCTTTAACAAAGCCTCGAAAGGGTAGATGTTTAGCAAAGCCTACTTTACAAAAACATTTGAAAGATTTATTTTATCCCCTGTTTAAAGTGGAATACACGCTGTCCCTTAAAATACTGGCTCTCTTCAATTTGCTGTGAAAGAGTGAAAGTATTCTATAGTTCATTGTCAATCAGCCCTGACATTTTTTATTTTTTTTTTTCCTGGAAGAACTTATGGGCCATTTCAGAAGTGTTCTCTAGACTGTTTGAATTTAAAAATCCTTTAATTTATACTGGGAGTCTGAATCATATAAATTCCAAAACACTCCTATTTCTGGAACCTCCCACTCAGGGAATCAAAGTTTTCCTCACTCTTCGTATTTTCCCAAGGAAAGATCATACGAAGAATGTTTGTTTTCATCTGTGAATAAGAAGAAATTATTCTCAGTACCTTCAGACAATAACTCTGTTATTAAAAAATGGATATTCTCCAAAATATGCATATTGTACAAGCTAAAGTATGTGTTTGTTTGAAAGATTCACTTACTTTATCTTTGCCCTGTCTTTGAATAACTTATTATCTGTCTGACCACACACAATACCACAGACTAAGCATTAAAAGGATGAATATGCTTAGGAAGATCTAATGCTTGGCTATGATGCATATGAATAGTAAGAATTACGTGTTTAGAAGCAGTGACTGCACTGATGCAAAGAATCAAAGACCTGCATCAAATTTATAAAGGTATACACTTGGCAAAGTTTCTGTTTGGAAAACCAGGGCCTCATTTCATGTACACGAAGCGGTGGAAAAAAAAAATAATAGTTGGGTATCATGTAGAACAAGCTAATTTCTCTTTAATTCTTTCTTTCTTTTTTTTTTTTTTCCTGATTAGACTTGAAATAGCAAAGGATCAGCTTCTTTCCAAGGTTTTTACTCTTTATATTTGTGTTTTTATTCAGAACACAGTAACACAGGGCTAAAAAGTTAAGAACAATGAAGTGCAACTTCAATAAACTTTTTTGAACTTTAAAAACGTTAAGGTTCATTTTTGGAAGTGTTAGGGAAAAAACATCTAGTTTTTCTCTACTCTTTCACACAATTCTTTTCCTTTCCTTGGACTAAATCCTTCGTGCTGGCACCTCTTACAACCAACTGGAGGTTTTCAGAATGGCTTAGGACAAACAAGACAGCAAAAGAGCTCAGTCCACCCATGCTGACTGCTCTGGTTCGATTTGTACTGGACCCTGCTGCTGGATGCAAAGGAGAGCATTGCACCCTGAATGCCTAATGAATGCCTCGACACTGGAAAAAAGCAGAACGTACACTAATACTGAGCTTTCCTCTAGCTGTCAGGCTTAATAGGTATTTTTAATTGTACTGAGGTGCAGGAACTGTTATACATCCAGCTGTACATCTAGTCCAGCATTATTGCCTGCTTTACAAAATGCTCCAGAGATGGATGAGTGGGGCATATTGTCAAGAATATTGAATTTATTGCAACACATTGTAAAAATGGAGATGAATGATGCAGAAATGGAAGGCCAATACATGGAAGATTGACCTCAAATATTCATAGGTATGGGAGGAAAGCAATAATAGAACCTTTTCCATTTTTGCCTGAATTTCTATAATTCCATCACCCCATTTTGCAGCCCGTTTCTCCTTCACAAAAGGCTTTCATCTTAAGGAGTGCAGGTAGCCGTCCAACTGTCGTCTTTGCCCCTAGCCCTGGGAGGCTGGGAGCTCATTTTATCTATAGCCAGGATTCCCACCAACCGCCTTGGGACCCTGTATGGTACTAGTGGCTAAATGACACATTCTGAGTTTACACAGCAAACATTGACTTTGTTGTCAACTTAACTGAGAAGTTGTGAACCCACAGCCAGCTAATAAAATTTAGGAAGAACTATAATAATGTATTTCTTACTCCAGATCCAAATTATTGGAGCAGACCTTGCTGAAGCCTTTTCGTTTTTTAGTCTGTATGCCTACCTAGCTTCACCCACAGCTAAAAATGATGTGTGCCTCTGTTTTTCTTGGTATCTGCCCCGTGGGTCACTAGTATTCTCTCCAGTCATCCCTGTTACCATCTGTCACTGCAGCTGAGAAGAAAGGAAATGGCTTTTCGGCCACAGTTAATGCTGCATCTGCTCTCTGCCATGAGGTGGATGGAGAAGAAGAGCAGTGGGCATCTCACCGTCAGAGAACAAGCCGTTCAGTGCTCTGGTATTCCCCATATATATTAAATTAGGTAACAGGGAAGTGCAAAAAAGGTCATCTACAGAAAGAGATCTGATGTGCATCACAAGTCTCATGGAAGGACGGCAATTTTCACCATCCCTTGTAAAGTGTATACACAACGTGTAGGCATGATAATGATACCTGCTAAATGATGATACGTGTAAGATGAAGTTCATGCACCTGAAGCCCAAGATCAAAAATGGGGAAAGGCAGACGAATTAACATTCATATTTTTGTAGGCCACCTATGTTTTTTTTTTGAGGAAGTAAATTTCTTAAAGCTCTTAGAACATTATTTTTGATGCATTTGCTGTCTCTGGTGCATTAGCTAATTAGTAATGCAATAAGAGAGTTCTTCCTCTGGATTGCATATGAAACAGACATGTGTGACTAACAAACATTTTTTGCTAAGGTAAAAATAAATTAAAAAAACCCCCAAAATTTTGAAATAACAAAACAGAATATTTGGGGTAAAATGAAGACAAAGCAACAGTGTAAATTTAGACATTTTTAATACAAAAGAAGAAGTTGAAAAGATGGGCAACATTAATAAAAGGGAGCTTAGGTGCCATTCACAAAGCCAAGGAGAAGAAGGTGACAAAGGTGTTTTTATGTTTCCGTACAGCCTAGTGATTAACACACCTACCCAGTGAAAATGAGAGATGGGTTTCTTTGGCGTCTAACAGAGGTTTAACCCAAGCATGGAACCTCTCAGGGAGTGCCTCAAACACTGGGGTAGAAGGTATTTTAGCATCTATATAATATAATTTGCATATAGTAGTGACAATTAGCACATTGGGAACAGTAGATGACCCATAAGAAAAACTGAGAACGACAAACCCAAGTCTGTCCTACTGAGCAGAGACTCATTTTTTTCATATAAGGTCAGAAGCCAACTTCCAGATTCCTGGCCCAGGTCACACATCCTGTGGATGTGGCTTGAGACCTTCAATTTCCTACGTACATTCCCTACATGTCAGGCCATAGTATTTGGGGAGATGAAGGAGTATTGGTACACCTCACATCTCATTTTTGTGGTTGGTAAGGATCTTTGTGAACCTAAGCAGGTCAAACCAAAACCTTTAATTTTGGAAATGCCAGTAAAAATGGTTTCCCCATATTCATACAATAATTTTTCTCCTAAAAAGCAACTTTACAAATTTTGTTTAAGTTGATTTGTGAATAAAAGATGCTACAAAATTCAGCCTAACTTAATTAAAAAATACAAATGTTTTCTTTAATCCACTCCATACAGGAGAAAACTTTACTGCTGAGAGACAGATCTTGCACAAGCATAATTCAGAAAATCTCTGCCAGCATGACCAATACCTTTCTTACTCCCCGATGCTGAGTACCAAATAGAAAAGCTCTTGTTTCCTCTAAATTTGTTGAAGGTTAGTTTCTCCCAATTTTCTGAAAACGTTGTCTAAGAAAGCCTATATTTTATATGAATTTACTCTTTTCCTATACAAACATTTTTGACAGGTTTAGGAAATCCCTAACTTCTCTTTCTCATGCCTTCTAGCACAGTATGTGACTTTCTAACAGATATATGAATGCACTTAATATAAATGTTATATTTTATTCACACTAATGTAGAGAGAAACCGTAAACCAGAACGACGACGATGCACAGTCATTATTAATCACTCACATCTCTCAGAATGATCTCTCCTCTCTCCCATACATCAGGATTGGTATCCTTCCAGTTACAAACAAATGCATCCTGCATCCAAACTGCTGTATAGTCCCCTGTGGATACATGATCCCAGCGCACAGCTATTACCAGAATGGATAGCTCTCCAGTTCTGCAGATTTTAATATATATTTTTTCTCATGGGCTTCCTCTTTTAAGAGATGAAACAATGAAAAACATGTCAGCATGAACACAGGCCTTTTTTTATGATGCTGAGTGTTAACATACTGCTTTCAGAAGCCACCGGACACAAGCTGCTGAGATACAGCTGTCTCTGTGGCTGATGAAGCAGACCTTCCCAGAAGAAATGGAGGAAAAAAGTTCTTGAGTATGTTGGCCTTTTCCAAGTCTTTTGTCACCAGGTCTCTTGCTCCTTTTGTTGCTGCTGCTGGCTAGAAGTTCTACTTGTTTCCTTTTGCATTACTCATTAGATTCCGCTCCTTCTGAATCATCTCCATTCTTTCCCTACCTCCATCCCTCCATTCCTGGGCAATTGTTCTATATATCTGGGTCATCCAGCTGCTCCTCTACCTTTCTTTTATCATTCAGTTTCACTCAGGACCTCTCTGGTCGTCTGTGCTGGCGTTCTGCTGTTCTTGCTAAATTTACTGTGTGTTAGAACAGACCATACCTGTGCTTTGAGGGGGTTATTCTTGAAGATTAACCAGGCCTCTGAGGTGCCAGTGGATGCTGCCAAGTAGATTCCCAAGTAAGCCAATGGGTTTGCTCTCTTGAAGTCCAGGGTTGTAATTTTGTAATTTTCTTATTTATCCTACTCTTTTCTTCTTAGGATGTTAAAGACTACAATCACGTGGTCGTTATGGCCAAGTCTGCCCTTGTGCTTCGCATCATCCACCAATTCTTCCTCATTTGTGAGTTATGGGTCCAGCAGTGCATTCTGCCTTAATTGGCTCGTTGATCTCTTGCATCAAGTAGTTGTCATCAACATGCTCCAGAAATCTCTTGTATACTTAAACTGTGCTATAATGACTTTCCAGAAAATATCAAGGTCATTAAATTCCCCCATGATTTTCAGGCCTTGCAGTTGTCTCCTGCAGCTGTGTAAAGAATGCACCACCTTTACTTTGCTGGTCTCTATCCATCCACTCCTGTTTTCCAGCTGCATGAGCTATCCCACCATATCTCTGTAATAAGAATGAAATAGCTCTGCAGTTGTGCATGGCCTTCTAACACCTTTGTTTTCCCCTGTGGTGTGTGCACTCAGGTACATACGCAGGATCCACCCCCCAGTCTTGCTGTTTTCGTGAGGGAATTGCAAGAGCTTCCAATGTCATATTGTCCCCTGGGCACTTCCTTACTGCTCCACGTTAGTTCACTTCAGTTTTGGTTATCGCTCTGTGATATATATATATAGCTTAACTTCTCATCATTTAGAAGAATAGCTGATACACAGCAAGAACTCAAACTGTGCATGTCTAAAGAAATGGATGAACAGCTTCATAAACTAATATAGTGTCCTGAAGTAAATCTTAAATCTTTGTTCTTAAAATTTTGTGTGGATTTCAGCTTAGAATAAATCAGCATGGTTGAAATGCACAGATCAAATTCAGCAGAGGATTGCCATGAAATACACTCAACTTCTGTTTAAAATTGATCCCAAAATAAATATATATGACTAAGGAGTGCAACTTGCACTAGTGTGGCATGAACTAGAGCGTCAAACAAGTATGACTTAAGCGTCAAACCTGTGACTGTAGTCCATAGCATTTTCCTCTTGTGTTGTCAGCCTTGTAGCCTGATGGGATGGGAAATTTGGAACCTACCCCACTGTAAAATGATAATGGTGTAATTTTACAT
>VYZM01008071.1:97503-120502 GCA_013398915.1 Dromas ardeola | reverse complement strand
TTTGTTTTGTGGGGGTGGGGGGGGTGGGGGAAGAAAAAGTGCCTGACTGTAGCTGGCACTATAAATATAACTAGTGTCAACTGGTTCAAAACCAGTGTAAAACAGAATCATATACAAAACACAGCTTTTGTCTAAGAGTGAAAAGCAATGGAGAATTACAGCCCTTGTATGAGATAATCCATCACAAAACAATTATTTTTTTATTATGACCCTGGTCTTTGTTCATAAAAAGAAGTAAAGTAGCAGCTTTTATTTTATGCTACTCCTCTTTGTGTGTGTAGCGTGATGAACAGAGCTCCTTACACTAATAATTCACACTTAAGATATTGTAGAATTATAGAAAAATATGCCTGGAAAGGGCTTTGTAGAAGCTACATCATATGTCAGAGTTTGTAAAAAAAGGAATCACATGTTTGAAACACCACCCAAATTAAGTCAGGAAGTGCTCCAAATGATTCCTGTTCTTCTACTGATGTAAAAAGATCTGCAGACAATCAAGAGATCCAGTCAAAGATCTCCTCAACAGTAGAATTCATCCTCAAAGGTTTAGTATTTATAATCCTATTATTTTCTAATCCTATTATTGTAATGTTTGGATGAATTGAATGTATTTCCTCCTTAATCTCTGTGTGATCTCACATATTTCCCGTCAATGATGACTTCTGGCTGACCCCACAAATACTTTGTCCTTCAATACTTAAAAATAAATTGCTAGAATAGTTAGGAACATTGTATTTTCTGCAGATGCACCTTGCTGTTAGATAATGTTTCTTGACAAGGCTCATACTTGTAGAGATGTTTGATCCTCACCTGATTTCCATTCAGATCATGTATTTTTGCTTTTTATTTTCTCAGTAAGTGGCTACTGTGATGCAAGTTTTATTTTAAAATTGCATTTGTGACAGTGCATGGATGAGAAGTATATCTACAGAGTTGTTACACATAGTACACAGAAAAAAATGCTATGCAACTTTGAATTGCATGGATTTAATGCTATTTAAGGGTTTAACGGTGACATCACAAATCACAAGAAGGTATGCATTAATTTATATCCTACCATAAGCCTAAGATAACATTATAGCCTCAGTTTTGAAAGTTGATTATTTCTGAATTTCCTTTGCAATTACATTTTCATTTACTCTGCCACCCTCTAACTTGCTTGCTTATTTTGCCCTTTTGCCCTTTTTCCATCATCTCCTGTTTCTACTTTTCTCTTCCATCATGCTCCAGAATGTCCTGCTTGAATGATGCATACAGAGTTTCCATATAAACAGGTGTATTTTCTGTCAGCAAAACCCAGTATACATCAGAGAGAAACTAAGATGTTAAGGGCGTTAAAACGAGAAGAATCAGGCCTCATGACCTGAGTACCCTTGAAATTCACAAGAAGAATGTCAAAATAATGAGATATTTAGGTGACAATTCAGACATAAATGATGAGATTTGCTTGTACTTGACAGCAGTGTGTTTAATTTTACTATCAACATACTATTAGAGAAGTATTTTCCCTTGTGATAGTTATGTAAACTCTGCTTACGACCTCCTTCAAACAGTTTAGGCTTTGGTTCCTGTGTAACATATGAACTGATCGAAGATAAACTTCATTTTTCTGTTGTCCATCTATCTGGAATAACGACAAAGACAGTAGCATGTGAATTATGCTGGTAAGACTGACCGATCTGGCGTACGTTTAGCTGGCCAAACTTACTTTTGCTATGTTTTTTTTAACAATAGCACATATTTGCTAACAGAATTCTACAAAATGAAACATTTTGCATCCATTATTTACAAAGTATTCTCTTTTTTGGAAAAAGGCTATGTAAGCAAATGATAAATGCTTCCAGTAAAATAAGCCTTCTCAAAAGAAATCCCCAAAACTAGGAAGACCAGGACAAGAGGCTACGTGCAAAAATTGTAACACATGAAATTCCATCTGAAACCAAGAAATCACTTTTGTACTGTGGAGGGGGGAAGTCACACCCTAGACCAAGTTGCCCAGTGAAATTGTGGAGTCTCTCTCCTTGGAGGTATTCAAAGCCTGACTGCACATGGTCCTGGGCAATTGGGTCTGAGTATCCCTGCCTGAGTAGGGCTGTTCGACCAGTGATCTCCAGAGGTCCCTTCCCACCTCAACTATTCTGCGATTCTGTGATTTATAAATAAGGCCTCAGTTGTTGATCTCCCAGAAAAATAACTCAGGAAATCTTGTTTATTGTAGTTTGGTTTGTAGGTGCATGCTTGGCTCATAATTTAATGGAGTAGAACTTTCTCCTTTGTTGCCCATGGTCTACTTGTATAAAATGCAATAAAATATGATGCTCCTATTATAGATATCTTCTGTTTTTTCCCCAGCTTACTGTGCCTCTGTCCAGATATTAAACTCCAAGAGTTTGTTCCACAAGTTCTGAGTAATAAAATTAAAAGGGTACAAATGAATTATGGGACTTTATAAGCTTTGTTTCAAGTCACTATTAATATTCCAGTTCAATCCCCTTTCTACAGAGGTAGTTTCTGACCTGTAGTGAAGAACTATGTTACTACTATTAGAAGTAGTCTCTGTCTCATCCGAAGGTCAACCTTGGCTCAGGCTACGCAACTAATATCATGTTGGTATACAGAACACACTGCTATCTTTGAGTAGCAGGAGTATGAACTCTGGAGCTTCTCAGGAGTTACCGAGCTCTTAAATGATACTGCATAGCACCAGCAAATTTTGTCATAGGTACATCTACAGAGGATGAAGACTAGGTGTCCCTAAACTGGTAGGTGGTACAAACTGGGGTTTTTGAGCTAGCTTCTCACTTAGATGACATTGTAAGGCAGATGCTCATTTTTGCCCACTTCTAACAGAAAACAAGCTCTCACGTGTTATCACATACAGGTAGGAAATCATCTCAGCTGAAGGAAGTCAATGAGCTAGCAGGAGGGTTTGTGGGACACTACGGAAGTTCTCTTGCAGGAATACATGTGGATGAAGACTTAAGTGTTTGATGTTTAGAGATAGCAAGGGAAGGTTGTTTCAAGAACAAATTCAGAAAGGATACCTAGTGAAAAAAGAACAGTTTCATTATGGGTGGAAAGAGAAAAAGGAGAAATGAGAACTTCAGGATGGGAGACACTCTACTGAAAGTGATGGAGATTTTAAATATCACTGACAGGGTGACTGTATATGTCTTCATGGTTTCTCAATTTTCTCTCCCTCTGCTTGTTGATAGGTACCTTCCTCATCTAAACTTTCCTACACAGAAATGTTCAGAATGACCTTATTACATAAAAATAAAATAAAACCTTCTAAGACAATTTTCAATGGGAAATGAGCAAGACAGTTTTGGGCAGCAAAGAGCGGAAATAAATAGTTTTTTCCTCTATCTACAGAGGATAATAGATATATATTTCCTATATCTAGGAAATAGGAAATATCTAGGAGAGTATCCTATTCCTAGATATAGGAAATATATATCCATTATATATCCTATTCCTAGATAGGAATAGGATAGAGGAAATATCTTCCTCCATCCTAGGAGTTATAACAGGAGTTATAAAAGATTATGTTAATTAACATCCTCAAGCCTCACATATCTGGGCTTTGCAGATGTCTGTGTAGAAGATGACCACTGCGCGTTCCTTCATCTGAAGGAGGATCTGAGAGGAATCCTGCTCAAAGTGAATTGTGAAAAAGCTCCAAAGATTATATTTGTTTATTTACTTATTTACTATTAAATAGCTAATTTATATTTATTATGAAACAGCTGCAAAATTATTTCAGAATTACTAGGGCCTCTGCGGCAAAAATCCAATGTCAGCAGTAGAAAAGTCCAAAAAATCTATCTCACAAAACACTTGACTGAATGGGCAAGTATAAATATGCCACATGTTTGCACTCAAAACCCCACAAGATTAAAAGCTGGGCTTCAAAGAGCTCCTTTGAAAACACAACACGGTGGTTTCGATTTTTCCTTACTCAAGAACAAATTCAGTATTCAAATTGTCTTCTGACATTCTTCATACTGTGCCACATGTGGACCAAACTCTTCTGCACGGTCCTGACAAGAGGTTGGCTGTATCCCATTGCTAGACTCTGCACAAAAGATATCTCTTTTTACGATTAGTAAACACTTGGGACAGAACAAACACTAAAGCAGATTCACAGGCTAAACTCCCTGATGCTCCTTTATCTGGAAATAGGCATAAGCCTAAGAAACACAATTTTCCAGAGAGTGTGTATATTGCAGTGCTTTCCAAAGTGTACTTAGATTTAAAGATCTTTGGAGCTATGTTGTTGAGGGTTTTTATTTTGTTTTTTTTGTTTGTTTGTTTTGTTTTAGATGGTGTCAAGTTGAATGGCGACTTCACATTTGACTGAGGCTCTTAGGTGATACCAATACATCAATAGCAAATAACACAACTCAGTGACATCCTTTCACTATGCTGATCTCCGTCCCAAATATCCTTGTGTACAGATGGTGTGGAGATTCAGTCTTGTATTGATCTCCCTCTCCTTTAAGTTTCTCAGTAACATTGCATAGAATTAACTACTTGGGGAAATTGTGCAGAGAAGCAGATTACTGGAGAAATAAAAAAAAAAAATGCTTTGTGAAAAGTACTTTTGAGCTTCCAAGCTGAGGTCCCTGCCAAGTAGGTATTACTATCACTTCTGAAAAAATATTGAAACCAAGGTGAAGAGAAAAAGTAATTTGTCTAAAGGCCACAGGAGGAGTAATTTTCAGAGCTGGGACTATAGCTCTGGAAATGCTGGTCACTGAGGCCCACACTTCACCTGGCTTCCCCTTGGAGAACGAGGGGACACACCAAATAAATAGAAAATATCCACTGTTTTTATAACTGCAGTGCTGGGATTCCTCTCATTTGAGAGCAGGTCAGTTTTCCTCCTGGCTGCATGCTTGCCATGAGCATCTCAATGAGCTTGCTGAGTCAGTTGGGAAGGTGTCAGGACATGGGCAGTACAGAGCAATAATTAAGAAATAAGGACTCTGGAGGGGACATTTCATCGTGAGCTTTCTCCCTACAAAACCCCCTTCTTTTTTGCACAGTCTAGCACCCATAAATGCTGCATCACCTTTGCAACATTCCCAGATGCTGCACTCAAAATATCAAGAATACAGCACAAAACCGGACCCTTCCCATCCCTGCCAAAAATATACAGTATTTACTACTGGTCCAAGTAGCTCTGTTTTTTAACTGCTTAAATATTGTAGGACTCACAATCCTCCAAACTATGTTAAATGTCCCCAAGTTAAATCATCATCAGTGCTTATTAAATATCAGGATTTGATCTATCTGGAGTCAACAGCTGAACGGCAACACATCAAAATCTGAGCAGCAATGACCTCAGACCTATGTATATTTATCATATGCTAGATTTCCTGGTACACTGAAGCCAAGGGGGAAAAAACAACTGAACTAGTCCAGCTCTGAGGTTAATACGCCAATTAAATCACTGGCTTTAAAAAAAACTTTTAAATCTGTGGCTCCAAGTTGGAAAGCATTTCACAGCTTTCTTCTCTTAACAGTGAGGAATGTTAATGACTCCTAGGTAGGAGCTGCAAATAAACTGTAAGGTGCTTCTCAGCAGCAGGAAATTCTTGTCCATATATTCATAGGGGCACAAGGAAGCAGCTGATGCATATGGGAAATATATGTTCAGGAAAAACTTAGCAACAAGCAGCTGAGAAAACGGGCGATTCACCTGCCGCGTGGATGACTTCATGACGGAAGTCTTGCTCTCCTACCTCTTGGTAGTCCCACAGTTAGCTGGAGTAGTCACTGCATAGGGGAGCAGAAAGTGTTTCTGGTGATCTGCATGTTGAAAACCAGTTGGCAAACCATGATGTCTACTTAGTCATGTGTCTGCAGTAGGGCAACAAAAAAATGAAATCTCTGTCTTCCTCTTCCCACAGTCAGACATATGATGGGGAACTGCTTTTCCTTCCCACCCTCTCTCCAGTACCCTCACAAGAGTTTCATGACTTCGCAGTTGAAGATTTAGGCCACAGTGTTGGCAAAACCCAACCACAGTCCATGAAAAACACCACAGCAATGTTTCTCCCCATCTGAACTGTCCATTTCTTTGGTTCTCTCTGATGATGTTGGGTTGTGTGAGGCTGAATTTCCCTTCTCCGAATCCTACACCTTACCTGTGGCTGAAAGAAAGAAAATAAACACTTCCACCACAGGCATCTGCCCAAATAATTGACCCAGATAAGATCCAGCATGGTAAATCCTTGCTACACCAGCCCAACCTATGATTTTTTTTTTCTTTCTGATATGTATTACATATTTCACGGATATGATGTGATGGGTGTGGAGCATATTGATTTTCCATTTATCACCAGGCATTCCCAGGGCTCAGAATTTGGTGTCACTATTATGCAGCTGACGCATACCTCTGTATTTAGTTCTCATCAGATTAAAATGGTTGCATGGCTTGACTTTCTGATTGTTAACTAAAAGAGGGGTTTGAGATGAAGCTGAACTGCATGGTGGAGCCATCTGTCATCTAGTCCCTGCCCAAAACCTGCTGAAAACGTGTGCCTCAATCAGGGCAGTGATCCTGAATTGGAGCTGAGACACACTGTTGTGTTTCTGGTCCCAAGGACCAATGAGAACCTGAAAGGAAGATGGGCTTTTTTATTCCCCAGTCGGACTCTTAATCAATATGGGAGAAAAGCAGATCATAGAATCATAGAATTGTTTGGGTTGGAAGGGACCTTAGAGACGTGGGCAGGGACACCTCCCACCAGATCAGGTTGCTCCAAGCCCCGTCCAGCCTGGCCTTGAACCCCTCCAGGGATGGGGCAGCCACAGCTTCTCTGGGCAGCCTGGGACAGGGTCTTACCCTCACAGTCAAGAATTTCTTCCTGATATCTCATCTACACCTCCCCTCTCTTAGTGTAAAAATGTTCCCCCTTGTCCTGTGGCTCCCTTCCCTGATCCATAGTCCCTCCCCAGCTTTCCTGGAGCCCCTTTAGGGACTGGAAGGGGCTCCAAGGTCTCCCTGGAGCCTTCTCTTCTCCAAGCTGAATGCTCCCAACTCTCTCAGCCTGTAATGGTTGATCAGTTTGATTAGATCTGCAAATAGATCACCTTCTTCCCTGTTTTGTGAGTTAAACAGGAGACCTCTATCGGCAGCAGGCTGGATGTCAATGCATGTGCTCAAGGACAAAGTTATTTCTTTGGTGGTGAGGGGGGAAATCTGCTGCTTCAGAGCTGCAATATCCTTCCTTGTCCCCTTCAGGTACCTCTGGGCCCCGCACAGCAATAGTCCTGCCCCGTGTACTGGTGCTTGCAGAAGCTCTCTGGACCCCAGAGCCTCCATCTGTCTAGGAGACCAAAGATCCACGCCAGCCTTGCAGGAGGCTGGTGATCTTCCCCTGCCTACCAGCAGCACCCTGGCTACCAATGTTCCCCCCAACTCCTTCACACAAGCAGAACTGTTTCTGCTCAGACAGCATGTGCAGAGCATTCCTCTAATACCTTCAGTAGGTGGGCTCACGCTGGGTGACCAGAACAACTGTTGGCGGAGGTCAGCCAGCCAGGAAAACAATAATGTCTCCAGCCTCCCGAGTGCCGTAACTCTAACATCAGGATTAAGGTTGCTGCACTGTACTCGGGACGTTACATCTCTTGCAGCTGACCTCAATCAGCAGCCGTGTAGACCACCCCGGGGAGAGGGAGTGGAAGGGGTACAAAAGGTTTTATTAAACCCAAAAGAACAAAAGGAAGAGAGCCTTGAACCCTCCAACAAAAGGAGGAAATTTCTCGTATGGCAGGAAGCCAGGTGATATTTTTTTAAACGGCCTTTTCCCCTCCTTTGTACTTCAGCGGCTAAAACCTGTCTCATATCTGCAGCTGCACGGGGGAGATCCTCCAACCTAACTCCCCTGACTTAAAAAAAAGTATTAATCTAGCAGCTGCTAATAGAGAGCAAAAGGAGAGAGATGGAGAGAGGGAGAGTTTTGTGAAACTGAGTAGTGCAGGATGTAGGAGGAATTAGCTTGAGCCCTCCCTTGCTCATATGCGTCCGTACTTCCATGCCACCACAAGCGTTCCAGGCAAGACCAGCGTTGTAACAGGGTCCGGCAGAGCACGGGTAGCAGACATTAGATGCTGGGTAGCAGTGCCGTTGTGGCTGGCCATGGGTGGTGGCATTGTGGCTCCGCA
Organism: Dromas ardeola; assembly: GCA_013398915.1. NCBI lineage: Eukaryota > Metazoa > Chordata > Aves > Charadriiformes > Dromadidae > Dromas > Dromas ardeola. The sequence goes on along the minus strand of VYZM01008071.1, from coordinate 112,321 downwards.
CAATAGCAGCAGCACTATAAATCTGGAAAAAAAAAAATCGACGCTTTTCCTGTGGGGAGGGTTTTGTGGTCCGGGTAGGTATTGCAAGGGAAGCGGTTGGAGTAGGTAAGCATTTAAAATAATCTTCAGGGTTCTTCCAAACTCAGCTGCAAGTCACATGGTTTTTGGTATTTCTAAGGGACTTCACAGGGGGAGCTTTCCTCAAATCCTTGGACAGGTTTGCTTCCCGACAAGGCAGAATCGACCACACGTTTTAAAAATATATCATTAAAACCTGTTCACATTGGAACTAGAGGATCTTTAAGGTCCCTTCCAACCCGAACCATTCTGTAGTGACTCAGCTTTTTTTGAGGAAAGTTGACTTTATGTTGAGTGAATCTGCTGTTGATAGTAATTGCCATTACAACGATCACTAAAATTCATATAATAGTGATGCCCAGTGCTATGTGTAGGCACAGAAGGAGAAGTAAAATTTAATTTTGTTTTACAAAAGGAAACTAAGGCACAGAAATCCAGATTCATCTTAGCTAATTTTAGGTATGTAACAGAGGCACTTAATTAGAATTGCAGTTGTCCTCATCTTCCCAGCTAGTCACGGGAGAAAGACAGGCACATCAAAGGGCAAATAAACCTATATTTTAAATCTGAATCGCCTCTCAGAGGTCCCTCTCTCTCCGCTGAAGAGCAAGAGAACCTAAAGCAATTACAATCTTAATTAGATGCCTCTGTTATATCCCTGAAGTTAGGCTGGGATAAATCGGACCAAAGAAACTAAATGACTGTCCAACGAACATGAGGCAAAGCATGTCGCCCGGAGCCAGTCCTAGTCCTTTGCTTGATTACAAATAACATTATTTCACACATATCCCTTTAAAGTCTGATACTGAATTACACAGGCTTCACTCATAGAAGCCTCAGGAAATATTTAGTTAAACTAACGCTGAAGTAATTTTTATTTTTTTTTTTTTTTAAATGCTCTTATCTTTATTACAGAATTCAGAAACTTCAGTCTGGAGGAGCTGTGAATTTTCTAATGGTGACAGGCATCAATAAAAAGAACAGAAAGAAAATCAGTCAAACAATTATAAGAATAATTGCTCTGTAAGGTAACGATTATAAAATAAATGATCAGGAATTGTATCCATTGGGTTTTCACCTTGCTCATTTTTGGTAGGATAGGAAAATATAAAACCTGCATTGAAAATGATAACATTGAGGTTATTAGTAACACTGAACTGGTGAGAAAAAGCTCTTACAGAAGGTTTATATCTGGCAGCATAATGTCAAATTACACAAAAGGCAGTGATTTTATTTTTTTCCTCTGGCAAGAGCTGCTGTGTCAGCCAAAGCAGGGTGTACCTGTAATTGTCTGATGCCTGGACCCAGCAAAAAGATCTTTGAAACCTTGAAACTAGTGGAATACTTTTCCCAGAGCCTGATGAAAACTGCCTGTTATCCTTACCCCTAAATGCAGCGTGTTATAAAAAGACAAGATTGCAATGTTCAATGAAAGAAAGAGGTTCCCCTTTGAAAATGATTGTGGAGTAGAGCTGGTTGACCTTGGGCTGACCAGTTAACCACTTCAGCTGGGTGATAGTTAAGTTAATAGCAAATTGGAATGGGTATCAAAAACTTGTTCTCAGTAGAGGAAAGTTTCCGTGTGAGGCCCTTCTTTTTGCTCTGGCCTCATTCTGCCACACAGACGAGCTAGAGGGACCCAAAGCAGCATTTGTAGAATCCTCCTGGTTGACGCATTGCAGATGGTAGGTGTAAAGGGTTTATTAAAGGACGTCTTCACAAGCTCTTGCACAAGAGGGATGGAAAAGAGGGAAGGCATCTTTCAGAAGGGGCAGGAGGCCACACGTCTCCTGATGGGGCAGAAGATGTCCCAGTCAGCCTCAGTGAGCTGCAACCCCACAGTTTAATACACATGGTTGTCTAAATTTTGGAAAAAGCTTTACAGCAGCTCAAAGCTGGAGGACAAATGTGCGCTGAGTCTGTGAAGCACTGCTGAATTTGCCAAATCTGAGACAATCATCTATTGAAAAAGCAACACCATGCCATCCAGGTGTTATCCAGGATAACATCTTCCTGCCTGTAGATCTTGGACCCACCAGGCGTGTTGCTGTCTGGATCTGCTGTTCACAAGCAAGGAAGGACTGGTTGAGGATGTGCAAACCAATGGCAACTTTGGTTGTAATGACCATGTTGAAGCAGGATTCATGATACCGAAGGGATTGATAAGGGCACAGGAAGGAAGTTCAGACCTCAGCAGACTTCAGCTTGCTTGGGGAACTGGTGGGTGGGATCCTGTGACGGGCACCTCTGAAGGGCAAAGGAGCTCACGGGGGCTGGCAGGTCAACCTCCTCCAAACAGAAAAATGAGGTATCCCAATACTCAGGAAAATGAGTAGATTTATCAGGAGACTGGCTTGGCCAAACAGGGAACTCACAGCTGAGCTCCAATACTAAGAGGACATATAAAGGAGGTGGAAACATGGGAAAGCCAATGCTTTGCTAGACTTGAAGCTGACAAGAGATGTCAAGGGCAAGAAGAAAAGCCTCTACAGATACAGGCTGCTGAATGGGGTAAGTAATTTAATGACAGTCGACATAGATAAGGCTGAGGTACTCAGTGTCTTCTATGCCTTGTTATTTACCTACCAGCCCTTTGTGCCTGGAGACAGGGTTCAAGAAGTGAGGAAAAGGCATTAGCAGAAGTTCTCAGATCCCTGAGTCATCAATCTCCTGAGAAGGTCACATGCACCATCCAGGTCCGTGGGACCAGATGGTGTACACTCAAGGGTGTTGAGAGAGATGCTGGCATTGTGAGGACAATCCCTGCTGTCTTTGAAGGGTCATGGAGATTGGGGCATGGCTTTGAAAGGGAACAGAAAAAGTTGCACTTATCTTCAGAAAGGGAAAGAAGTTTCATCCAAGAAGGTACACGTACAGGCTGGTGAATCCATGAGGCTACCAAAAAGATAAAGACAGTCTCCTTTCTGAGGTGCATAGTGGGAGAATGAGGGACACTGGTTATAAATTGAAACAGGAGGCAGACACTGCACAAAAGTAGAAGAATTTCGCTAGAGGTATAACTAAGCTTTGAGCTTTGGGCTCGGTTTCCCAAAGAGATTGTGGAACACCCATCACCAGAGGTTTTCAAGACCTAATTGAACAAAACGCTGGGAGACCCAGTCTGAGTTCACTGTTGACCCTGCTTTGAGCTGGAGGATGGAACAGATGACTCTCCAAGGTTCCTCCTAACCTGAATGTTTCTGTGTTTCTATGATGATGCAAAAACATATGCATTGAGTTACTGTTATGCAGGGGAAATGTTGAGCTTATGGAAATAAACGATGATTTGAAATTATCCAGTGCAGTAGGGATGATAGGGTTGTTCAGCCTGGAGAAGAGAAGGCTTGGAGGAGACCTTATAGCAGCCTTCCAGTACCTAAAGAGGGCCTGCAGGAAAGATGTGGAGAGATTCTCTGGAAGGGAGTGTAGCGATAGGACGAGGGGTAATGGTTTTAAGTTGAAAGAGGGGAGATTTAGATGAGATATTGTGAAGAAATTCTTTGCTGTGAGGGTGGTGAGCCCCTGTCCCAGGTTGCCCAGAGAAACTGTGGCTGCCCCATCCCTGGAGGGGTTCAAGGCCAGGTTGGACGGGGCTTGGAGCAACCTGGGCTGGTGGGAGGTGTCCCTGCCCAGGGCAGGGGGTGGAACTGGATGGGCTTTAAGGTCCCTTCCCACCCAAACCATTCTATGATTCTATGATTCTATGATAGCTGACTGAGAGACTACAGAAGAACCTTGTAAGTCATGTGACTGAGCAATAAAATGGTACGTGAAACTGAATGGAGAAAAATTTAAAGTGATGCATATGAAAAAAAAAAAATCCCAGTTTTACTTATGAACTATTGGCTCTGACCGCACCATTACCATACAGCAGGGATATCTTTGGGAGTTATTGCTGAGATATTTCCATGAAAATGTGTGCATAGAGCTTGGTGGCAATCAGACAAAGCAAAGCAAATGCTAGGAAATGGATTAAAAACCCAGATACTATCATTGTGCTCACTCACCTCTTGAATACTGTTTGCAGTTCTGGTCTCTTTCTCTCTAAAATATGTAGTCAAATTGCAAAAGGTGCTTATAAAAGCCAAATGGATGATCAATACCGCAGAACAGCTTCCATATGAAGTATGACTAAGTAGAAAACCGGAAAAGAGAGGACGTGGGGCGGGAGAGATTTGGTAGAGTTCTCCAGGCCATGAGTGGCATAGAGAGGGTGAATACAGACTGACTATTCACCATCTCATCTAATTGTGGAAATGGAAGCATCAAAGAAGCAAAAGTCAGAGCAAACAGAAGAAGTTATGTCTGGAAAAAGGCCTCTTTCCAGAGAACACTGGGGAAGCTGTAAGTTTAGGTGGGCTCAAGTGAGACTGAGCAATTTCATAGAAGAGGAATCTATTGAGGATTATGTAGAATTTACATAGCATTTGCATAAAAATCCTTTCCAACTCAGGAAGTCTCTGACTTGAAAGTAAGTGAAGGTGGGGAGAGTACTAAGGGAACTAATACATATACTTGCTTTCTTCTTTCTCTCCCCTGGACGTCCCTTGTGGCCACTCCTAAATGGGCAACGACCATTGATCAGACCCAGTATGATCATGGAACTTCTGCCATTATTACAGCAGCGTCTACATCTTATGTTGATAATGAGTGAGAAGTCCTCCTTTAGAAGCATGTGGCTACTCACATAGACCCATATTTAATGACAGTTTAGGGTTTTGAGGGCATGTGGCAATATTTAGTGAGAAGTCACTTCTGTTTGTCTCTTCAAACAACCTGCAGGAAGGGATTATCTTAAAACAGCACTGAGGCAACAATATAATAAATTAAAACCAGTTACAAGTAAAGAAGACCCTCTGAATTATATATTACCTTGTTTTTAGATGAGGCGTTTGTGAATACATTACTTTATCACTTTTACAATATATTTTTCTGACAATAATGAAAAATGTAAGGAAACACTAATCATTATTTAACCATTTCTGCCTCACAGAAAACACTATGGACTCCAGATGGAACCTGAATTCAGAGGCATTTGTTTTCCAAAAAGGATTTTCCACCAACCTTGCCTACAGTTCCCTAGTTAGAACTGCACATTTCCTTAACTGTTCAGCAATCTAGTTTTGAGACATAGTATGGCAGCAAAGAAACAAAAAGATAAGTGAACAGTTATGTGCGTTTACTAATCCGCTACCCCTTCAAATGAATATACTTTTGGCTTATGTGTATATAAATCCACAAATCTGTTAAAGTTTGCCTGTGCATGAAATAAAACTTTCTCAAGGGTTGGTGGAAAACCATGGAACCAAATCCTACAAAACGAGCCCAGGGACCTTTGCAAACATCACCAGCCTGTGTTTCCAGGGCAAGATGCATCTCAGCCTTGAATTTTCAAGTTAAATATTACATTACATATTAAAGAACAACAACAACCCAAACCCTATGGAAAGCAAAACCTGCTTTGCACACTTATTTCCGGGAGGAGGATGGGAGACAAAATGGATCACCGGCACCACTCACATTGTTTTTTTCAGCACTGACTGAAGTTGCTCAGATATCCTACTGCTGTGAACACAAAAGGGTCTGAATAATATAGAAAAGAAACAAATAGACAAACATAAAATATTGAAAGGTTGTGTAAGATTAGATTGGGCAGGAACAACAGATTTAGGCAGTGCAGTCTCTAATTTTTTGTGAGCATCATTTTTCCCTTATATGTGTGTGTATATATCTGTGTATACATGTGTGTTTTGTACAGCCAAATGGTTGTATGCAGCAGTTGTCATAAAATGATGATATTTTTCTCTTTTTCACCACACTTTCTATGTATAAGTGCATACACTATATTAGGTTACATTATAGCTAAGTTACACATAGGAAAAAAACCCCACCTTTCCCAGTTAAGTTAGCATGGGGTTTGGCTTTCTGTTTTCTTAAAAGCAAGCTCCCTGACCAACTCTGTACTTGCCCTTCTGCACTGTATTTTTTGGAAAAGAACAAATGCAGCAGATTGCAGATGATTCCTACTCGACTTGTTGCAATCTCCAGTTCTTTAATCTTGTGTCACAGCTGAAGGTTAGGTTGACCCATGTGATTCTCAGTAAAACAAGTGGTGGTGGTGGGAAAAAGCTAAGGAGATTCTTGTGATAAACCGTGTTTAATTCCATTTCAGAGAAAACAATCATCTCTCTCAGTAGGATGATGGCTGAAAACTGCAAAAGCTCACACAAATATACAGTGCTGTATCATTCTTGGTTTAATAAAAACAATTTATATGCAGGGTAGTGAACATGAGGAAAGTTATGGAAAACATTTCTCACCCAAGGACAGAGTACCAGATGTGCTAAGACTTATGGGAGCAATCAAAGGTGGCCGAGGCTCTGCTGTGGGCCTTATTAAGTTAGACTGTGATCCAGCACCTTCAACTTATTAAGCTGTCGGGAGTTTCAGTGATTAAAACCAAAGAAAGGTCAGTCACAGACCTTCAGCATTTCCCTGGACTGGTATTTTCTTTTAGGCCTTAGACCCTAATGAAGACACTTCACTCGATACGTGGATTTTTTTAAATTGGTCTTTTGAGCTGGATTTGTCCATAGCTTGAGAAAATCTTCAATAGATTTTGCTTCCTCAGAACTCTGCATACAGTTATCAAAAATCCTAACCAATAGCAAGAGATGAGGCCTTATAGGATGGCTTTGCATATCATCACCGCGGAGATCAAAGGAACAGGTTAATGGGGATCTGGAGAAGTTTAATTATGTCCTAGGTAAGGAACGAGGGTTAGTGGCTGTAGGTGGGGCCGTTATAAATAAGCTTTCAAAGCTCTGATAGCTGAAGTCTAATGTTTGTAAAAGGTATAATAAAACCAGTATTTCTTATGGATTTAAGGTTGCCAAAATCAACCTGCTAGCCCTAAAAAGCCACGCGGCAGGAACAGACATAATGTGCTCCAGGTACAAGCCATGTCAACGCTATTTTCTGAGCCCTTCTCAGGTGGGTTAAAGGTTGTTGTTTCATCTGCAGGGACACATTTTACTGGTTACAAATCCTTAATTATAATACTACTGTGAGGTGTTGTTTAGCTTGGCCTCTTCATCTCTGGATATCTGTTGGGGTTAAAAGTTAGCAAGCACGCAGAACTCTCTCCATCATCTGTATTTTTTGTCTTTTCTTTGATGCTACCTGCATGCGTTATAATGATGTATTTAGGGTGGACCAGTACTTCTGCAACACAGAAGACCCTTGTCCTCACAAGCTTTTAATGCAGCTGTAATGATACATTCTGAAACCCTGGCACATGGTGCCTTGTGTTTATTTTACAATATTAATGTATTAAAATTAGGCTGGCTGTTTTCATGTCGCACGAGATAAGGAAGGAAGCTTTTGTACCCTTTACAATCCAACAAATAAAAAATACCACGCTGTTACAAAGCAGAACATGACCCTTCTGCTCTGTTAAGTTTCATACCCTTTCGGTTCCCTCTTTCATTTTCATTTTAAACTTGTTGAGAACTGAGTTTTCTGAGATCATTGGAAAGCCTTTGTAGTAATTTTTAATATAGCTTTTTTGTATGGATATGACAATATTCATTATCAAAAGGTGGATCAATATGAAATTAAAAAGAAATTTACATGCTAGGTTTTAACACTCAGGACGATAAACTGCGAAGTACTTAATTCTATTAATTAAAATAAAATGTGCGTTTTCATCATCTCGAGTTGATTCTGGTCCCATGTTGTAATTCTGCTTTTTACTCAGAGAATTGCAGGACCCCCCCAGGAACCCACAGGATCTCACGGAAATCCTGCTTGAGTGGGGCTGGGGGAGAATAAGGGAGCTGGGAGCAACGGCCGTGTTTCTTGGGGATCAGGTGGATCCTCCTGCCAAAGCATTTCTGGGGTGGCATCTGCCACATTGGGGTGACGACAGAAGGAGCAGGAGGGTTATTCTTTTTACCTGTCTCCCTTTTTGCTGATGAAACATTCCTATGAGGAATGAAGACTGGTTTGCGGTTGTTGCAACTACATTCCGGAACAAATCTGTCACATCTGTAACACCCAGTTGTGTTTTGTTCTCTTTTATTCTGTTGTTGACCAACTCTAGAGAAATATTTCTGGTGTTTTAAAGCTGAGCTTCAGTTTTAATTTATAATGAACGTGTCTATGAAAACCTGTGTATCCTGCAGGATACACTGGGAATTTGAAAACTAAAAGCCTTTGCCTCCACAAAGTTGGTGAGGACAATGTATACTATTATCTTCTACCACTCTAGCTGATTTCATCCAGTGTTTGACCACAAAATTTCAGTAAAATTTCTGACCTTTGCAGGAAGTACGGGGTACTCTGACAAACTTGTCTAGTTACCCAAATGTTCACATCAAGTCAAAGGCCATGGCTACTGAAATGTGGACACCTTCCTGCATCCGGAAAGATCTTTGTTCGTGCCCCTCGGTATTAATCTGATAGACCAGAATGACCCCTTCACAGGTGCTCGGCCTGATAGATGCAATGAATTGTGAAATAATGGTCAAATAAATACCTACACTACCTGCCTAATAGGACAGAATAAGTTCTTTAGATCTCTTCTACTATTTATGAGATAAATAATTTTTGAAAGCCACACTAGGTTGTTTAATAAATATTTTTAATTTTCTAAAGAAGCCTCTGGGTCCCTTATTCTAGGATTTATTTTCAGGCAGATAAGTGACAAGCAAAATCTTCCTTTTTTTAAAGTTGGGCATATCTTGTGCAAACTAAGCGAACCTTCTTTTTTTTAAAAAAAACACCACTATAGCTGAAAATCTTGAGCTTATGAAACAAACAGATGGAGACAAGAAAGTCAACATAAAGTTTGACATTCCATTTCAGTATTAAGTCATAGCTTACTGACTTTTAATATGACAGGAAATCTATTATTAATAGTTCTTACTTGCCAGAAAATTCCACCGAGATCCTTTTGCGATAAGTAAATGAAGTTGAACTGAAATGTCATGGCAATGGCTTGAAGAACAACTGGGGGAAGGGATCACAGAGATATATAATAAATGAAAAGGGAGAAAATACCTTCCAGAATGACCAAAGCAGCTTCTCGTGTAATTGTGCAGGACTTGGAGACAGCAGACTTAAGGGTCAGCAGGGAAAGGACAAAAGATCTCTGCATGTGTGCATCTAGGGAAAAGGCTTTTCTTGCTCTGGCTGATCTGAAGCTGCTTTTTCAGAGGCTATCACTTCATCGGCAATTCAGAGTAGGATTACAAAAATGGTGACACGTACAGAAAACGTTCATTTTTCTCAACAGCTTGCAAAATACAATGTGTATTGGACTTTGCCTAGTGAAGGTGGTAGTCTGCAGTGTACAAAGCCTCTTGGAGAAAGAGCATGACGAAGTTCAAAAAACTGGTAACTTACATCTGAAATGCTTTTCTACCTCATTATAAAGGAAAGCCTTTTTATCCAACACACATATAATCAAATTATTTATGGACTATGTTTGTGTCATTTCCAAGAAAGCTACTGTCCTTTCAGTCCTGTCTAATAACCAGCTCCATCCTGGAATTATGTTGATTAAAATATAATTGAAATTCTGCAATCTTTTTCTGCATTGTCCCATGGTGTGGGTTTTTTTTGGGAAATGTAGCAAAAAAGGCCCATGTCTGACATTGAATATATTTTTTTAACTGAACACCTTCCTTGAGACCCAAACATTTCAAGTGTTGCAGGAAATATTAAAATGGAGATTCTTTTAGCTTTGAGACAAGATCAAGCAGCCTTATATCAAATAGCAGCTTGTAATACAGGCTTATGAGGGGGTTAGAGTAGATATCATTCATACTTTAATTAACTCAACTTCCAGCTGTGAGTACATACAGGATATTTCCTTCACAGGTACAGCTTCCCATTGAAGTCCTTGCCCACCCAATTCTGTTAACCAGCAGCCATGGTGGCATTTAAGGCAGCTATTTTTCTTTTTCTTTTAAAACTCGTGTTTAATGTGGTGTTCAGTAATCATATAAAAGACCTGCAACACAAGCTACAGATTGCTGTTGCTGTTGAGCTGGGATGGGACTCTATGTATTTTTTGTATTTAATGTTAGAACAGATGCCTTAATAATTTGGAATTGTTTTCTGATGCTCTACATAACCGAAGAAAGAGGTAATAATTTGGGGGCAGCAGAAAGAAAAGATTCCTCTAATCAACTGAAAATTGTTGCCTTCCTTAAAAATGATACTATTTTTTAAAGACAAAACACCGTGAGTCACCTGCTGCTGGCAGACGTATTTCCAATTTCCTATACTGCCTATATAGAAAATTTGCTTTAACACTACAACTTGATTTCTGATTAGTTTCTAAACATGCTTAACTTATGGATGAAGACATCTAATTTCTTCAACATCTTGATTAAATGTTCTATCCAAAACCTCTGTCAAAAAGTATGTCTCATCATATGAGTTTTCAGAAATGCCCACTGAGCTGCAGGGATAAGGCTTTTGTCTGATACGTCATTAGGCCTTCAAAATTAATAATATATTCTTTCTATTTTAGAGAAAACTTGTTAGGTCTTCTTCAACTAGTTTTTGAGAGAAAAATATTTGGTCATTACCACTTGCAGCTGTAGGAATATAGTTTTACATATGGAAACAGAATGTTCAAGTTTAATTCCCCGAAGTGTGCAGCTTTTCCTTTCTTTACTCAGATGCTGCTTTTGAAATAGACCGAATTGTCTGTTCCTTTTAAAGACTGATGGATGTTCACCCCTTGTAGAGCAAGACAGAGCTCTCACATATGCCTGTTGTACAAAGCTCATTTTTTCCATACCAGGTCTGCGCAATGCACGAGAGCTGTCTGGGAGAACAGGAAGACGACTCTGGCCCCGTTTTGCAAGGCGGGGAGAATTCTGCAAACACTCCCTCTCCCCAGAGCCGTTGTAGTTTTCACACCCACTCTTAGAGCAGGTTGCTCTAAGAGGCGAAATTTGTAATTCACGTTTGCAAGCAGTGCGTGCCCACAGTGCTGAGGAAGAGTTGGGGCGGAATGACTAGACGGTCCATAATGGAAAAAATCCAGGGTTAAATCACTTTTGCATTGAAGTTAATAGCACAACTCCTACTCAGCTTTAACAGGAATGGAATTCTATCTCCATCGTCTACAGGCCCCTTTGCAATATGTGCATAAGGACCAAAGCCCTTATTCTGGCCCAGGGCCTGCAGTAGTTCACATGGGAGGACCACAGAGATGCTGCGTGTCGTCGACAAAGTTGGCTGGCTGGCATCCAGCCAAATGTGCACGTTGCGCGTGGAAATCTTCTGTTTAGCTTACCCTAAAGGAAGAGGTAACACACTTCATTCCCAATTCAGCACTTCAAAAGCGCGTTTGCTGGCACTGGGTGCAGGTGGGGGCTGCTTTTATTAGCGCTGAATTTTATAGCTAATTTAGAAAGTGAGAAAAGCGCAGCATTTCCTGTATATTCGCTGTTTGCAGCGAGGGATCTCTCACTAGCCTGGTTAGATACTGCATTTATCATCATAGCAAATAGCCTGTATTACAAAAACATTTTTTTAAAAAAAGATGCAATTTCCCCCGGACGGAGGGCCGGTGTGCCATTTATTTATGCTCCACTCCGTTTAGTATGCAGCGTGGGCACGGTGCCACGCTGACTTTTAACCCTCATGGAGAAAACACACAAGTTGACTGTGGGCCTCGAGGGAACGCAGAGCTTTAATGGCAATTTGAGTGTAAAATCTGGTCTCTGGAAGAAAGGTCACCACATCTGCATAACCCCCTCGAGTCAGGCTTAGAGCCCTGTCTGCCTTCAACTAAAGAGGCATTTTCCTCTATCTTGAGGCTGCTTTAGTTCGAGGTACAGGGAGCACATGACAGAATCAGGGGAACTGAATGATGTTTGTGCATGTTTGACTGCACTCTGCATCCTAAGAGAAGACTTTTGAGAAGCCCAAATCAATACTACCACCATGTCCTCTGCAGCCGCTGCGCTGTTTTTTTCTGTTACCATAATGAATTGAAGTCTCACGACAGCAGTCGTAATAAGCGCTGCGCAGCCCTTGGTATTCAATCACCTTTAACTGGGTGTATCTATCTAAACCCCACTGTCAACTGCAGTTGTACAGAACCCCACTGCAGACCTTTTGTGGCCCTCAGCTCAAAAATGTAAAAGCAGGATGCTTTTCAGAGCTGTCGGGTCTAGGATGTCCTTCTTCAAGACAAACTTTTCCCTCTTTTTGTTGAAAGCCTAGCATAAGGCATTCAGAAACTCTAAAATACAGCGTTTTCCAACTGGAGGGTCTTTTATCCTAATATCAGCTTCTTGTCTCTGACCACCTCCTTGTTTTCATACTTTTTTCATGCAGTTTGGATATCCTGCATCGTGATTCAGAGAGGGAAAAAGCAGAAGAACCTTGGTTCATTGGCAGGTGCGGAGGATATAAGCTATCTACTTTACCCTGCCATTTTAATTTTAAATTCTAATTGCCAGCCTTTTAAGTTCTGGGCAGCTTCCGTGGCGAAGCTGGTGACACTGTGAAAATGTGTATTGAAGAGGGTGAGTTATCAGTTCTGCGGGACAGCTTTTTCCTTGGCACCGGTGCTTTGGATGCCACGGAAAATGCCCTCGAGACAGGCAGCCACAGCGGGGAAAGCCAAGTGTTGCCTGTGGAAAAGGAAGACAACCACGGAAAACAGCAGAGTGGCTTGAGAAGCCCAAGTCAAGACATACCCAGGTAAGGGATGGGGTTCAGGGCTGTGGTTTGGACCACCGTGTTGGGAAAAGGCTAGGAGGAAATCCTAATGGGTTTTCTCCACTTATTTCAGCTCAAACTTGCCTGGAAAACAGTTCGAGATGAAATTTTTGTCCTTCCCAACACACAGATGAATTTTGAAGCTGAAGGAGCCTCTTAACATCAGTCCTTAAACAGGGGCTTCTCCCTGTAGTAGTCATCTGGGTTTGCCCATGCGGAAAGCTGAAAGGAAGTTGTAATAAAAGGAACTTTTCCTGTTTTAGAGAGGGAAAACTAAGGCAAAAGTTTGTGCACCAATTCGTAAAATGGTCCAATAATTAGCAGAGCAAAGGAAGGTGTGATACTGCTTTAATTTTCTCTCTTTGCCAAATCCACAGAATCATTTTTCTCTCTTATCTTCCATTACTCAAATAATTAAAGTTTGCACTGCCTTCACTATTTGGCATGCTGGATGAGTGACGTTGTGACATTTAGAACTTCAGGGTTTCGATTTCCTTTTAGAACCACAAGGTTACGTATAAAAAAATAAGGGGGGGTGGGGTGGAAGAAAGAAAAAGACCACTTCCTGGCTGAAATGTTCTGTTGTGTCAAGGGTGGCAAAACCAAACTTAGCTTTTATAATAAAAATAGTGTCACGTCCAATTTCCCTTCCTACCTCTGTCTTACTCTGAAGTGTTTTGAAGTAGCAGAGAGCTGCAGTGCAATACAATCTGCAGAATATCAGCAATATTTTCAAACATGTGGTAATGTTTTTCCACACACATGAAAGTGACCCAACCCTAACAAGAAACCAGACTGTTTCAAAAATAATGTTAACTTTGACAACTCCTATAGCTATTTTATATTATGTTAAACTCGAGATTACTGACTTTTTCTGAGACTTGAAAAGAGCGCTGTGCTTGTCCTTATCCCAGCTGATAAGAATAAGTGTCCATTACTACCGCCAGCAACCGACAGGACAAATTGGGGTTTTGAGCCACACGCCCAAACCCCCCTGTATTCCTATGAATTAACACCTGGAAAATACATGTGATGGATACAAATCCTTTTTTACGATACATCATTTGGAAGGCTTTACTCCTTTTACTGTGGCTTATTAAAGGCAGACTTGAGAGCCCTGTTTCACCCTGACCAACATCAGCGGCAAACTCCTATTGATTTTGCTCGGGAACAGGATTGGGCCTTTCATTGTCAAAGATTTCTTTGGAGAGCTGACATTTGCATGGAATCCTTCTTCCCTGCAAAGCATTTTATTACAGATTACTGTGATTATCTCTAAACAGCATAGGCATCTTTTAAAAACTGCTTATTTTTTTCGGTCAATTTATTATACTTAATACTTAAAAATTAATAACTCTTGTGGGAGGTTTGCAGGACCAAACTGGAGAGTCAGAGAACTACTGCTTTATGTCAGTTCTCAAATTAATGCTTTTTTTTTTTTTTTTCCCTGTTACTAATCTAAGACAAACTACATTCCATTTGATTAATTAAAGATGGGAAGCACAAGGAAACCATGGAAAAAATTTAAACTGTTCTTTGAAATGACAAATATTTGTCTTTTTGATATTCCTCAGTACAAGTATGAAGTAGAATTTATTGAAGTTCAGCAGCTGTACAAAAATGCTCCATAGCTAGAACACAGAAATGATTTAATAAGTTCTATGAAAAGTCAATTTGCATGAGATCAGCACCTAGCCTATAACGGGTGGTAATGGATTGTTGGCTTGATTTTATACCACTTGACATCAGATTACAATACACTGAATAAATGTTAACCTATAATCCCTTTAGTAAAAGCTGGCATTGTTTGTCTTCTCTTGTAGAGACCACATTGATTTTCTTTTATTGGATGCACAAGCTCTGCACCTCAGATTGATTACTTTGAATTAAATGTGCAGAGAACATTTTTATTATTCTAAAACAGGAGTCTTAACATTAAAGAGATGCCTCACCCCCCCACGCCCCCCCCCCCCCCCCCCCCACTGCC